>BPLQ01001236.1:0-53985 GCA_021605075.1 Caerostris darwini
TAATTTGCATTAAAAATTACAAAAGTTCAGAATAAAAACAAATGTATTTATGTTCTGCGTTTGATTCATTATCACAAAATGATTTTGGACGTTTTCTAGTTTTGAAGGAATATAAATTTAGTTCGGAAAACATTATTATTATTTTTGCAAATACATATTTTTTTAAATATTAATCAAAATCCTATTACCATACTTTCTCTCCGTGTCTTAAACTATATTTTTATTAGATAAATCCACGCAAAAAAATTGTATTTTTTGAGAAATGAATTGTAGATGACTATCAAGAATTGAATTTACACTTCATTTTATAGAAGGAGGAATAAGAAGTGTTCTGTGGCATATATCCAATTTAAAAATAAAAGAACAGATATAAGTTATATTTTCTATTAAGAAAGCAATTTCAGTGTTTTTCATATATTTATATATTGGAAGTTCCCATATATGTAGACCATTAAATGTGCTCTTCTTAGTATAGTATATACAGTAACTATCATAATAAATTTCGAAAATTATTTTACTAGAACTGATTGTGCAAATTATAAATGTAATTTTCATACATGCTATATTGTTTATTGTTCCTTGGATGTATATGGTGTAACTTTAATTCTTGTCTTTTTTTACTGAAGGGAACAGGGGCTTTAGTTAGTACTCATTGTATTATTAATAAATATTTAAAAATAAAAATGAATGTTTTTTTTTAATTATTAAATTTATTAATTTTCTTTATTTTATTATATTTTTAATTATATGAAAAGGGTTGTAAAAATTGTGAAAAAGGCATAATGTTAATTGCCGAGTACTAGGAGTTTATTGTTTCCATTAATCAAATTAATTTTATTGTTTTCCATTAATCAAATTAAGTTTATTGTTTTCCACTAATCAAATTAAGTTTATTGTTTTCCACTAATCAAATTAAGTTTATTGTTTCCAATAATGAAATTAAGTTCATTGTTTAAAATAATCAAATTAGGTTTACTGTTTCCAGTAATCATATTAATTTTATTGTTTACAATAATCAAATTAAGTTTATTGTTTACAATAACCAAATTAAGTTTATTGTTTCCTTTAATGAAATTAAGTTTATTGTTTCCATAAATGAAATTACTTTATTACTTTTATTACTTTGTACTTATTTATTTTAATCATATATTTTGTATAAATTTTTAATTTCCTGTCCCTGAAAAAGAATGAAATACGATTAATTTATACAAAAAAACCATATAAATAAATAAATCGTCGTAATAAATAATTACGTCGTCTAATTAACGTATCCTAAATTAAAATTCAAACACAGTTGGTTTATTTTATATATCATTCCTGTACCTAATTCATAAAATTACTTCAAATTAATAGGAGTTAAAATTATTCATAAATTTATATTTTCGCGGTAACAGTTAACACGAATAATGCAAATTAATTGTTTTCTCCATCTTTACTGAATGTACCTCGCATATGGAAAGGGGAACGCCATCCAATAAAAACAAGCTCTGACGCACTGGAGCCAAGTGAAAAATCCGGGGGTGACCAAACGAGTTTTAACCTCCTTCTGACTAGGGAGTTTTAACTCCCCTGGTTTGGCAACGAGCGATTGTTGACAGATGTTGGTGTTTGTTGAATCAATTGTGATTGTGTATCTTTTATGACTGAAACTCCAATTTTAGCATTCAAAAACAGGAACTTCTTCAAGGTATGTAAAAATCTTATTATTATTCATATTTATTCACTTTTTTGGCGGGATTTTGATCATTGAGAACAGTTGTTTGGCGATATCTAAGACATTTGGCGATTGCTTACTGACCGAAGGTTGTTTACAGTGTCAAGTTTGGCTATTACTGTGTGCTTCGTCTAGATGTCTACGCACAAAATAAAAGTTCCTTATATAATGTAGTTGTTTGACTGTAAAATATCCGAGTGGTTATGTGTTTCCGATTAAAAAATAGTTCTCTGAAGAATTCTATTAAAATTAACATTTTTTTTTCTCCTTATTTTGGGTTACATATATATATACATTAAATTTCATTTGATGCTATTTCAATGCTTAATTTGGGTTGATATTTATTTTTTTTATAATGTATTATTTTTAATCTCAATTTTTTTAAACACTTTCGTTTGATTTATTTCCGTTATATTTTTCATGCTTATTATGTGATATTTTTTATATTCTGGTAATTTTTCATAAATATAAATATATGTATATATGTGTGTGTGTTTTAAACTGATAGAAACTGGGAATGCCACATTTATCAATATAAGTTTTTATCGTGACATTTGATAATACGAGTATTTGTGTGTCCATGCTCACTCTGTTCCCTTTTCTTGACTATACTTTCTCTCATTATCAAATTATTATCTATTATTTAATTATCAAACTTAAGAAATAAGAAAAATTTTTAAAGAATGAATATATCTTTTTTTCTCTGCAAAATTCACAGTGAGGAATTGTGTTATTTTCAATAGAAAAAACACTTTTTCTTTTTAAATCAATTTCTTTTAAATCTACAAATAAATTTCACACATTTCATGTGTAAAAGAGCTATGGACATTAACGAATTACACCTCTTAAAAGATTCTGTCATATTTAAAATAAAATATATTTATATTATGTGGGTTTTTTTTTATATATGTTTTAAAGAAAATAATTCATGGCCATTTAACAAATTAGTCTATACTAATTCTCTACATTATTAGAATCTGTAAGTATAAATTACTCAGAAGGTTCTCTGTATTGTAATCAATATTTTTGCATTATATAAATTTAATAGTAAATTTAAAAATAAAATTGCATTAAATGATTATTTTTTTCAAAACGCTGTGATATATATTTCTGTACAACATTTGAAAATTTTGCAATGTTTTTTTAAAGAGTAACATAATTTTCTGCTTTGTAAATTGCAGCACTGTATAATATGAAAGCTATTTTTTTTCTTCGTGTTTTTTTTTTTTTTTTTCATTTTCCCCTCTTTTATTTTAATTGTTCCCTTTAATCATAAGCCTTATAGCTCATTCTATCATATTTTTCTTTAAATTTTGATTCGGATCAAATTTAAGCTTCGTTTACGTACAGTTACTCTAATCTGTTGTTGTTCTAATGCAGCTGGCAATACAGAGACAGTTAATCTTCTTGCCATAACCAAGAGCTGCACCGCTGTTACTCACATAGCACTACCCAGGGGGCATGTGTAGGTTGAAGACATTCTCCCCACAACGCTTTTCAATCCTATTAGACTGGGACGCTGTTTAAACCGGATTCCGAACCACTGCAAACATCCTTGGCACTGCCGGGACTCGATTCAAACCCTAGGGTACCGAGCGCCAGAGCGTTAGCCACTCGGTTATCAGGCCCCAATTACTCTATAATCTCTGGTATTGAAATTCATAGACTTTGAGGAAAAACATATGCTAGGAAATATTTTCATTCTGTCAGATTTGGGGGAAAAAATAAAAAAGAAAGCATCCTCAACCTCTATCTATTTTCTGGAAAGAAAATCGAAGATTATTAATAATTTATATTTCTTAGAGAAAATTATTCAGATTTCTTAAAATTTCTTTTCAATTAAGAACTTATTTCATAAATAATATTGTGCATTTTCCTAACTTTTGACATTGCTTTTTTTTCCTTGATACAGATTATATTCTTAACAGAAACACACACAAAAAAAGGAAATTTATGGCATAATCCACTGATAGGCAAACTTTTTCGGTCGCGGGTCAAAAATCGAAAAAAATAAAAGTTTGTCGTTCTAAGATAAATTTTTCTAAAATTTTAAAAACAATGTACAAGTAATACAATTAAACTATATTAATGAGATGCATGAAATTGCGATTTCATTTTTTAAGGTTCCTTACATTGAGGTTCGAAGTGAGATGTACTGATTCTAAGGAACGAGGCTAAATGCTCGTCTGTCAGTCTACTTCTGAAATAATTCTTTCTAATGTTCACAGATGAAAAAACATGCTCATATATATAAGATGAAGCAAACACAGCACTGATGTTTTTTTGGGCTTGAAATATTCAATTTAGGAAACTTACTTTCGATAATGATTTGTAAAAATAATATTTAATCAAAGTAGAAAAGGAGATGAATATATTATATATAAAGATATATTTAAAATTAATATTAATAGCAAATTAAAAATCTATCCGCGCGCTGGATAGAACCTTCCGATGGGTCGGAGTTGGCCCGCGGGCCGTAGTTTGCCCATCCCTGGCATAATCATTTCAAGGAGATTTGTTTTCAGATAGTAAAAACAACACTGAAATAGAGGCATATTTTAAATAATGCTATCCCTTCCAGCCGCGTAACCCCAGTCGTTTCCATCCCTTCCTCCTCCCCTTTTTTTCCCTCAATTTTTCCCCTACTTATTTCTGTTAAGAACGCTGAATCCCCCCCCCCCCAACCTCCATATTCGCTCTCTCCCGTCAGCCCATTCAACTTCCTTTATCCGATATCTTCAATGGATTTCCACCCCAGCCTTGTCTCTCTCGCAGTTCTTCAAACACATGTTGTTCACCGAGCAGTTTCGAGATTTCTGAAGATCAGATGGATTGTCAACTGGCTTGCCGATTACTGAGTACGGTACTTACGCATTAACGCTATCTTGGCTACAGTTGCGCCAATAATGAGCAATCTTGTTGCTCGCACGCCAACCGCAGCTACAAATTTGGCGGTTTTAAAAGGAATTCTGCTTCCCTCAAACCAGTTGTCTTTTCCAAGTCCCACATGATAAGCACACTGACTGAAATTGCATTTCTTAAATAACGTTTCATGTCATGGGAATTGGGACATTTTTGTTTTTTTGGTAAAATATTTCGCTCCTTCGCTTGCATCTTGTTCTGTGTCTGGCAAATCCAAATACGCATTTTCATAGCACTAAAAAATGGCTTCAAAAATCAGCAAATCTGTAGCTGTTAAATTGGCGGCACTTAAAAACCGCCAAATCTGTTGCCAAGGTAGCGTTAATACGTAAGTACCCGGTGTTACAACAGAGGGAAATACCCCTTAAACCTCCTCATCTTAGATCATAAATAGGATTTGAATTATAATGGGCTACTTTAAGGTTAGTAAAAATAAAATAGCGGATAAAATTTTTAAAAATTCAGTTAATGTGGTACTCGAAAAAATTTTAAAATACTAAAAATAAATAAAAGTAAAATACAAAAAAAAAGAATTTAAAGTCAAGTTTAAACTCGGTACAATTAGGGACCAGTTGTCGATGCCACAAGACTATTGAAAAACGTAAACAAATCAGCGAAAGGGTTATGCTGAACGGTGGAAGCCATGGTGATTATCTGAAAAGCAAATGGTTATGAAAATCCCTACAAATAAAAAGTTATTTTTATTTATTTTATATTTTTTATTTTCATTTTTTATAATTTTATTTTAATCCTTTTGTTTTAATTACAAAAAAAAGGGGGGGGGAGCGTAAACTAAAAACCTAACGTAACTACTAGTTCGAAAGTGGAGAATTTAGGTGCACAACGTAGCAAAAATTGCGAAAGAAGCTGAGTTCAGTTTCGAACCCTCAATCTCGCGGTTGGAGACCCGATTCTTTACCATTTTCATATTTATGAATTAAGATGAGGAGGTTTAAGGGGAATTTCCCCCTGTTGGTACTTCGTAATCGGTAAGCCAGTTGCCAGTGGAAGGTCGATAATTTTTAAGCCAAAGTAATCGTCAAATACACGATGAATTAAATTGTCTCAGAGAGCGATTAAGTCATCTGAATTCGCTTGCGCTTGTTCAGAATAACTGCCATGATCATATGGAAAGGCAGGAAAATACAAAGGAGAAACCAGAAGGATTCGTACCCAATCCTTAAGATTTCGATTGATCCCATAGCGTTAATAAAATTCAAGGCATTATTCTACGGCATGGAATCCTAGAGTTTTGAGATTGTTCTTACATTAAATTTTAAATATTTTGGGTAACCTGTATATCAGCACATCCGAATGCATTTTTTAAGCGTTATTTATTTTTAAATGCTATGAAATTACGAAATAGTGTACGTTTGTATATAATTTTATATAAGCCCTATAATTTTTTATTTTTACTATGTTTTTTCCCAATAGTGGAGATTTGTTGTTTATGTTGTTACTTATCCCACTTGGTAGATATCTAATCTACACAAAGCCCTCGAACCCGTATGGACTCATGGCTGAAGGCGAAGGAAGCAGCTTCTGTTGTGAAGGAGCACCCGTAGGTAGAAGTCTGACTTTTGCTCGGTGATGCTTTACAGTCATATAAGACCGGGACCTACGGCTTAAAGTGGATTCCGTACCACTACAACAAACATTCATGGCACCACCGCGACTCGAATCCTCGACCATTCAGACCCATGTTGGAGATCTACAAAATAAATACGTTGCTTGGAAAAGGAATCCATTGCGCTAAAATGTCACTACTTTGAAGTGGTCATTCCTAATCGTAGTTTGAAGATGTAATTCCAGTGTAGCACACTCCGCCGTCATACATCCTGTGAACTAAGAACTCTGCTACAGAACAGCTTTATCGGGCCTGAATGGCAGAGTGGCTAGCACTCTGGAGCTCGATATCACAGGTTTCGGGTTCGAGTCCCGGCGGTGCCATGTTTTTTTGTATTGGTTAGGTGCCGGTCTAACAGGATCGTAGAGAGTTGCGGAGGTATGGTTACTCCGCGTCCGTAGCTAATCTTCAAGCTACACGCACCTCCTGATCTCGGATTGTTGGGAGTAGTTCTTACAACTCTACATCATACAAAGAAACCGTCTATGGCAAAATTTCAAAACGGATAAAACCACAAAACAAGTATTATAATTAATTTATCTTTTTAAATTTAAATAAGGGCCTGAATGGCCGAGTGGCTAGCGCCCTGGCACTTCGTACAACAGGTTTCCGGTTCGAGTCCCGACGTTGCCATGGATGTGTGTAGTGGTTCGGAATCCACTTTAAACTGTAGATCCCGGTCTAACAGGATCGTAGAACATTGCGGAGGTATTATCACTCAGCGTCCGTAGTTTATCTTCAAGCTACAAGCACCTTCTGGGTAGTGCTCAGTGAGTGATGTCTGAGCAGCGCTTGCCTTAAGGCATCGACGGCAATTGTCTAAGTGTTTGTCAACTGCATTAGAACAAAAAATAACAGCTTTAGTAAATATTAATGACATCAGGTAAAATATTTAAAATTACAGGAAACCATCCGTAACTATAATCAGTTCTATTATTTTGTTGATGATCTATTTATCAAATATATTTTTGTTTCGGTTGAAGTGAGATTATTCAAGAAAAGAAAATTGTTTGGAATTCTATAGGTTTTTTTTTATTATTATTATTTTTATTTTTTTTAAGATTGCTGTTATGAGTTTTGTTCTTACATTAAATTCTATTAGGGGTAACCTTTATATAGACTGCCCAGTCGATATATATACATATTCATTTATTTGTTTATTTTTGTAATGATTCTGAGATAACCTGGCAAAGACCCTACCAAGCCCAACAGATATCGACCCATTTCCCTACTCTCCTCTATTAGCAAAATTGCGGAAAATTCTATTCTTAATTGCCTTAAACAATAGATATGAAAAGAAGCAAATTTATGATTCCTCAACAATTTGAATTCACTGAAAAACACAACGATTCATCAACTTTTAAATCTTATAGGGACTGCTTTTCCCGGTTTTGCAATTAAATTCGCCACGGCTGCAATTTTCCTTAATTTGATAAAAAGCATTTGATAGAGTATTGATTGATGATATAATCCATAAGCTTATCTCTTTTAATCCCCCCCTCCCGTTTATTATCAAGACTATTCCCTCCTATCGTACTAACAGAAAATTTGTTGTTATGGTTAATAAAGCTGACTCTGAAATTAGAGATAATAAAGCAGGAGTCCTACAGGGATCTCTTTTAGGGCCTATTCCTTACAATATCTTTATACAGTAGAACTTCTGTAAGTCGAACTTCAAGGGAGAGGCCAAATAATTCGATTTGTAGAGTTTTCGACTTATGGAGGATTTCGACTTACATGGATTTTGCAAGGAAATATTCGACTTGTAGAGGTTCAGATTCTTTCTTACTTATTTCGAGTTAGAGAGATAAAATAAATAAAAATTCTACTTACAGAGGTAATAAACATGTTTATTTGCTACTTAAAAGTTATATTATGTACTGCAATAAAAAATCAAAATAATTCCGAAACAACCTTAAAATTAAAAATATTATGCATTAAAAAAGTCAGTTATTATTATTATTTATTTATTTTTTTAGCTTTAGACAATTCGACAATTCTCTATCTATAGCATTATCTAAGATATAAAGAGCAGAAAATTATTTATCTTCCAAGTTGCTATTTCATAGAATTGGTTATTATATTTACTATATACTCATACATTGTTTTCTAAGAAACAATGACGTGCATTGTCGACAAATCCTTAAAATCGGTAACTTATTTTTCTTCGAGCTATTGAGGTAATTAGTTTCAAATGATCGAGTTGTAAAAAAGATTGTAAAACCAAACATTGCTAATGTTTGAGCAATGTTTGGTTTTACAAAGGTGCAAATTTTTTTTCGAGTTACGGAGGGAAAATATATACCAAAATGGCTTGTGGGGATTCACTAATTATTTTAATATATAAAGGGTTGAAATTTCGAGTAATGGAGGTTTTGGGGCTAGAAGAGAAGGGAACATAAAATCTTTTCGAGTTGTGGAGGTTTTCGACTTATCGAGGTTCGACTTAAAGAAGTTCTACTGTAAATGATATTCCAAAATATGATGTCCAAATTGCTCTCTATGCTGACAATACTGCACTATTTTCTCGAAATCAAAATTCTTGTTATATCACTCATTTACAGCAAAATTACATCTTTTCTCTTAAAAACTGGCTTACAAAACGGAAGATTGCTTTGAACGCTGACAAAACTGAAGCTATTCTCTTTACTACCAAGTGTAATATTACTTATCTTAACATCGTCCTTTTTAATAACTCTGTCAAATAGTCTTCGCAAATTAAATACTTGGGTCTTGCCCTAGATAAATCCCTCACTTATCGTATGCATATTAATAATCTAAGAAACATCTTTTAACTCTTCTGTTCGTATTTCTTGCCCTCTCCTCTGTCGAAAATCAAAACTCTCTGTCACGAATCAAATACTCGTCTACAAATATTGCATGCGTCCCACGATCCCATAAGCAAGTCCGGTTTTTGGCAAATCAAATTTAGAAATTGTCCAAAGACTGGAAAATAAAGTTCTTCGAATGATTACAAATTCGCCTTGGTACTTTACTAGAGCTCTCGTTAGAAACTTTCTTGACTTTCCCAGTACTAGACAATCCATCTTTAATACCTCTAAAACGTTTCATCCCTTTCGCTGGTAACTCTATTCTTAGATCCCTCCCAATTTATGACACTACTCTGTTTGAAAATTGAAAACATCCTAGAACTATTCTCAATATCATCAGTGAGTGTTCTCTCCCTCATCTTCTCTTTATGAAGTGTCACTGAGTTACCGACAAGCGGCGCCTGTTGGCAGCTCAGTCATCTTTTTCAATGTATTAATTATAATTTCCTATTTTTTCCTTTTGAATATATTCGCATATATTCCTATTCCCTTCTTTTTTTTAAATTTTTATATTAATATTTATAAAAAAGTAGAAAAATAATTTAAAAATAGTGACAATAAAGCATAACGATTCAATGGGCATAGACCAAAGGCAATGCTTTCAATGATCGACGACTGTAAGCGTGTGGCTGCTCTGCAACCAAGAGCTTCGTTCATCCTTCAATTGATTTTGTGATTGATTCAATCATCAATGATGATTGAATTGATGATGATTGATGACTGATTCAACGATGATTGAATTCATCAATGATGATTGATCAATTCAATGATTCAATCATCCTTCAATTGATTCTTAAATAAAGTAAATAATCCTTGTATGTATCAAATTTTAAGAAATATCCAGTTTCCTTTTTTTTTCCTTTTGAATTACTTTTATTTTCTTTATTATATGACTACCATAGTTGAAGCTCTTAATTTTCTATTTAATTTAACAATGATAAATACTATTTAATTCGGAAATGTAACGGTGAGAATCACTATGCTATACAAATGCTGTGCTGTTCTACAAGAAAGAGCACCGTATATCTCAAAATTATATTGATTCAAAAATTATTGTATTTTTATATGCATTTCAATTCCTTTTTTTTTACAGATTAATCCAGACAGCAGAAAATATAGCACAATTTTGCAGATACAACCGATTACTTCGTGGACAAATATATTGTTTCAAGGCAAGATATCTAGTTTTATATCTGAATTTTCCTCATAAATAAAAGTCAATTGGACAAAGAGTATAAGCTTCGAAACAAAAAGCATTGAGAATATGTTCTTCGTCCCGTCTCTTCAACATATGGCATACTCGAAAATTGCAGTTACACTATGCAATCAAACGGATATGAAAGCTCCATTTAATGAATTAAAATCGTTTAGTATTCGTCCATATCCGAAAGGGCTGCGTGATATCATTTTTGCAATTGTTGACCGAGCAAAACAAAAAATGAGCAATTTAAAAATACCTGAAAAGTTAAAACCAGACTTGATTTTTGTACTGAAATCAATGGTGCTAGTAATTTGCAAGTGGTTTATGGACCACCCAGACATTCTAGAACCAGATTTTGATGATGTAAGCAGTTTTCACTGGCGATGCGAGGGTACCATCGACAGAGTGAAAACTGCCCAAGCACTTGTCCGAAGAGAAGACGCCCCTGTGACAATGCGCCTTGAATTTGCAACCTGTTATTGTCTGGAGGAGGATGTCCGGAGATTGCGGACAATGGCCTCTGTGACAATGCCTCTTAAATTTGCATCTTCTTATTGTCTGGAGGAGGATGTCCTGAGATGACAGGGAAGATGTTCACCTGGCATGCTTTGCATTAGAGCTGAATTGAGCTATTTGATCAGTACAGATTGGATGCGTGACTGGTGTAAGTATACCGGGATACATAATTGTAGATCTTTTGGATCTGTAGCAATCGCCAGGGGTTCGCAGTAGCCTTCTCTTTCAACCCAAAAGTCAACTGAAGGACAGTTACAGTATATGTCTAAATCTTTAGTTTCAGTGAACAAAAAATAATTCTCATAAAAATCGCCAAAGAAAAATCTAACTAATGTCTGTGCCAGGCGTTTATGCTTGCCCAGAATGGATGAAAAGGATCTCGAGGTGGTGTTCGCATCTAGACATGCTGATAAGACATTCTTGGAAAGTTTCTTGGATTGGCCGCTCTACAACTTGCTTCTACCCATGCCGAACAGACTGCGGAGATTTATATCGAAACAGGACTTGGAGTGCTTACTTGGGTCACTGGCTAGTCGTAGAACGCAGCATGGATGTCCGGGTTTTATTTATAAGGAACCCATTACTGAAATAAGAAATCAAAGTCCGGCAGTAATAAAAGAAGGTATTAAGAGGCCACTTTAATTTTTTTTTTTTTTTTTTGTAATTTTGTATTGTAAATTGCAATTTTCGATATATTATTGTGTATATATACTATATACCATTTTACATACAAATTCTTCTGTAAAAATAAAATAGTTATTGAAATGTTAGTTTCACATTATTATTCCACAAATTAATTCATTATTTGCCTTCCTAGAGTAGAATTTTCGTGGCTGAATACTTAAAAAAGAACAGCGTATTTCTTTGAATATATGTATATTTATATATATACACTCAAGAGCCAAAACATTATGACCACCCCTACATTTTGCAATGAACTCGCCTGGATGACGTGGAAGGCACATGATCAGGTGGAAATGGTATTTAACTGCTGCTGGAGAGTCTGAGGAATCATTCTTTCACTTACTTCTGTGTGTGATGGGAAAGGCTGCGGATCTAAGCGACTTTGATAGAGAGCAGATTGTAATGGCTCGGAACAAATATTTCCGAAACTGCACGACTCGTAGGTTGTTCGCGATCTATAGTTGTTAGTACTTGTGCAAAGTGGATGAATGACGGTGAAACCGGCAGTAGACGACATGGTGTTGGACGTCTACACGCTATCAAAGAAAAAGGTCGTCGGAGACTGTCTCGTATGGTGAAGCAAAACCGGAGCCAGACAGTGGCTCAGCTGACAGCCCAATACAATGCAAGGCCAAGTAGAATAGTATCGGAGCACACTGTTCAGTGGACACTGTTGGATATGGGGGTACGCAGCAAACGTCTCACTCGTGGGCCTTTGCTGACCAAGCGTCATCGCCAACTGCGCCTGCGCTGGGCCAGGGGACATCGTGACTGGTCCATGGATCAGTGGGAGAGAGTTGCCTGGTCAGATTAATCACGATGTGTCATTCATCACGCCGATGGCCGTGTCCGGATACGCCGTTTTCCAGGAGAACAGTTGCTCCCTCAATGTACAGTAGGTCATACACAGGCCGGTGGTGGCGTTATTATGCTTTGGGGACGTTCTCTTGGGCGTCTCTGGGACCCGTGGTTGTGGTAGAGCAGACCATAAATGCTACAGGGTATCTGAACATCATTTGCGGACCAGTTGTACCCTTACATGGCCTCTATTTTTCCAGCTGGAAATGGAATGTTCCAACAAGACAACGCCCCTTGTCACAAGGCTAAAATTGTGTTGGAGTGATTCCAGTTAATGTCCTGGCCGTCTAACTGACCGGATCTCAATCCGATAGAACACATTTGGGATGTCCTGCGACGGCAGCTCAGAGTTCAAAGACCACCAATTCGCAATATCTTGAATTTGCGTGACCATTGCTTAAACATCTGGTACACTCTGTCTCCGGCCATCTACCAAGGGCTTGTGGCATCCATGCCAAGGCGGGTTGAAGCTGTGTTGCGCGCCACAGGTGAGCCAACTCGTTATTGACCGGTGGTCATAATGTTTTGGCTCTTGAATGTATTTGTGCTGAATTAAAAATTTTTAAGATTTTAAATAACTCGCCTTTAATTACATAAATTGACTGATAAAACATTCATTCTTATTCAAAAATTATCTTCATTTTTTAGGAAATTAAAAGAATAATTAATATTGCAAACAAATAATAGTTAGATTACTAGGACTAATATTGCAGACAATTAAATTATAGTTTAAAAAAACTAAAAAACACGCTTTTAGAGTTAATCAAAGTAAAAAGTAACTTACTTTATTACTTTATTTATTTATTTTTTTTTCAATTCTTTCACGAGCTTTTTTGTGCCTAATATTTATTTAAATTTCTTTCATAATCTAATAATCATATAACTAAATAATGCATAATTGTTGTAAAAGATCGTTTGATTTTCACCAGACACAGACAATGTTACTTCAAAGTGTAAATGAGTTTTTTCAAAAAAAGAAATTAATTAATTAATGCAATATTCGATAAAAAAATTAATTAATGCAATAATTAATAAATAATGCAATAATAATATTCGATATTTTTTTAATTTTTAAGATTGCTCGTATGCTTTTTTTAAAAAAAAATTGCAGTAAATTCTATCATCAAGCCCCTTAGAAGTAAAGCGGCCGGTTCGCTAATTGGCTAATCCTCTATGCCGTTGTAAACCACAGGCTTCAGGTTCGATTCCTGGCGGTTGCATAGATATTTGTGAGTGGTTCGGAATCCACATTAAGTTGTAGGTCCCGGTCTAACTAGCTCAGAGTGTGAAAAAATCACAGTAGAGCGACAAACTACACCCAAACCTACTGTGGCATTCTGAAGTAATGGTCAATAGGCCTTGAGACTCTCACCCGAGAGGAAATACAGTGCAACCCCGCGCTTCTGTTGAGAAGCGTTTAGGTTACAGCCTCTCATCCCGGGAGTAAATGTATATGCAACACACCCCGGATCATTTGTTAGCCCACAGACTCTCACCCATAGTGGATATATATTTCGCACATCCTGCACATAGCAGAGTATCGGGTTTTCAGTTTGGAAGTGGAACCTTCAAACAAATGTTTAATTATCTGTCGCTAAATGGTTTAAATAGTGTACACGTCTAATTGTACATTAAATAAATTACAATAATTATTACTACTGATACACCGCAGTATATACGTCTACCCCATCAACCAGAACAAAAGATATTCCAGATACAAGAACTTTAAAAAAAACATGATTTAAAACAGAACTAGAAACATTTTAGAATTCAAATTTATTCCAATTCATTCGCATTATGGCCGTGCAATTTTGCAGACAAAGAAAATCGTAAGAAAGATTTCTATACAGAATGCAATTCCCTGGAAAAAATCGTCTTCGTTCAGTGGAGGAACTCAGCGTCCCGTGGAAAGAAAAATCTACAATAGGTCAGAGCCCATAAAAAGGAATCTCTTTGAGTGTAAAAAGCGAGCATTCGGTCCCGTTATAAAATGTTGTTTTATAGCCGACAGAGCGGGTCTTGCTGCCTGAGCGGGGAGTTCCCGACATGTTTACTGTTGGCAGAAAAAGGGTGAAAGGGAAATAGAAAATAAATAAAAAAAGGGATAAAAGAAAGGGGTGGCCGTGATCGTTCCAGAAAACATGTGGGCAGAAAAATGTTTAATTTAGATAACACGATACATCTGCGTCGATCGCAAGTGTTTTGTTCGCTTTCGATCTAGTCTGTTGGGTGTTATACGGTTTTTGTAGGAAGAGCTGTTGATTGTAGTGGAAGACCAGTTTTGTTATTTGCAATATTTTATATATATATATGTATGTGTGGGCAGCCTGTTTGCCGAGTGACTAGCGCTCTGGCGATTCGTGCCACAGGCTTTGGGCTAGAGTCCCGATTATGCCTTGGAAAATTATAGCGGTGCAGTTCACCTTTAAACCTTAGATACCGTGATAATATGATTATATGATTATTGTGTATAAGACTGACAACCCTTCCTATTAAAAAGTAAACATCCCGTGTCTCGAAATGTGCCTGTAGGCAGAGGGCCTTGGCCCTCCATGGGACTGTTATTTTGATGGTAAAAAAGAATTATATTTACTAATGTGTATCGGTGTATGTCGCCTGATGGACGACTAACTAGCACTCTGGCACTTCTTGCCACAGGCTGCAGGTTCGAATTCCTGTGGGGCCATGGATATTTTTATTGGTTCGAAATCAACTTTAAACTATAGTTCGCGGTTCAATATGACTGAAGAGTGTTGGGCGTGGGGTTAATATTATATCCCGTAGAAGCAAATCATCTCAAATTTTGAAATCTGCCAGTAGACAGACGGTTTTGGCCCACCATGGAACTGTTGCGCAAATGATGATGATATATGGTCATTACATGTGCACTTCTATAGAACTCGAGTATTGGATTCCCCAGTGTTTTGTTTGACTCCAGTCGGCCTATGAACATTTAAATAATTGTAATGCACATTCTCTGTGCAAGGACATGGACAAAATGTACTGGAGTGTCAGTGCCCTGCCGTTTAGGCCCCAATATTCAGCATTTATAAAGTAATATATATATAGTTTTGACCATTTTTTCTGAGGGCATATTTCTTTAAGATGTCATTTTTTGGCACATATAAATAAGGAATTTGAAGTTTTCCAGAATGCACTTAATGTTTTGCTATACTACTTTCGCATTGTGGCGTCTTTGTTTTACACGAAAACGACATCTGGGAGGCTCTATACTATGCCTTAGAACCAAATTGAGGGACTTAATGACATACAGATGCATCATGAACTTTATTTGGTAAGTTTTGTATAGGTCTAGCATACTATCTATCAAAATACTTCATATTTATCTAATAACTTATTTTTATCTTATTCTTGTTGTTGTTCTAATACAGTTTATATTTATGCCATAGTTACATAAGACAGTTAATATTTATGCCATAAGCAAGGGCTACACCGCTGTTACTCATTTACCGCTAACCAGGGGGAACGTGTAGCTTGAAGATATGCTATGGACAGGAATCACACTACCACCACAACGCTCTACGTTCCTATAAGACTGGCACCTACGGTTTAAATTGGATTCCGAACCACTACAAACATCCATGGCACCTCCTGGACACGATTCCGAAACCTGTTGCACCGAGCGCTAGCCACTCGGCCATAGGACCTTTTTATCTTATTCTTAATTGAATAATTTTAGTGCTTATTGTGAAATGCATCATTTAGTGAATAAGGTGGTTCGATTCCTCAGGCTGGCATCTGTTGCAGTCACTTCAAAAATTATTTTACTCAATAGTATTTGTGGCATCATTAACAATCAGTTCTGTTGGGTGTAGAGGATTTTGGACTTTCCCCAATACAACACGCTTAAGAAAAGCAGTTTTCCTCGAATGTTTTGGAAGTTGTGATCGTTGTATTTTCCCCCACAAAAAGAGAACAGTTTCGAAATATTTAAAAACTTAAATAAGGCAAGATGATCTTAAAATTATCTTTTTTATAATAAACTACATGTTCTTATAGATGGTGAAATTTGTGTTCATATGAATAATAAGATTTTCTTAGAAATGTTACTGGCCGAAGGTTTACTTCTACAATCTATTCGAACCATTTTTGTATCTATTCCAGATGAATTCATTATCAGCCATGAATATGATATCGTTATGTTATTAAATCCAATAAGCCGCCAAAACTGTGAAATTAATAAAAAGTAACACTTAAAAATTATTATTTAAAAGATTCATTAATTGATAATGTCGCAAAACAGGAGTTGTTGGGATTTGGCGTCACAAATTCTTTTCGCCAAAGTCAGCCAAGTAACGGGATGCGGATGTAAGTGAAGTGAATTGCAAACAGTAATCGAAAGGGTTATCCCATTTGGCCATTTATCGTTCAGTTAGCGCCACAAAAAGGCGCCAAAACCCACGGCTCCTATTTTACGATGGTACTTACGTATTAACGCCACCACAGCAGAAGTTGCGCCAATAAAGAGCTGCCAATGCGCCAAAATAGAGACTGTTTTGAATCGGTGTTAAACTCTATATTGGTCCATTTTCTACCAAAATGATTGACTACTTTGTTTTTAAATAAAGTGTTTTGAATTTTGAAAGTGTTTTGATTTTAAATAAAGTGTTTTATATATTTTATGATTTGTCACAAAAATTTTAAGTGTACATTGGCGCCATTTAAAAATTGCCAAATCTGTAGCTGCGGTGGCGTTTATACGTAAGTATCTTTACGATTTGGCCTCAGCTTTCACAGATAATTACGTTAAATAAAAAAAAAATTTTACACACGTGACATTTCTTTTTTTATTGTCATAATTTGTAGGTAGCGTGCAATTGTATAATACCTATATGTAAACATCAATCACGTGTTATAAATCGTATTTTGAATTCATTACCTATGAACTTCCCTCAGAGAAAATGTTTAAATTTGAAATTATTTGATTGACTTTACAACGACCTGAGCGGATCATACATCTATGAAGTAAGTTATTAATTATTCGAATTTAATTAAAAATGATGCTTATAATTGTTTGGCCAAATCCCAAAATAGGAGGCCATTGGAATTTGGCGACTTTCTGGGACTCCGACTGGACGATACGTAGCCAAATATATTAACCTGGATTTCCTGTACTGTTTGAAATTTACTACAATTACAATTTTTAACTTACACTTTATGGTGCGCTTTGGCGAAAAGAATTTTTGTCGCCAAATCACTACGGTCCCTATTCTGCGATTTCACCATTGTTTTTGTTATGTTTGAGAGCTTAAAATTATCTAAATTGGGTAAAAATCTAGAATCCTGTACCCTTTGTGCCACATCGATAGGTTGCCAAGTAAACATAGTAATGAATGGACCTCGGTTTTCGGACGCAAAATATACGCGACTGGGATGTCAAATCGCCAAGTAAACAAACAAAATGACTGCCGAAGTTCGAAGTCATCGCAAAAAGCTACTTCGCCAAAATTCACCTACAAACAGTGCTATTACACCAATATTAGTAGACAAACAGCTATTATGTCAAAGTTTATTACTGCTTTTAAGCCAATTATTATCGCTTTAACGCCAAATTTTTTGAATATCCTGCCAAAATTTTAATCCTTAATTTTATCGTGAACATTTATTTATTTAATGCCAAACATTTTTGCTAAACAAATTTTGTTTTTTTGAAGTGCTTTTGCGCCAAAAAATGCTTTATCGCCAAATTAGTTTCACTAAAAATTTTACTGGTTTTAATACAAATTAGTTAGAAATTAGTTTCACTGGAATACTTTTTTCACCAAATGTTATCGTTTTACGCCGAAATTTGACACTATTATGCAAAAAAAAAATTATCTCTAGATTGCCTTTACGACAATTCATGGTTAAAATCTAGGATCCTGTACCCTTTGTGCCAAACACATCGCCAAGTCGGTAAGTAAGCATAGAAATGAATGGGCCAGGTAGTTTGCGCGGTAAAATGATATTACGCCAAAATCCTTTACTGTGTTGCCAAATCGCCAAGTAAACAGACAAAAAGGTTGCCAAGTTCGGTGTCATTGTCCAATTGCTATTTCGCCAAAATTTATAGCCAAACAGTGCTTTTACGCCAACATTAGCCGCCAAATATTTAAGAATAAAATTTATTCCTGAAAAGGCTTTGAAGCCAAAGTTTATCGCTTTAACTTGCCAAATATTATCACTATCCTTTACGCCAACATTTATCGCTTTATAGCCATTTTTCACTAAGCAAATTTTGTTATATAACTTCTTTTAAGCCAAAAAATGCTTTATCGCTTTATAGCCAAATTTTTCAAAGAATGAATTTTGTTTTTTTACTGCAAATAAGTTTCTGCAAATAAAAGTTGATCTTTAACAATATTTATCACTTTATAGCCACATTTTTTCACTAAGTGTATCTTGTTTTTTGAGGCACTTTACACCCAAAAATTGGCTGCTTTATCGCCAGTATTTATCAACTTTTAGCGACATTTTTTCATTATGAATCTTGTTTTTTAGGCCAAAAAAATTTTACGCCAAAAGTTGATGCTTTTTTTATCGTCATAATTTATCACTTTATAGGCAATTTTTTTCACTAAGAAACATCTTGTTTTATAAGGCGCTTTTACGCCAAAAGTTGAACTTCCCTTATCGCCAAATTTTTATCATTTAAAATTATTTGATTTATCTTTACAATACTTTTGCGCCAAATGCAAATCTACGCCGAAATTTATTAATTATTCAAGAAAAATTATATTAAAAATGATTTATAATTGTTTTGGCCAAATCCCAAATTTTTACCATTGGAATTTGACAACTTTTACTCCGACTGGACGATTTTACGCCAAATATATTGCCTGGCTTTCCCAAACTGTTTGAAATTTACTACAATTACATTTTTATTACACTAAATGGTGCTTAGGCCAAAAAATTTTTGTTGCCAAATCACTACGTGGAATTCCCTATTCTGCGATTTCACCAAAAAGTTATGTTTAAAGAGCTTAAAACATATCTAAATTGGGTTAAAATCTAGAATCCTGTACCCTTTGTGCCCACATCGATAGGTTGCCAAGTCGGTAAAAGCATAGTAATGAATGGACCTCGGTTTTCGGACGCAAAATATACGCCAAAACGCGACTGAATGTCAAATCGCCAAGTAAACAAACAAAATGACTGCTGAAGTTCGACGTCATTGCAAAAAGCTATTTCGTCAAAATTCACCTACAAACAGTGCTATTACGCCAATATTAGTAGACAAACAGCTATTACGTCAAAGTTTATTACTGCTTTTAAGCCAAGTATTATCGCTTTAACGTCAAATATTATCCTTTATCGCCAACATTTATCGCTTGAATATCCTGCCAAAATTTTAATCCTTAATTTTTTATATGAACATTTATCTATTTATTGCCAAACATTTTTCGCTTTAAACAAATTTTTCACTTTTTTGAAGGCGCTTTTACGCCAAAAATGCTTTAACGCCAAATTAGTTTCACTAAAATTTTATCTCTGGAATACTTTTTCACCAAATGTTATCGTTTTTTGCGCCGAAATTTGACACTATTATGCAAAAATTATCTCTAAATTGCCTTTACGACAATTTATATCGCTTTATCTCCAAAATGTTACCACTATTATGTCAAATGTTTTACTTGTTTTTTTTTACGCCATATATGCCTGGCGCTTTAATGCCAAAATATATCTTTTTTTTTTTTTGTCAACATTTTATTCCTAAATTGCTTATAAGACAAATTCAATCGTTTTATCAACAAATTATTATGTGGAATTATGTTCTCCTAACTCACATAAATGTATCAGTCAGACAAAGATAATAATCGTTGTTACGATAAAATTATGCCAAATATATTCGCTAATATGTCACTTTTTTTTCTAGTATGTCAAAAAATATTTCATGTTGTTTACGATACCAAATTCGAATGATGAAACAAAATTATTTAGAAAGGAAAAAAAAAAAGAGAGAGAGAGAGAAAGAAACCAGAAAATAACTTACATTTTATTCTGATAAATCCTTTGTTGGAAGCGAAAATGATATTTTTAACCTGTCTGTGCATAGCCAGGACGGCAAATAAATGAAAAAAACAAGAACAACAACATCAGAAAACCACAGAAGCATTTAATACGTACCCTTCCAACGGCCTTTCCTTCTGTAAACTAAAGTTCTAAAATTAAAAAGTTATTTTTCCGCGCGAATTCAAATAACAGTTGCCACAAAACTATGTCAAAACAGCAGAACAATTTAATGCGTTCTATCGAAGTTTTCGCCGTGAACTAATGTTCTAAAAATAAAAAGTTAGTGTATCACATACAATTAAAGACATATAGTATTCAACACATTTAAAGGCATATAAATATAGATTCGTTTAAGAATTTCACTTCTAAATCGAAAAACCGATATTCGGCTACGCTCCGGATACGCGAAATATACTTCTCCGGGTGAGAGTCTGTGGGCCAATTAATAAGCAAGGCATTAATATGCAATATATAATTAAATAACACAATTGAAACACAATATATTTAAAAAATATATGCTAATACAAATAAATATATTTTAAAAATAATCCATATAGAAAATGAATTAGAAAAGTTGGACAGATAAACTTAGGAGTAGAATTTCAAAATACCCAGACATTACAAAAAGATTTAAAAACCATATGATTGTAAATTTAACAGATTGTATATATCTAGTATAGAAAATTTATTGCTTTTTGGTTTTATTACTATTATTATTATTTTTTGCTAAATTAAATTGAATTAATTTGGAATAAATAAAGTTTTAAAATTATATTATTAAAGAAATATATAAATATTTATATATATATATATATATATAAATATGTATAACAAAATATTTTGTTTTAAATGTTTTAATATACAGAGGGATTATAATTAAAGTCCCACTTTTAAAATGCTATAGAAAAAGAACCACAATGAATTCGAGTTTGAGCTGAAGATACTTGAAGAAGGGGGAAACGGTACAGCATCAAAAAAAAAATTTCTCAAGTGTATTAATAGATGGCTCTTTAAGTGGTATAACGAAAGTGGATTTGGGTGCCAGTGATATTTTGAATCTAAATTACAACGTATTTGGCATGAGTTGCATATTAAACAAACTGTAGTGTTCAATACTACGGGTTACTAATGTTTTTCTTTCAATTTAACTCGTAACCTGTAGAGCTTCACAGAACCCAATGAGGCTTCTCATCCACATCATTCCCAAACTGTAAAGGGACAACTCAGCTCTAGGTACACTGATGTGTTGTGGTGTATTAGTAGTGGTGGTTCGGAATCCCCATTCAATTGTAGATCCCTGTCTAATTAGTCTAAAGTGTGCACAAAATGACCGTAGAGAGAAAAACCAAAAACCAAACCCACTACAGAACTACGTGTCTCCCCAGTCATTACTGCTTGGTGTACTTTATCCTATTTTTTAATCAAATGTATCGACTGTATGTACTGTATGACCGTACGTACTGTATGACTGTATGCACAAATGTATCTACTAATAGCCCAGTGGCTTGGCTAACGTTACAGCTAACGTGCTAGGTGGCTTAGATTCGAAGCTACATGTGGCGTCAGTTACCGTCACTGCTCTCAAAAACCAAGGAAAATTGATAAGGAGTCATTTTTTGAATATTGCTGCATTTGGCTGTTGGACTACCCATGTGCTCTTCTTAGCCAGCAAATCTGCCTGACCATTACCTAAAATGTCACAGTGTCCAGTGATCCACTATAGTCCCTCTACCATCATTACAATTCTGGTATTCTTTATCCTATTTTTTAATCAAATGGTTCGAAACCCGGCTAGTTCCCCAGTGGCTTGCCAATGTGCAAGGTGACTTAGATTTGAAACTTCTTGTAGCATCACATGTAGTCACCGTTTTCAAAAACTAGCAGAATCAATAAGGTTTGGTTTGTCGCTCTACGATAATTGTGTACACACTTTGGGCTTATTAGATCGGGAACAACAGTTTAACGAGGATTCCGAACCACTCACAAACCTTCATGTCACCGTCAGAATTCAAACCTGAAGCTGGTGGTACCAACAGCCAAAGTGCCAGTTAATTGGCTGTCAGGCCGCCAACTCCTCGAGGAGATACGAGCAGAGAGCAAAGCCTTCCATCTGAGTCTCATTTGATTTTTGATACAAAGTTTCACGAAATGAAAAGAGTTTCAAGTATTTGGCTGTTGGACTATCCGTATGCCTTTTTTAGCCAGAAAAACTGTCTGATGATTACCTAAAATGCCACAGTGTCCAGAGGTCCGTCTACCGCTATTACAATTCTGGTATTCTTTATCCTATTTTTTAATCAAAAGCCCGACTACTTCAAATCAAATGGTTTGGTTTGTCGCTCTACCGTCATCTTGAGCACACGAGGGCTAAACAGACCAGGACATACAGTTTAAATAGGATTCCGAACCACTAAAAATATTCACGGAACCGCCGGGTCTCGAACTCGAAACCTGTGGTACCGAGCGCCAGAGGGCTAGCCATTCGGCCATCAAACATCGCCTAGTGTCTTGGCTTTCACTGCTTTCGAAATCTAACAGAATCGAGAAGGAGTCATTTATCTGAACAACCCTGTCATCTCGTTCATGCCCCAGATTGTGTTCAAATCTTTTTGAAATTATTTGTGAGAAACAGTTATAGGAAAAGATGAACTATTGCTATAACCATTCATCGGGAAATAATGCTTCAACACCATCCTTAACTGTAATTACAAATCAAAGCTTTTTTATTCTTTCAATTTTTCAATTCCTTCTATTAGCTCACACTCTCCCTATATATATCTTGCTCAAATTTTCAATCGTTCATGAAACACTTTTTATTCATTCACTCAAGTTCAAATACATTTTTTTTGAACTTGTAGTGGATGACACTTGATATTAATACAGTTTTTTCAAAGATTAATTCAGTAATTAAATCTAATTAATTCATTTTAGTTTTTTTTAATTTTAAGATGCATGTATCTACCAATAGAGGGCGCCAGATAAACTTTAAAAAAAGAATGGAAATTATTTATAAAGGACTTTCTGCACAATAGTGAAAAAAAAGTAGGAATTGACTTTAAAAAAACTTTTATATTACTTGTTTCCATTGCAGAATTAAAGATGGCATTGGAGATGGACGAGCAGAAAATGTTTTTCGTACTCAGATGCTCTCCTATGAAGTACGGAGAGGAAGCAGAAGACATAATTTTCAAGCAAAATGGAGAGGTGCAAGCCATGGGACGAACTTATCATTTTGATAATGTCTTCCCTTCATGTGCTTCAAATGAGGAGATCTACAGAACTGTCATTGCAGAAAAAATGCAACTCATTTTGGAAGGTAATGTGTAATTCTACGAATGTATTTCTCACCAAGGCAATGAAAAATCTTTGGAAAAAAAATCCTTTTATCAAAAGAATCCTATTAGTGCACAGCAAGCCACCCTCAAAATTGAAGCAACTAAAGGAGATGAGAATAATGTAGTCCCTATATGCAGCATATTTTGATATCTTGAAGAATGAATAACTGATATTCTACATAATAATGTTAATGATTTAAACAGGACATGAATAATAAGATGAAAAAATGCTTATCAAATTGCTCAGATTGAGATTGAGATTATCCTAACAATAAATTGACTTAGTGTTGATAGAGTAATAATTTCTTATATCTATTTCTCAATTAGCGGATATTCTAATAAAAATAATAAATTTTAAATAAAAAATAATATTTTTTTGCTATATTCCTTCCACGTTAGTTCCTTTGCATTTCATCATCAACGTTCCTTCCATGCGAGTTCCTTTGCATTTCAACCGCAATGTGTTATTGTAAGTTCTTTTGTATTTCATCTTCAATGTTCCTTCCATGCATTTTATCCTCAATGTACCTTCCATGCGATTGCCTTTGCATTTCAACCGCAATGTGTCTTTGTAAGTTCCTTTGTATTTCATAGTCAATGTTCCTTCCATGCATTTTATCCTCAATGTACCTTCCATGCGAGTGCCTTTGCATTTCAACCGCAATGTGCCTTTGTAAGTTCCTTTGTATTTCATCTTCAATGTTCCTTCCATGCATTTTATCCTCAATGTACCTTCCATGCGAGTGCCTTTGCATTTCAACCGCAATGTGTCTTTGTAAGTTCCTTTGTATTTCATAGTCAATGTTCCTTCCATGCA
The DNA here is from genome assembly GCA_021605075.1 of Caerostris darwini. Taxonomy (NCBI): domain Eukaryota; kingdom Metazoa; phylum Arthropoda; class Arachnida; order Araneae; family Araneidae; genus Caerostris; species Caerostris darwini. The sequence goes on from BPLQ01001236.1 coordinate 24,519, forward strand.
TTTTATCCTCAATGTACCTTCCATGCGAGTGCCTTTGCATTTCAACCGCAATGTGCCTTTTGTAAGTTCCTTTGTATTTCATCTTCAATGTTCCTTCCATGCATTTTATCCTCAATGTACCTTCCATGCGAGTGCCTTTGCATTTCAACCGCAATGTGTCTTTGTAAGTTCCTTTGTATTTCATAGTCAATGTTCCTTCCATGCATTTTATCCTCAATGTACCTTCCATGCGAGTGCCTTTTGCATTTCAACCGCAATGTGCCTTTGTAAGTTCCTTTGTATTTCATCTTCAATGCTCCTTCCATGCATTTTATCCTCAATACCTTCCATGCGATTGCCTTTGCATTTCAACCGCAATGTGTCTTTGTAAGTTCCTTTGTATTTCATAGTCAATGTTCCTTCCATGCATTTTATCCTCAATGTACCTTCCATGCGAGTGCCTTTGCATTTCAACCGCAATGTGCCTTTGTAAGTTCCTTTGTATTTCATCATCTTCAATGTTCCTTCCATGCATTTTATCCTCAATGTACCTTCCATGCGAGTGCCTTTGCATTTCAACCGCAATGTGTCTTTGTAAGTTCCTTTGTATTTCATAGTCAATGTTCCTTCCATGCATTTTATCCTCAATGTACCTTCCATGCGAGTGCCTTTGCATTTCAACCGCAATGTGTCTTTGTAAGTTCCTTTGTATTTCATAGTCAATGTTCCTTCCGTGCATTTTATCCTCAATGTACCTTCCATGCGAGTGCCTTTGCATTTCAACCGCAATGTGTCTTTGTAAGTTCCTTTGTATTTCATCTTCAATGTTCCTTCCATGCATTTTATCCTCAATGTACCTTCCATGCGAGTGCCTTTGCATTTCTACCGCAATGTGTCTTTATAAGTTTCTTTGTATTTCATCCTCAATGTTCCTTCCATGCCTTTTATCCTCAATGTACCTTCCATGCGAGTGCCTTTTTGCATTTCAACCGCAATGTGCTTGTAAGTTCCTTTGTATTTCATCTTCAATGTTCCTTCCATGCATTTTATCCTCAATGTACCTTCCATGCGAGTGCCTTTGCATTTCAACCGCAATGTGTCTTTGTAAGTTCCTTTGCATTTCAACCGCAATGTGTCTTTGTAAGTTCCTTTGTATTTCATCTTCAATGTTCCTTCCATGCATTTTATCCTCAATGTACCTTCCATGCGAGTGCCTTTGCATTTCAACCGCAATGTGTCTTTGTAAGTTCCTTTGTATTTCATCTTCAATGTTCCTTCCATGCATTTTATCCTCAATGTACCTTCCATGCGAGTGCCTTTGCATTTCAACCGCAATGTGTCTTTGTAAGTTCCTTCTTGTATTTCATAGTCAATGTTCCTTCCATGCATTTTATTCTCAATGTACCTTCCATGCGAGTGCCTTTGCATTTCAACCGCAATGTGTCTTTGTAAGTTCCTTTGTATTTCATCTTCAATGTTCCTTCCATGCATTTTATCCTCAATGTACCTTCCATGCGAGTGCCTTTGCATTTCAACCGCAATGTGTCTTTGTAAGTTCCTTTGTATTTCATCTTCAATGTTCCTTCCATGCATTTTATCCTCAATGTACCTTCCATGTGAGTGCCTTTGCATTTCAACCGCAATGTGTCTTTTGTAAGTTTCTTTTGTATTTCATCCTCAATGTTCCTTCCATGCATTTTATCCTCAATGTACCTTCCATGCGAGTGCCTTTGCATTTCAACCGCAATGTGCCTTTGTAAGTTCCATTGTATTTCATCTTCAATGTTCCTTCCTGAAGCAAAATATCATCATCGATGTCTCTTCAGTGTTCCTCTGAACGCGAACGTCTTAAATGCTGCGCTCGCTGTCAAACAGGGCTAATTTGTATATCGTAACCTGAAGATCATAATCAAAATATAATCAGAGTAAATTCAGAATTTATACTATGAGAGCTAAGCAGGACTACTTTGGTAAGTACGAGAAAATAAACTTTATTTTTGACTAATAAAATTTCTTTAATTTAAAATAAAATATGTAACGTCATTTCCGTGAGTTAAAAGTCATAAAAATCAAAATTATATACTCCTTCTAACAAATCTGTTTTTGTTTTCTTTGTTTTAAATGACAGGTATATATGTATATATTTTTTCTGGTTTTTTTATTTTTTTTTATTATTATTTATTTATTTTTTTTTTTTTTTTTTTTTTTTTTAGGAGAAAACGTCTCAGTAATCGCTTATGGCGCAGGGAATACCTGGAAATCTCACACAATTGGTACGAGCCCCACCAGATACGTTGGTTCAGAATCAGAAGATTTGGGGCTAATACAAAGAACAATCGTTGATTTATTTCAAAAACGAAGAGGAATACCTTTCAGCATGCATGTGTCCTTTCTAGAGGTGAGCCAAAACATTCAGCCCGACTCGTGGCTCAGTATCAACGTGTGCCGTTGGTGAGCATTCGGGCGCACGCCACTTGAGCATTAGGCGTTGCCATTGAACTACGAGTCGGGTAGTCAGACTTCTACCTACGGGTGCTCCATCACAACAGAAGGTAACCCTTTCCCGCCGCCCATGAGTAGACTACTCATGGGTGTCCGTCCCGCGCTGCAGAGAGCTGAGGATTTGTCATAACAACAAAATTTGCCTAGAGCTCTGGCACTCGGTGCCACAGGTCTCGGGTTTGAATCCCGGTGGTGCCATGGATGTTTGTAGTAGTTCGGAATCCACTTTAAGCCTTTGGTCCCGATCTCATGGCTGTAGAGCATTGGGCATAAGGTTGACAGCCCTGTCCCTTAAAATGACAACACCTCTTGTCTCGAAATCTGCCAGTTGGTAGATGGCCTTTGCTCACACTGGGCTATTGCGCCATTGATGATGATAATGATGATGATGACAATAAAAATTTCCCTTTAGTTGAAGTAAATAACATCTTACTATAAATCACCGTTGAATATCCGAATACAGAGTCCCCCTAAGTTACTCCGAACATCAAGTTATTTTGTCTACATTGGAAATGGGTTAGAAAAATAAGAATGCCAGAAAGTCCTTCCGTTCATCTAGAATAAAAATGAGGTAATTGGGAATTCTTCCGATGTTGTCTGTGGGTGTTCTCCTTCAAAAAGTTGTGGCGCCAATCTCGACAGAGGCAATGGCGACCCCTCACTCATGATGAGTCACATTGTGACTGAAATGGTTAGGACATCGACATTAAAATCACAGGCAGACTTTCCCTCTGTCAAGCGATCTCATATGTTGTTGTTGCTTATCCCCACGGTTTAAAATCCTAAACCAAGTCCAGTAGATCATGCTGCATCAATAGATCGTAAACTGTCCTCCCCTCATTCAACAGTTGCCTCACAGAGGCACCAATACAATCGATGAGATGATAGGGAGACGCGATGGCCGAGCAATGACAAAGGGTATATGTCTTTTTCGTCTCCATTAAAGGTCAAACTTTAGTGTGTGGCCAGTCCTTAGTCTAGCTAAAGCCGTTTGAGCAGGTCTAAGACAGGATCACTGCAAGGACATACTAAGATATTTAGCGGCGTACAATGCGTGAATTGGTGGCGACCTCCAAGCGGTATTCACTCTGGCTAAAGTCATGGAATGAACCTCTGAAGCTAACAGATTGGAAGAAGAAGCTTTGGGAAGTTCGCAACCTTCCCTAGCGAGCAGATCAGCAATTTAATTTCCGTAGATGCCCACATGGGAGGGAATCCATTGCAAACACAGCTAGTTTAGAAACTATATCCTGCCCCAATTTGTCCAAGATGCTTGACCAATCTTTCAAATACTGTATTGAGCTATTACTATCAGTCAGAATCCAAACATCAGGTACTTTAAAGTCTAAAGCTAGGGGCTCAGGCGATCTCATATAAATTACATAATATTCCTCCAACGAGAGAATCAGCATATAAAACCTGGAGAGCGGAAGGAAATTACCATTTTAGCATTTTTCCTACGAGAAGAGACATAGCATTTCCGTTCCCAGGGAAAAAGGAATGTATATTATGTAACAAGTGCTTATCACTCAAATCTGACAGCCGATAAGTGAGGTATCATGGATAATGAGACTTCGTAAAATTAGCGATTGTCTGTTCGACCTTCATAAGTCGAAACAAGTACATATGGGATATGTACTACGTCAGGAGTTGCTGCATCGCATGGGAGCTAGACCATGGGCTGAGAAAGTGTCCACTGAATGAGAAGGGAGGGAAGCTGAATCCCGTTCCTTTTTGACGGAGTTTCTGAAAGAGAGGTTTTGGGGTGGGAGAGTGTTCTGCAAAGAGTTGACAAGAAGTGCTGTTTTTCATTTTTCCTGTAAAAAGTGACGTCTCTTTCCGTTATCCGCCTGTTTACAAAGTGAGCCCCATATGGTTTCCTGTATCAGCATAGACAATTAAGATCCGCCACAGACCGGTTGATTATATTAATCGGGACGAGAATATATATATATATATATATATATATATATTTATATATATATATATATGCGCTTGCAAGTAAAAAATTAAAGTATTCCTGAACCCGAAAGTCGCCCTTCTTGCTTGTTATAGTCCAGTATAGCTTGAGACGTTACACCATATTAAAAATTAAAAAAATAATATATTCAGAGAGATTTGTGATATTTTTGGCAAATTGCCGTGTCCACATTTGTGCATGAGCGTCAGTGTCTTTCATGTGAGCTTTTCAAACATCGTTTGTTTTGTTATGGAGGAAAAAGGCAAGCATTACAAAAAGTGGAACGCTTATGAACCCCAGGAGAAAGAAAACCTCCACGAGATAGAGTCGGTTTTTTCATCACGCCTCACGATTTATTACCTTCCAAAACACGACTGGTAAAGAAGAAAGATTTATTTGCGGCGCGCGGTGATCAGGCCATGGCTAGGGGTAAGGGGGTAGCTTCACTTTTAGTGTGGGGACCTACGATCAAACCTCAAGACCACGTTCTATGATCCTATTAGACCGGGACATACTGTTTAAATTGATTCCGAACCACTACAAACACATGACGCCGGGACTGTACCCGAAAACTGTGGTACCAAAGAGAGAAAGAAGCCACTGGCCATTATGCCCCCGTGGGGACCACAATATTAGTAGATATGACCGAGATATACTTCTCAATTTTTTACTTCTTTAATAAATTTAACATTTTGCTTTTGCTGATTGAGTATGATGGCTGCCATGGAGACAGTATAAGAGACCTTCTCAAAAAAAGAATAGTGCCCATGTACTCTAAAGAAAAACGATTTGGGTGTAAATGTGTTCTTCATGTTATTTTATAACAACAGAGCCACAAATTTCATTTTCTCCACTAATAACTGAATAACGTTCCTTTATTTTGAAATTATAATAAAATTTTAATTAAATAGCATGATTGTAAAGACCAGTTCAGAAATACTTTACTGTGAAGAAATTAATTTAATATACTCAGTTAAATGTTGCTGATAATGTAAACAATGGATCGAAGTTTATACTTTTTAAGCTTCATGAAGCAAAAAAAAATTATTTAATTATTAAGAAAAGAAAAAAAGGATATATATACAATATTTTTATACATAAAACAAGTGACTTAATTAATAAAAATGGAAATAAACGCAAAAATTCACCTTTGACTGAATTGTGACTGTTTGACCATTGATTGTAACCTGTTCACCCTTTTGACTGACTGAATTAAAAACAAAAATGGATTCCCAACAAAAGTACATACATCTCTTGCTATATCTAATGTGGCACCTCAGATTTTAAAAGTTTTTTTACTTTCCCTTCTACAATACAAATAGCAAAATAAAATACCCTTGTAAAATTTTAAATAAAACTATAAAATCTCTGATTTCAAAAGAATAATTTTTTTAAAAATTGATGTTTACCCAACGTCGAAAACATGCTTCTCAAACTATAAGATTGTGGTATGAAAATAATTGGTAAATGAAAAATAGGAAAATGTGTTTACTCTTGATTAGGCTTGAATATTTTTATTTGATCGCAAGAAAAGATCAGACTTGCATTACCGAGAAAAAAACAGTTAACGCCAAAAACACTGTAACCAAAACTTATGGGGGAAATGTAACTCGATTAGAAAATGTTGGCTGGAAAATAGAAAATGGGTTACACTTGATTAAGCTTGAATATATTTATCTAACCAGGTAATAGAAAAATAGACTTTCATGGAAAAACTAGCTAACGCCAAACCATGTTTCAGCATCCAACTCATGGGAAGATTAATGAGTGAAAAATAATTAACTGAATGAAAAGGAGAAAATGGGATTTCACTTGGTTAGGCTTGAATATATTTTTATTTCATTGCAATAGAAAAGATCGACTTACTACGGAGAAAAACAGCTAACGCCAAAACATTAGAATCAACTATGGGAATGGTATGAAAATAATTATGAAAATAAATAGGAAAAATGGAAAATGGGGTTACACTTGATTGTCGATATTAAATATATTTATCTAATTGCATTATGGTAGAAAAATGAAAAAAGGAAAATCTTTACTTGGTTGAAAAAAAAACTAAGCAATAACGCCAAATCATGTTTTCAGCATCCAACTATTATGGGAAGATTATGGTATGAAAATAATTAACGAATGAAAAAGGAGAAAATGGATTTTTCACATGGTTAGGCTTGAATATATTTATTTCATTGCAATAGAAAAGATCGACTTACTACGGAAAAATCCAGCTAACGCCAAATCATGTTTCTCAGCATCAAACTATGGGAAGATTGTGGTTTAAAAATAATTGGCAAATGAAAAATGGGAAAATATGGTTACACTTGATTAGGCTTCAATATATTTATCTGTTTGCAATAGAAAAATATTGCTTACAGCGGAAAAAAAATTTTACTACGCTCTTTTTTGTAGGTACTGTTTCAAAAAAAAAAAAGCACGGAGACTCAATGGCGTTTGTGATGTTCAGCATCTTGTCTCATGAGTCGGACTATCTGGTGGGAGTTTACCGAGTTTTTTCCCATACTATAAGCAAATACAGTACTATAACAGATTTTTAGTTACCTCTAAAAATCCTCCTTGAAAACACTGTCTTCCTTCTTCAGCGACACAGAACCACGTCAGACTTCTACCTACGGGTGCTAAATCTCAATAGAAGCTACTCCTTTCCCTTCATCCATGAGACACGGACTCATGAATTTGGTCTTGATGTTCTATATGCCAAGTGAGATAAGAAAAAAAAGCATTCTTAAAACTAAATACTATGCAATATTACACTTAGTTGGAAAGCTAATTATTTGGCCTTCAAAATTACCCTTGCATTAAAGCAATGTGATAAAAGTTGTGAATCAAACATCACATGATAAGTACAATTTTATTTCCAGAATTGATTCATATGAGCAATTGAAAAGAATTTCAAAATAAAATAAAAACAAGTAATATAAAAAAAAAATTTAAAGCTAATTCCTACTTTTTTTTTACTCTATTGCAGAAAGTCCTTCATAAATAATTTTCATTCCTTTTTTAAGTTTATCTGGCGCCCTCTATTGATAGATATATGCAACTTAATTATAAAAAAAAACTAAAATTAATGAATTAAATTTAATGAATGAATTAATATTTGCAAAAACTGTGTTAACATCCAGTGTCATCCACTACAAGTTCAAAAAAAATGTATTTGAACTTGAGTGGATGAATAAAAAGTATTTCATGAACGATTGGAAATTTGAACAAGATATATATAGGGATAGTGTGAGCTAATAGAAGGAATAGTATGTATTTGTATCTTTTTTTCCCCTAGGTCTTAGGTTCAACGATAAAAAAAGTAGCCTCGGAGAGGGAATTTTTCTCGATTCTAGAACGCAGTTTGAAGAATCGAAAGGGTCGTCAGTCCCATTTAATTTTAAATGTGATTCTGGAGATCACCAAAGGTCCTCTGTTTAATCACAGGAGAGTTAATTTCCAGTTTGTGGATTTATCGCCCCGGATTTCGCCCACTGATACATGTCAAAGTAAGTAGGATAAGTTTTATTATATTTCTTCGTATTGTTCTCGTCATATATTTAAAAAGCAATTACTTTTTTTTTCGTAGTACAGGAATTCTTTAAAATAATTTGTGTAGCAATAAAAAATACTGCTCGCTCTACGAAAAATAGCAATGTTGTTGCAATTGTTATTTTCAAACTGCGGGTGACGACAACGCCTTGACCCCTGAATGGCCGAGTGGCTGGCGCTCTGGCGCTCGGTACCACAGGTTTTCGGGTTCGGGGATCCCGCGGTGCCATGAATGTTTGCAGCGGTTCAGGAATCCACTTTAAACCGTGGTCCCCGGTCTAACACGATCGTAGAGCGTTATGGAATGTGACATATTAAAAATAAGGAACGACGACGACGATTTGTAGGTTGACGGACCCTCCTTGGCATGGGTAACTGCTAACTCCTTCTTGCATATGAGAGGGGAAGTTGCTTTAGCTTTAAGCCCCATTGCATTAAAAATAAAACAATTAAAGTAGAGATAATACTATAGGGAGCGGAGAAGTTTTTTCTTCTTTTAAATAAAGTATTTAATAATTATTAATTATAATTTAATAATTAAAATAATAAAACAAAAAAGAATGAAGAATTACAAACTGAACGTAGTTTGAAAGAGAGAACTTAAAATAAAAGTACTTTCAACAGGTTAATCTAATTCAAAAGGGTACAAGTTAAAAATAACAAAAACGTTTAAGAGCAGTTTGTTAAAGAGGATGAACTGGTAAAGACTGGGAAAATCTGCAAATCCCTACAAGGTCAGTTGCAAGTGAACGATAGAAGAGCAGAGCCTGGGGGGAGGAAACGAAAACGTTTCGACTACCAAGTCCTGTAAACAATATAGTCACTACGTGGCATTGATAGATGGTTTTGGAGCATATACAGTTGGCAAAAGATTTGTAGCTTGTCAGCTTTATTGTTGGTAGAATTAATTGGATTGATTAAATTTGGAAGATTTTTGATATCGAAAATAAGGAAAAACTAATTGTTCATATATATAGTGATTAGGGGATAGTCCTTGTTGCTTCACATCCCCATATACTACTTCGTTCATCATCAACGCCTTGACCTTGGTTCGGTTTAGTTTGTCGCTCTTGACGGATTTTCTTAAAGGGAGGTTTTGGGAGAAATCAGACAGTTGGCCGACGAGTCGATCAAGTATGTTTTTAATACGCTTTTATTAGTTTCACCTGTATGTTTGTTTGTTTGTTTGTATGTATGTAACTGACTCTTTGGGCTCGATTTTGCCATACTTTAAGCGATCCGATTTAATTTAAACGTTGTACACTTATCAAGGACCGACGACACTAAAATATTTTGTTCAGTTTATTATCTCATCATGATTAGGATCGCCAGGATTAGTGATTAAAATACACAGCCTTTCAAAATTCCTCTTGATCTGCGCATCATTTTTCCCCTGGAGATCTGTTTCTTCTCATACGCACTATTTAAGCTGCAAATAAACATTTACAGACGTCTTTCAGACATTCAAACCTACGTGGGACAGCGGTACAACGGATAACGCGCCTACCTACGGATCAGGAAATTCCCTGTTCGAATCCTGGCTGGCTCGACATATTCGCATTTAGCCTTTATTTTACTCACAATTAAATTACTGTAAGAACCAGTCCTCCATACCGGGAACTCATTTGAATATTACAGTTTAAAAAAACTAAAAAGTACGCTTTTAGAGTGAATCAAACTAAAAAGTAAAAAATAATTGTTAACATGAGAATAAAATGACTGTTCTAAAAGCGTGGGGTGCTTTGTATGACATTTTTAAACTAACTTTGCATTTAGGAATGAAACTAGTGAAAAATTATAACGATTGATATCGAGCACCCCACGCTTTTAGAACAGTGACATTCATTTTCTCTTCAGTCATTTTATTCTTATGTCAACAATTATTTTTTACTTTTTAGTTTGATTAACTCTAAAAGCGTGTTTTTTAGTTTTTTTTAAACTATTAATTTTTTTGTTTCTTTATTTCTCTGATGTGGTTGTGCGGGCCGAAGTTTTCTGTCCGTTTTTCAAAGTGAATCTCTTGTGATCTTGTGTATCACGTGTTAAGGTCTGCCGCAGACTAGTCAATGAGCTCGACGTAGACTGGGACTTTGAGAACTCTGAAAATCTCCGACTTTGGAGTGAACTGCACTTGTGATTTAATCGTGCACTTGTGACGAAATTTATATATTTAATTTTCATTTCATTTTTTTTTTTTTTTTTTTTTTTTTTAATAATAATAATCCAGAGTTCAGTATCTGTAGATTTATATAGTGCTTTTAAATAAATGTTAAAGTCTTCCCATGAATCTGAAAATGGCCGTCTTCTTGAAGCCATTACAGGTCTAGGATAGGCCGAGACCATTGATGTTGCCTTTCCAGCAATAAATGAATAGTTTAAAAAAAACTAAAAAACACTCTTTTAGAGTTAATCAAACTAAAAAGTAAAAAATAATTTAACATAAGAATAAAATGACTGACGAGAAAGTGAATGTCACTGTTCTAAAAGCGTGGGGTGCTCTATATCAATCGTTATAATTTTTCACTAGTTTCATTCCGAAATGCAGAGTTAGTTTAAAAATGTCATACAAAGCACCCCACGCTTTTAGAACAGTGACATTCATTTTCTCGTCAGTCATCTTATTCTTATGTCCACAATTATTTTTTACTTTTTAGTTTGATTAACTCTAAAAGCGTGTTTTTTAATTTTCTTAAACTATTCATTTATTTTTTTACTTTTTAGTTTGATTAACTCAAAAAGCATGTTTTTTAGTGTTTTTAAACTATAATATTTAAATGAGGTCCCGGTATGGAGGAATGGAACTATAGTTCTTACAATAATGCAATTGGGAGTAAAACAAAGGCTATCGCTTAAAGTAGGGCAAAATCGAGCCCAAAGAGTCAGTTACAAACAAACAAACATACAGGGAAACTAATAAAAGCGTATTAAAAAAGAAACCCAGAGAATTCTGGCAGGGTAGAAATGCCCCTTAAACATCAATGAGTCCGTTTTAAGCCTACATCAACACAGCCACTATTCAATGTGTTGAATAAGTTTAAAAATGTGAAAGCAAAAACATTCATTTACTCCAAATAAAATGAAATAATAAAACAAAAAAACATATCATAAAAACAATAGTAAAAAGTGTCAAAAAATTGAAATTTGAAATATAAATCTCTAGTGGGAATGATTGTTTCGTATAGAGAAGGAGAAAAAAAAAATTTAAGTTATAAAAATAAAATTTTAAATAAGATTCTTGTTAAATATTCGATATTTAAATAATTTCATAACATTAATAAACAATTAAGAGAATAAATTAACAATTAAGAGAATTTATGACATGAATACATAAATAAATAAAATGAACCTCTTACCTGTTAGAATGATTAAAATTCAAAAATTATAATTGGTTGGGCCGATATACAGGTTACAAATAAAATTTAGAATTTAATGTAAGAACAGAACGGATATCATAGATATAGAATTCCAAACAATTTTCTTTTCTTAAAAAAGTTCATTTTCATTTCGAAATAAAATAGACTTTGCTTTCACCAGACGATCATTTAAAACAATTTTCTATTATTTATTTATATAATTATTAACTCGTGAGGGAAATTTAAATAAATATTATGTATAAAAAAGATCGTGAAGGATATTTAAAATATTATGCATGAAAAAAGCTCGTGAAAGAAATTTAAAAATTGAAAGTGGTAAAGGACACGAAAACTCCACTCTCCAAAACAATACCCATGATTTTACGGTAATATAAAAGAAACAATTTTAGGTGTCTAACAAACTGTAATTGGTTTTTTTTTATCAATTATGTAATTAATACGCTTTTATTAGTTTCACCTGTATATTTGTATGTATGTAACTGACTTTTCCCCCTGGAAATCTGTTTCTCCTCATATACACTATTTAAGCTGCAAAGAAACATTCACAGGCATCTTTCAGAAAGAAAACAGTTTATTCTTTTTAATACGCTTTTATATTAGTTTCACCTGTATGTTTGTTTGTTTGTTTGTTTGCAACTGACTCTTTGGGCTCGATTTTGCCCTACTTTAATCGATAGCCTTTGTTTTACTCACAATTACATTATTGTAAGAACTATAGTTCCACTCCTCCATACCGGGACCTCATTTAAATATTATAGTTTAAAAATACTAAAAAACATGCTTTTTGAGTTAATCAAACTAAAAAGTAAGAAATAAATTAATAGTTTAAAAAAACTAAAAAATCACGTTTTTAGTTCACGTTAATCAAACTAAAAAGTAAAAAATAAATGAATAATTTTAAAAAAAAATAAAAAACACTCTTTTAGAGTTAATCAAACTAAAAAGAAAAAAATAATTTAACATAAGAATAAAATGACTGACGAGAAAATGAATGTCACTGTTCTAAAAGCGTGGGGAGGTTTGTATGACATTTTTAAACTAACTCTGCATTTCGGAATGAAATTAGTGAAAAATTATAACGATTGATATCGAGCACCCCACGCTTTTAGAACAGTGACATCCATTTTCTCGTCAGTCATTTTATTCTTTTTTTTATCTAAAATTTAGTTATGTCTTCTAAAAATTCTGAATTTGAACGAAAAATTTTGTTGTTGTTGTTTGTTCGTTTATTTCAGTACATACGCGTAACCTTCATTCTCTCCTGAAATATAAAAAAAAAAACTACCGTGAACTTCTCTTATCAATTTTCTCTTTTTGCAGACCACGCCCTTTCTCTGGATTTCCTGTCACTCAGGCGAGTAATTCAATCGTTTATTTGGAGGAAAATGTACATTCCTTATCGGGAATCGATGTTAACTAGACTTTTAAAAGGTAAACGAATGCTTGATTCTGTTCTTTCGATAATAATGTTCTAATTCTTGAAAATTCTTCATTTCAAGCGTTCTGTTTCTCAAAAATTAAATGTTCTGATTCTTGAGAATTTTTCATTTCAAAAGAATATTTTGAATTCTCAAGAATCAGAACATTTGATTCTTGAGAATTCTTCATTTCAAATATTCTGAGTCTCCAGAATCAAATGTTCTGATTCTTGAGATTCTTTGTTTCAAATGTTCTGATTCTTGAGAATTCTTCATTTAAAAATATTGTGATTCTCTAGAATCAAATGTTCTGATTCTTGAGATTCTTCATTTTCAAATGTTCTGATTCTTGAGAATTCTTCATTTCAAATATTGTGATTCTCAAGAATCTAATGTTCTGATTCTTGAGAATCTAATGTTCTGATTCGCAAGAATCAACTGTTTTGATTCTTGAGAATTCTTCATTTCAAATGTTCTGAGTCTCTAGAATCAAATGTTCTGAATTTTGGGAATTCTTCATGTCAAATGTTCTGAGTCTCCAGAATCAAATGTTCTGATTATTTTGAATTCTTTACTTCAAATGTTCTGTTTCTCGGCAATCAAATATTCTGATTCTTGAGAAGCAGAACATTTGAAACGTTGTTGTAATTGTTCGTAAATCATCATCGTAAATTGTTCTGTTATTATATTCGTTTAATAGAGTCTCTGAATCGCAACTGTTACGCTTTTATGTTTGCATGCATTAGCGAAGCAAAGAAAACCTCAAATTTGAGAACATTGCAATTTTTTCACAGTGCAAGAACTGTTCATCCACCTGGACCCGAGGTATGTATAACCAAAACGTTTCTTAATTTTTTTTTTTTTTAATTTATCTCAAATTTTAATTTTTAAATTTTTAAAAAACGGAAAAGAAAAGAAATAATAGTTATTAAATAAAGAAACATTTCTTTTCTGTTAGCCAGTTTTCAAATGGTAACTCTGTTTTAGAATTTTCTATAATTTCAATGAGAAAAAAAATCTTTTGGTAAAAAAATTTTTTTTTTGTTTTGTTTTGTTCTTACAAAGTTAATGAAGTGAAATAAATTTTCAATTAAATCATTTTTATTTATTTATATTATTTTAGGGTTTGGATATTTTTAATTGCTTTATAGTAACACAAACCGTAAAATTCTAAAACTTCTTTCTCCTAACGTTTAGAATATTCTTTTATTCTTTAAAAATTACTTTATTTTCGAAGAAAAAATTCGAGCAATATTCTTACTTGAGTTTCATTTTTTTATATATTCTTAAAACTTAATTTCAATTAAATTATGAAATTTTTTTTTAATTTCAGAAAGACTGACATATTTTTAGAAAAACATTGTTTAAATTTCTCTTTAATAGTGGTTAAATATAGATTTTCGTGATTTTATAATTGAATGATATCCAATCTCTTTATTTTATATTGTATTGGAATTAGAAAAAAATGGATGGTTAATCTGTTCCTTAATCTATTGGCGAGCTTTTTTTTAACTTTGCACGTATTAAAGTTAACGCTTTTTAATTTTTTTGGTAATGATTTAAGTATATTTCTCTGGAAATTGGCAAGAATATCCGTGTTTTTCGCTTTATTGACAAAAAGATAATGAAAAAAAAATTTTTAAGTTTTATCCTGTTTTAGGTTTTTATTCCATTTTATTAATAGTTGTTAACTGTCCGGTTTGTCGCTCTACGGTCGTTTTTTGAACACACTTAGGCTATTTAAACCTGAACCTACAGTTCAACATGAATTCCGAACCATTCACAAACATCCATGCTCCGGTCAGGATTCGAACTTGAAGCATCAACTACCAGAGTGCCAGCCAATTGGCCATCAGGCCGCGTGTAGAATCTGAAAATCAGGTGTTCTTTCAAAATATAACATGTTATGAAATTTTTCTCTTTATGTTATCGTTTTTATTTGCGATTTAAACGTTAAAAAAAATGCTTTACAAAAAGCACTTTTACATAATCACATCACTGTATTTTAAGTCAATACATTTTCACACTTGAGGCTAATTAGACGGGGGCCTACATTTTAACGTGGATTTCGAACCACTCACAAACATCCATACCCCCGTCAGGATTCGAAGCTGAAGCCTGTCACCACAACTGCCAGAGCTCTAGCCAATTGGCCATCAAGCCGTTTAATTGCCTAGTTAATATACTCTATCATTGTTACTCAATCTGTAATAATATATTTCATCTGTGCTATTAATCAATCAGTAGCCAATATAATGAATCTGAGTTAATAATTTCAGACTTATAACATTAACTAGCTTCTTTCAGATTATCAGTTAAAATAAATGTTTCGTATTCTCTGATAGTTGTTTTCACAATTGTCTTTTTTTTTTTTTTTTTTTTTTTAACATTATTTTATAAATTATTGCCCAAAAATTGCTTAAACTTCATGAAAAAACTTCTGTAGTTATCCATATTACTCTGTTATCTATTTTAATCTTATAATTAATCATTTAGGCTGCAACAAACTCTTATTTCCTGTAGTAACAACAAATCAATTGATATCAATTTGTACTAGTTCCAACGAATTTCTTTACGAATCGTTTCGAATTTAGAATTTTAGAATCGTTTTATTTCCATTGGCAAGTTTACAGGACAACAGATACCATAAAAATACAAAGAACAAGATAGAAACCAATGGCATCAGTTAATCCATCCACTTGAGTCAGGCAATCCAATAACGCTTCCATAAAGAAACAGGGGCAGGAACACAGGAGACAGAGAGAATCAGGAGTCAGTTTAATTCTGTGAAGGTACTTGCGGAGGCAACCGTGACAACACAAAAGCAGTAGCAATGACACCGATTTTTCTCTAGGCCATTCAGGGATATTATGAATAAGATCGTACCAGGGCTAGTGATTATTTCTTCCCCGTACTAAGTGCTGACCACTTTGTTCCACTGCCCAAGCCAAATTCGTTTTCGTATCCATTTCGCCTAACTAAGCAATTTTTCATTTCGCGTTTTTCTGTATTACCATTATTATTACTATTTTTATTTTTTAGGGCCTGAATGGTTGAGTGGCTAGCGCTCTGGCGCACGGTACCACAGGTTTCGGGTTCGAGTCCCGGCGATGGCATGGATGTTTGTAGTGGTTCGGAATCCACTTTAAACCGTAGGTCCCAGTCCTAATAAAATCGTAGAGTGTTGCGGGGGCATTGTTACTCCGCGTCCGTATCTTCAAGTTAAACGCGCCCCCTGGGTAATGCAAAGTGAGTAACGTCTGTGCAGCGCTTGCCCTAAGACATCCAAGACCAAGCTGTCTAAGTGTTTGCCAGTTGCATTGGAACAAAAAAAAAATTTATTTTTTATGTTAAACCATTATTGTATCATAATTTCTTTCTTTTTTCTTTTTTTTAAATCTATTGGGGCAAGCTTCCTAATAGTCTTTCTAATAGTCTTCTAATAGTTCTTCTAATAGTCTCTACCGTTCTTTTCTCGCAAAGCATTTCTTCATCGTCTTTGTACTGAAACAAGATAGAAACTAGCTGCTGCTTGCGCAACCAACTTGCTTCGCAACATGTCAAATCACAGGGCTAGTGACTGTTTCTAGCGGAAACATCCTCAAATAAGGAGCACCTAAGGGCCTTTTTAATTATCGTCTTAAAGGAATGATAAGCCAATTCCTGTCCTATTTAGATGTAAAAGGGACAATCCACCTGCGTTCCATTGTAGAACTTTAAGAAACTCACACTGAGAGCCAGACTGAAGTCCGTGTTTGTAGATCACTTTACCGTGTTAGACATCGCTCGGAGTGCATCACGAGGAGATACATCTACGTTGCACTCCATTTTCGAATCGTTGTGACGTGTTACCATGATTAAATGTATCAGTTTTACGTGAATGTTTTGAAAAAATGCTAATGAAAATATTTTCAGCTGAACCCACCAATGGACGATAATGACATTATGCACCCTACAATCCAAGAAGTTCAACCAGGAGATGAGTGATAAGTAAAATAATTTTTTTTTTCTTCATTTTGACTTTTGAAAAAATAAGATTTGCTTTATTTTTTCGTAGATTTAAATAATATTTACCTCATCGGGTTATTGATCTATGTTTTATAACCATCCATATTGTTAATTTATCTGATAAAATAAACAATTATTTTATTATTATCTTAAAATGTAATATAAAAAATAAAATTTATGTGTGCTTTTTTAACAAATAACTACACTAATTTTCAAACAGAAGTGGAGAGTTGGTTGGGAATAGAGTATTTTTTGAGGAGTCGGAATCAAAGAGTCAGAATAAAAATCTGATTCCCGAATCTTATTTAAAAATGTTTTTTGTTTTATATTTTTCAAAATTCTAGGAATTTAGTTTAAAATAAAATGTTAAGGAGCCGATTCATTTGTACTCTACGATAATACAATATGTGTAGCAAAGACAGTTACTGTTTTACCATCATCAGTTTTCTACCAGTTTTTCTTTCTGGTGCTTTTTTTTTTATTAAATTTCTTTCACGTGCATCTGTTATAAAATCGTTTGGAATTCTATAGTTTTTAATTTCCCTCGTGCTTTTTTTTTTCTTTCAAGTGTTTTCTTAAAAAATCGCTTGAAATTCTATTTTTTTAAATTTCTTTCAAGTGTTTTTTTATAAAATCTTTTGTAATGCTATAGTATTTTTATTTTTTAATAGGCTTTTATTAGTTTCGCCTGTATGTTTGTTTGTATGTATGTATGTAACTGACTCTTTGGGCTCGATTTTGCCCCACTTTAAGAGATCAGATTTAGTTTAAACGTTGTACACTTATCAAGGACCGACGACACTAAAATATTTTGATAAGTTTATTATCTCATCATGATTAGGATCGCCAGGATGAGTGATTTTATTTTAACTTATGAAGAGCAATTTAACCCATATAGAATGAAAGTACCCAAGACGTTCAAACCTACGTGGGACAACGGATAACGCGTCTGATTACGGATCTGGAGATTCCCTGTTCAAATCCTGGCTGGCTCAACATATTCTCATTTAGCCTTTGTTTTACTCACAATTAAATTATTGTAAGAACCAGTCCTCCGTACCGGGACCTCATTTAAATATTATAGTTTAAAAACACTTAAAAACATGCTTTTAGAGTTAATCAAACTAAAAAGTAAAAAATAAATTAAAGTTTAAAAAAACTCGCTTTTAGAGTTAATCAAACTAAAAAGTAAAAAATAATTGTTAACATATGAACAAAATTACTGACGAGAAAAGGAATGTCATTGTTCTAAAAGCGTGGGGGTGCTTTGTATGACATTTTTATATTAACTCTGCATTTCGGAATGAAACTAGTGAAAAATTATAACTATTGATATCGAGCACCCCACGCTTTTAGAACACTGACATTCATTTTCTCGTCAGTCATTTTGTTCTTATGTTAACAATTTTTTACTTTTTAGTTTGATTAACTCTAAAAGCGAATTTTTTTTTTTAGTTTTTTTAAACTATTAGTATTTAATCTGTTTTCTTTTTTCAGTAAAGGCTGTGAACTCCGATCTGAGAGAGAAGAAGGATAAGGAAAAGAGTTATGAAAAGATGAAGACGTACCAACCCTTAAGAGCATCTACAGAAGCTAATATTCTGATAATATTGTCTTCTATTGTGTAATAGTTGTTAAGGAACTTAAATATTTTTTTTTGTAATTAAATAAAAGTGTTTAAAAAAGACTTGAGATATTTCATTTTAATAAACTGAGATCTATATGGGTTTCCTGCCGCGATTTCAACGTACCTAGTTTGGTACCAAAATATTTCGACCATTTGAGACCAAAATATTTTACATTATTGTCATCGGATATTTATAACAATATAAGTTATACGGATACAGCCTAATGATTGCTATAAGGTGGGAAAGCCTGGACAATTCAAACGACTTAATATCACTTCTATTGCAGCTGATCATATGAAAATGTGATTTCAAGAAGCCTATTCCTTCTTTAACAATGATTCTGCCGTCGATTTTAACTTTTCCTTAAAGCGTGTTTGTGTGAACAATATCCTTATGGCTTTTACTGATCCGTGGTTTTTACAATGAATTTTTAAGAGTATTTTTAAAAAGTAAAAGTAAAATAACCATGAAGTGTGAGAAAATAGCTCTACGACGAAGCTGCTATGTTGTTTCTCTTTTTTCTTTATATTTCCTTTCAGGTAACTGAGATGATGCGCCTTATAATTCCAAGATGATGACGTCAAAGGAAAAAATAATGATTATGATGACAGAGCTGAAACTAAGCACTGTGACATAAATGATACTTCAACTGCTGTAGCCGACTTATGAACTGGATTGTGTGATAGTGAACTGAGTGATGATGACTGCATGATGATGAATTACGTGACTTATGAAATGAATTGGATGATGATGAATTACGTGACTTATGAACTGGACTGCGTAATGATGATTGCGTGATGATGAATTGCGTGACTTATGATCTGAACTGAGTGATAATGATTGCGTGATGATGAATTACGTGACTTATGAAATGAATTGGATGATGGTGAACTGAATGATGATGAATTACGTGACTTATGAACTGGACTGCGTGATGGTGAACTTAGTGATGATAACTGTGTGAGGATGAATTGCGTGATTTATGAATGTAACTGCTTGATGGTGAACTGTGTGAGGATGATTTACGTGACTTATGAACTGGACAGTGTTATGGTGAACTGAGTGATGAGGAATTACCTGGCTTATGAACTGGACTGCATGATGCTGAGGACACCATAAGTAAGAATGTCGGATGTCCGGCATGATAATTTTTTAAGTAACTAGATGGAACGTGAATCTCTCAAGACAGTACTCAACTCTAGGCTAAGAAAGAAGGAAGAGAAGAAAAAAAAATGTGATGAAATAAAGATGTAGCGCTTTCAACGGTAAACCTAAAAATTATTTGTAAAAGCTAATTTTATGATTTTTACCTCACCAAAACAATCCTCCAAAATAAAACTAGAAAGGTTCTTACAAAATTTTTCTTACCATTGCAGTTCCCAGGACCAGTGAAGTGAGATATCCAAAGAGGCGGGATGTAGGCAAATAAATCCAATATTCTCTTTCAATTACTTTTATTAAGCATATTAATGACGAGATGATACAAAAATTTACAGACAGACATACAGACAGAGAAAGCGCATCCTAGCGCGGCTAACTACTAACCAGAAGTTTCAAAATCAGCGCGCGAAAAAAAGTTCTTTAACCGAAGTACGGTTGGTTACAGTTAAGAACGGAAAAGTGTTCGCGTGACATACAAATCAAAAAGTTCTAGTTCGGCATCATTTTCGACATTCTCCCACCTTTGAGTTTCAAGAGAATAATGAAACTCAAAATCATAGTCCAATCGCTTGGGAGATCTTAGGATTCTTCCACAACGGGATGTCTGATAAGTATCACTATTATCACACCTGTCATATGGTTGACAGTCAATAGATTGTGGATAATCACTGGATTCGATGACAGTCACTGGATCTGATGTGGAATCATCAGTGTCGGGGCACTTGTTGCGGAAGGAGTCAGATAGTGGAGTCCTACTCTGCAAGGCACACCTTTCATCTTGTCTAATTTCTAATGAATATAAGCGCTGTATAGGTCTTATGAAACACCCATTCTTGGTTTTCAATTCAACAACTCGAACTTTATTGTCTTTACCAGGAAAAAGTTTCACTACTTTTGCTAAAGGCCAATTTAGTCTTTTCATGTTGCTATCACCAATCAAGACGATATCACCTTCCTTAATTTTTGCTTCTTCCTGGAGTTTGGAAAATTCTTTTAGTTGACCAAGGTATTCATTGCGAAATCGCCTTCTGAGATCTTCACGAAATCTTTGTCTATACATAAATCGTTTATTCATTCTTTTAGAATCCATCTGATCTAAATCCGGCATTCCAACTTCTTTTATTTCTTGAATGAACATTGCTGATGTAAGTGCAATAAGATCTTCTGTGTCTTCAGACAGATATGTTAATGGTCTTGAATTAATTATGCTTTCTGCATCGCATATAGCAGTATGCATTTCTTCATAGTGCAGACTAGCTTTACCCAAGATTTTTCTCATTATTCCTTTTAACATACCAATAAGTCTTTCCCAAAATCCACCCCACCATTCTTACGATCTTTTTGTAAGACGAAATTCTTAAGAAATATTCAAAAGTTTCAGTTTCGATATTAGATGCAGATATAACAACTTTTCTTTTTTCCGAATTAACAACTTCTAAATCAGGAAACACTTCAGAAGTAGGCCATTTTTCAAAAGATTGATAGAGCCAACTAGGTCCCTCCCACCATTGAGATTTCATTATTTCTTCGGCATTGCAACCTCGTGAGGGAAGGTCAGCTGGATTTTGATGACCAGGTACAAATTTCCATGAAGTTATTTCAGATAATTTTCTAATTTCATTTTCAGGATCACCTTCTATCCACCATAAGAAGTGTAAATAGTCTCTGTCCTTTTCATGTAAAGATATTTGTAAAACTGTTCGACGAATATCTGTAGCGACACCGATGTTACCCAACCTAAATCGATTCAAAACAGTTGGAATCAGTTCAATGAGATTGGGTCCTTTTTCAATACAGTCATTCAAAGATATAGAGTTATTAACACGAGCTGAACCATCAAAATCTGGTCTTATTTTGGTAGTAGAATTTTCTTTTATGACAACTCGATGAAGCAAATAGTGTACACTTGAGACTTCATAACAATTTGGATCAGGTACTATTTCTTCGATAACATCTTCTTCTTCCCATTCTTTAAACACTTGTTCATACTCTACTAAACAGTTGTTTGCATTCAAATTTTTAACAGTATTTTTTAAACGTTTCTGAGCCAAATATTTATTATCAGGAATTGAAGGACATTTATCTATCCAAGGAAGAGATACTATACATCTTCCGTTATTTTCTCTGCTAATTGTTGATTCGAAATGTTCCCAAACTAATTTCTGCATTTCTTCTTTCGATTGCTTTTCGCTAGGATCTAAAATACCCAACGAATCTAAATTCCATAAGTCTGTAATTTTAGCATCATTTATGTGTAATGACAGAACAAGAAGAGAACTATCTAACTTAGCATCAGAAATTTTTCCCATTACTGTCCATCCCAGAATTGTCTGAACAGCTACTAATCCACATGGAAGATGTTCCACTTTTCCTGTAAATAACTTTTCTTGCAACATCTGCCCCCAATAAAACATGAATCTCATTAATATTTTGTTCATGTAAGCAAATTTTGCTTTTAGGCGAAATGTCACTCAAATATATTCTTTTATCTTTTAAATCATTTATACAGTCTGAACTTCTAATTTTGGGAATTGATGCACAAATTTTGTTTTGATCCATTACTTCTATTTTAATATTATTCATTTTATCCAAACTACTTAATTGTATCATATAACGGTTATGGCGTTCAGTAATTTCTGTTCCTCCAAATAGCCCATGAGTAATCAATTCTTCTCCTTTTATATCAAAATCCATATTTTCAGCAGCAAATTTTGATATATAACTTCTTTGTGATCCAGTATCAATAATTACCCGAATATAATGTTCTAAGTTTTTATTCTGGATTCGAACTACTAATGTTTGCAAATAAACTTCATTCAAATATGACT
This sequence comes from Caerostris darwini, assembly GCA_021605075.1. NCBI lineage: Eukaryota > Metazoa > Arthropoda > Arachnida > Araneae > Araneidae > Caerostris > Caerostris darwini. The sequence goes on from BPLQ01001236.1 coordinate 46,923, forward strand.
GATTGGTAAGAACAGTAGTTTCTGAAGATTCATTTTTATTAATTTGTTTCTGTTTAAATTTTGAAAAGCACATGCTCGAAAAATGTTTTCCTGAACAGTGGGAACAAATTATATTACTCTTACAAAATCGAGAAATATGTTTTTTAGTTTCAAGACATTTAAAACAAGCTCCCTTTTTCATCAAAATATTTTTTCTTTCTTCAACAGACAAATTTGTTGCGTATTCACAAGTAGAACTAGGATGATCCGATGACTCACAAAAAACGCAATTTGTTGTATTCTTATTTCTTTCTATAACATTAGTCGAAACTAATTCTACTGCTGAAGGAATTCTTTCCCAGCCTAATTTATTACTTCTTGAGCCGCGGTTGCTTACTTTATCGATAAGCGAAAAGGGCCGAGGTCGAAAATCAGAAGTGTTTGCGAAATTATTGCTCATCATGGCTGCGCGTTCTCTCGATCTCAAGGTCAAAGCTAAAAACTTTAGTAGTTCTTCGATATTATTATAAGCATTTTCATTCTCAGTTTTATTATATTCTATAAGAATATCTTGAGGAAGGGCTTTTAGAATTATTGGACAGATAACTGCAGAATAATTTTCTGTTTTCAAATCTAAACTTTCCAAACTTCTTAATTCTGTTAGAATTCTGTCATAGAATTTTCTAAAAGAACAAATATCGTTGGAATTTCTCAATGATTTTATGTTTAAAATATTATTCATACGAGTATGTAACAATAGATCATTTCTTGCAAATCTTTCTTTTAATAAATTAATTGCCGAATCATACGTAGAAGCAGAAATAGAAAAACCTTCTACAGTATTTAAAGCAGTACCACCTAAATGTGCTTTAAGGTAATTAAATTTATCTACTTTATTTAATAAATCATTATTGTGAATGGCAGATTCAAAACTATTCCAAAACGTTAGCCATTGATTGATATCACCATAAAATTTTGAAATATTTAATTTCGGCAATTTTATTTTTACACTATCCACTTGTTTCGCCTCATTTAATTCTTTATTTTGTTCGGAACGTGTTTCGCATTTATTTTCACTCAATTCTTTTTTTAACAAGCGAATTTTTTTATTTGCACGAAATTTCCACAGGGCAACTTTTTCATCATATTCGTCTGTATTTTCAATTTCAGTTTCAATATCTTCTATTTCATAAAGAGGTTCTAATTTGTTATATATCTCTTTCAACGAGTCATGTTTAGTAGTTAGCATTTCAACTAATTCTTCTAATTTATCAATATCTATTTCTTCAATGTTTGATAGTTCCGATTCTAATTTTGTTAGAATTTTTGTAACGGATGTTCTAGAAACACCCCGTTTCTTTTTTAACAAATATAATTTCTCTTTACTATTTTCGTCACTCGCCATTTCAAAATTAAAAGTATCTCATCTAAATATTAACTGACTACAATCCCGGCAGGGATGCCAAATTTTACCTCACCAAAACAATCCTCCAAAATAAAACTAGAAAGGTTCTTACAAAATTTTTCTGGAATTGAGGTTGAGTGTTGATAATGGTTTTTTTTTCCTAATGCAACTGGAAAACAGGCATGGACGTCTTGGATGTCTTAAGGCAAGCGCTGCACAGACGTTACTCACTTTGCATTACCCAGGGGGCGCGTGTAACTTGAAGATAAGCCACGGACGCGGAGTAACAATGCCCCCGCAAAGCTCTACGATCCTATTAGACCGGGACCTACAGTTTAAAGTGGATTCCGAACCACTACAAACATCCATAGCACCACCGTGACTCGAGCCCGAAACCTTTGGTACCGAGCGCCAGAGGCCAGGTACCAGCCAATCGGCCATTCAGGCCCCTTTTTTCAAAAACTTAAAAATATGATTTTTAACAAATTTATCGCTGCTATATTTAGAATAAATGTAAATACTTTACATTAATTTGAAGTATTTAATTAATAACTCTTCCCTTTTTAACATCATATCGATAATCACACAAATGTGAAAATATTTTAATGACACTTTAAATGAATACGAAACTAACTTTGATTTATTTTCAGAAATCACAGAAAAACTTTAAAATAATTCCACTCAGTAATACTGAAAAAAAAAATTATTTGTAATATATCGTATTACTTTCTATATGTAAGATGTTATGTAATGCTTAGAAATGAAGTGAAGCAAAATTGTGGAAAATATCATATTGGACGTTTTGATGCAATTGTTTTGTTTTCAGTATAAGCTATAGTTTATATAATGATATTTTGAGCAATAGCTTGAAATAAAATAAAATCTTGATAAACATGGATGACGATCTTCTTGCTGATGATGGACAATTTAAGGTACATATAGATAGTTTTCACTATTATTTGGCTTGTGTATTGGTATAACACAATACTGTTGTAATTAGCAAACTTATTAGTTTTATTAATATTAATTATTTATATATTGCATGGCATGTTTGATTGACTTTTCTAAAGTCATCTATGTTTATTAAAGAATTTACGCCAGAGATTTGTTTTTCAGAAAACTAATAAAAATATTTTATGCAACATGTTTTGCATGTTTTAAATTTTTTTTATTTAAAAAAAATATCAGTTCATGAGCATTAATTTGTATGTAACTTACATATATAAAAGCTGTAAAATAATAATGAATTCATAGATTCATTATTATTTAAAACTTTGTTTTGTAATTCTAAAGAAAAAAAAATTGTAAAGAAATCTTCACAAAAATTTGCTTTGGATGCAAATTTGTGTATAATTATGCCTTTAAAAAATACTTTTTCTTCCAATAATATATAATAATAAAAGTAAACAAAACTTTATTTCTATTAATTAATTAATAAAATATGAATTAATTTATAAATTAAATGAATAAAATATCTGAAGTTCTTTGATTAAAATTTACAATTTAGTGAAATCTGTATTACCAGTAATTAATATATTTTAGAAATTGAATCAATTAGATAGCTTAAATGCATATATTAAAAGGAAGAAAGAAGAGAATCCTTTATTTTTCATTTTTCAATATAATATTGGTTGCATTTATAATTGATATAACAACAATAAAAATGGATTATCTGACATTAATTGTTTATCTCATGAATATTTTGTTAATATACAGTAGAAGAATATATGTATTAATATTAAATGCAGTAAATATATTTATATATAAAAATTAACTAGTAATGTTGAAATTGTAAAGGTATTTTAATAGCATTGTTTGTATTAAAAAATGGGTTAATTAATAAAAAATAAAATTGCTTTTATATTATGGTTAGATATGAATATATTAAACCAGAATCAAAATGCCAATCTTTACAGTAATTTATCATTCCTCTACTAACAGAAAAACAAAATACTTTGTTATTTCTTCCAATACTTTTTCTCATAAATATTCTTTTATCAATAGAAATTTGTTTTGAAGTTATAATTTCAATATAAATTAACTAGCTGTGTCAAATATGTAAAAGTAGTATTTTTCCATTTGTGGGCATCATTTTGCATCAAATGGAAAAATATCACAAATCATGATGTTTATTGTGATTTGTGATGAAAGATATATACAGGGTGATTATAATTAAAGTCCCACTTTCAAAATACTGTAAAAAAAGAACCATTCATCACAATGAATTCAAATTTGAATTGAAGATACTTGAAGGGGGAAACTGTATGGCATAAAAAAAAGTTCCACCAATTTTTCCCATCCAATTTGGTATGGCTTTGCCTTGATGGATAGGCTTTCCACTGACATTGTTACAGCTGTTGAATGACTTAGAAGTCATTTTTTCTATATAAAAAAAAAAAAGGAAACAATCCAGTACATTGAGCACTATGGTTGATTTAATGTGCAACTCATGCCAAATACTTTGACATTTCGATTCAAAATATCATTGGCAGCCGAATTCACTTTCCTTATGCCGCTTATAGTGTCATCTATTAATACACTTTGGAACTTTTTTTTTTTTTGATGCCGTACTGTTTCTCCCTTGTTCAAGTATCTTCAGTTCAAATTTGAACTCATTGTGACGAGGGATTTTTTCTTCATTTTGAAAGTGGGACATTAATTATAATCAACCTGTACTTCGTGTTTGCATGAACATATTTGCTTGTTATGATACTAGTGGAAGAATCTCTTAAAAAATATATATTTAATTAAAATATTTTGAATTAGTTTTTTCCTTAAAGAAAGTTTGTTTTGTTACTAAGATTTATTTCCATTGCAGCATTTTAATTAGGGATAAATTTTTGTAAATAATAAATATCATATGATAATATTATGCATATTTAATTTTATTAAATAACAGTTATTGGTAAATGACAGAAATTAAATTTAAAAAATCATACAATTAATGAACAACTTTTTTTTTTCATTCCTATTTTTTTTATTTTTTTAAATTGGAAAATATTTTATTTTACTTGATTTCTTAATTATTTAACTAAAGTATATTTTTAAATAAACCATTTTTTAGAAAATGTGAAATACAATTTGATGTTTGTTAAAATAAATTTTGTTTTAATTAGTTACATATGAAAAAAAAAATTTGGGTGGGAAAGAGGTATTAGAAAAGAGATAATGATTTTTTTAAAAATTTATAAATTAAAATAATACGTGCTGTGGCAATAGAAAGATGGGTAATTCTTTGATACAGAGTTCCCCACCGCCATACTTCATGTTTGTACCAAGTTGACAGTGATCAAAATGGCAATAGTTCAGCAATTCGAGTATGTGTATATCAACATTTTTTTATGACAAGTTGTCTGGTGTATGATTTATCTCATTTTTAAGCGCTTTTTAATACTAGCATTCTCATAACTTTTTTTGTTGACAAATAAGATTGAATTGATTTTTTTTATGTAAACAGAATTTGTCAACCCCATAAAAAATTGTAGAAAAATAGTTTTTTCTTTATTTTAATAAATATTAAAATATCCACAGCAGATGTCCTGTGCATTGTACAAATAGTAGTGGGATTCGTCTCATAAAGTATTTTTTAAATATAAAATTATCGTGATCTTCTTTTTCATTGGATCCCCTTGATGGGCTAAGGCCGTCTACCTACTGACAGATTTTGAAACATGAGATATTTTCTTTTTATGGGATAGAATTGTCAGCCCAGTGCTCTACAGTCATATTAGACTGGAACTTATTGCTTAAAGTGGATTCCGAACCACTACAAACATCCATGGCACTGAATCCAAGACCTGTGACACTGAGTGCTAATCACTCGGCCATTAGGCCCCTATCATGATCTTAATCTTAGCAAAAAAATTTTAAACTCTCACATTTTTAAAATCATTTATATATCAGCAATATTACCTTTCAGTAGGAAATAAAACAAAATGCATCAGACTATTCAACATTCATGAAGCAAAACAAAACATGAAGTATAAGTTATTAAAAGAATGCCTAAAAATAGGAAAAGAAAAATTCATTTAAGAATTTTTAGACAATATTCCTTTAAAGGTAGAATTACAATTTTCTATTGCTTCTTACTGAAATATTTATAAATTATATAACATTGCAACTTTTTTTAATTGAAAAGCAATTTTTAATTGATTTCTCCAACAGATAAGAAGATGATTATGTATCTATATTAAAATTTGGTTAACTTGTAAAATATTTGTCAATTCTAAAAAAAATATTGGTCTGTTTTTAATTTTTAGCTAAAAAAATTATAAAATTTAAGATTAAGCTGTTTTCTGCTTTTTGAACAGTTGTATTAAAAATAATTTATCATTCTAATTATTTCACTTGATTAAATGAAATTTATAAAATATAGTTATACTAAAACAGGTAGTTTTTATATTGAGGTTAGACTAGTTTGCAGATATTAATTAAAAAAAGGGAAACAATTTAATCAGTAAATTATTTATATTGCTGATAAAGGTAAGTATAATTTTGTTATTTTTAGCTGATTAGATTTTTTTTTTTTTTAATATTCTGACATGCAATTTTTATATTTTTTCCCCCATATTGCTTTGCATAGGATATTGAGAATTATAAAGTAGGTGACAATCTTTTATGTTGTTAATTATAGCATTAATCATTTTTAACGCCTTCTTTAAAAAAAATAGTTATTTCATTTGTAAAATTTTGTATTTCATTAAAAAGTATTTCATTTACATAGGATGATGGTTTGGACGATCTCGATATTGATGAAGAAGCTGCACTTTTGGGTCTGAGTGATGAAGAATCTGAGAAAGATGTTGGTATGTAACATTTTGGTTGATAATGTTTTTGATGTACTGTTGAGCCTATCTTTTTTCCTTTACCAGATTAAAATTTGGTGCTTGTGCGTTGGTGTCTAAAAGTTAAACATAATTTGTAAAATTGCAAAAGGCACTTATGGAGAAACATTTGTTGAAAGTGAAACATTGTCTTGATGCAAAACAGTTCAATCGATGTTGTTTTGCCTAGTTGGAACGTAGATAAACTAGTGGGAAGAAGACAGTTTGAGTGGAATTTTTGTTCATCTAGTTGTTGTTTCATCTAAAATGTTAATTATTAAAAATTAAATTCTTTTATTACAATTAAAATCCCTCCTAAATTAAATTTCATTCCCTATGACACCATTCTTCTTGAATTTGTATGACTTTGCTACTTGGCAATTTTCCACATGATCTGTGATGGGACTAAATATATTTATAATTATTAAGGAAATAAATTTACTTAACAGCCAAGATTATATGAAAAGGAAAATTAAATTCATTTAAAAACTTTTAAAGTTCTTCTTGAACAAAAATGTCTGAATTACATGTTAAAAAATTTTCTATTAATTTTCTAATTAAAAAATGAAGCTTATGGATATTGAAACATAAATATCCAAAATTTAAATACTGCATGCAAGAAATTATACTAAGTAAATTTTAAGAAAGTAAAAATTCCAAATGTTAAAATAATTTGTGTATGTTACATGTGATTTTTTTTTTTTTTTTTTTTAAGTATCATCTTTTTATAAGTAATAATCATGTTAAATTGTTCACTGCTTGAGTGAAAAAAATGATTTAAAGTATTTGTTATCTTTCTCTATTCGGCCAATATGTTAGAAATGCTCAGTGTTTTCAAAGAATTATCCCTTTGAGA
>BPLQ01001236.1:54085-117731 GCA_021605075.1 Caerostris darwini
TTTTTTATCAATGCCTATTTAATTTTGCATTCCTTGAAAAGTTTTCACACTTTCTATGAATAGCATTTAAAAATGGGATAAGTTGAGGAGTAAGAATTTTAATTCCATTAATTTATAAATATATATATATATATTAGGTTGGGGAAAAAGAAATCCATTATTTTTATATGTACTTCAGGACTTTATTTAACATGCTTCGGATTGTCCGATTTGGGTCAAATATGCACCATCTTGTTGTATGATTTGTTGCCATTTTAAAGGTAACTTCATAATGCCTCTCTCATAGAAGTCCTGGTCTCTATTTGCAAAAAACTCTAGTAGTCGATTTTCACAATCCTCCCTAGATGCCAATTTTTTATCATTAAAGAAATTTTGCAATGCAAGAAAAAGATGATAATCGCTTGGTGCCAAGTCCGGACTGTATGGCGGATGCATTAAAACTTCCCAACCAAGCTCCCGAAGTTTCTGGCGAGTCACTGTAGATGTGTGTGGCCTAGCGTTGTCCTGGTGGAACACGACACCTCTCCTGTTGGCCATTTCTGGTCAATCGCTATCTTCAAATGGTCCAGTTGTTGACAGTAGAGATCAGAATTTAGCGTTTGGTCATATGGAAGCAACTCATAATAAATAATCCCCTTCCAGTCCCACCAAATGCATAACAGAACCTTCCTGGCCGTTAGTCCTGGTTTGGCCACCGTTTGAGGTGCCTCACCGCTCTTTGACCACGATCGTTTTCGCACAGGGTTATCGTATGTGATCCATTTCTCATCTCCAGTCACCATCCGTTTAAGAAATGGGTCTATCTCATTCCGTTTGGCCAAGGCTTCACAGATGGAAATTCGATCCATCATGTTTTTTTCTGTTAATTGGTGTGACACCCAAACATCGAGCTTCTTTTTGAATCCAGCTTTGTGTAAATGGTTTAAAACTGTTTTATGGTCGATTTTTAGCTCCTGGGCGATGTTATGACTGCTAACATGCCGGTCAACTTCGATCATTTCTCCGATTTTATCGACATTTTCGACGACCGGCCTACCTGTGCGATGTGCATCTTTAACATCAAAAATTCCTGAACGGAATCTACGAAACCAAAATTGCACATAATTGGCTGTTACAGTATCGGAACCATAAACACCATTCACAATTTTAGCCGCCTGGCTTGCATTTTCGCCTTTGTCAAAGAAAAACTGTAAAATGTACCGAATTTTCTCTTTGTTCACTTCCATTTTTAACACCCTGTAACTCCCAACTGAATGGACCAAACAAAAAACAGAAAAAGAATTATTTTAGTACGAAGTGCCACCTTTCTAACGAGCATAAATCTGAAATTGTTTAATTGATACTTTACGTGATATCGATCACTACAGCCATCTATCGAAAAAATAATGGATTTCTTTTTCCCCAACCTAATATATTAATTAAATTAATGTGAACTGTTTTCTCTTGTTCTTTCTATTCATTTAAAGATGACTTTTAAATTATTTTAGACCAAGAACTGGAATATGTTGATGAAGATGGCAATCCTGTTGAAATCGGAGAAAACAATGCTGAATTGTATGAAGTTGCTAACATTAATCCTAATAAACGAAGGTAAATCTCATATTTTGGTTATTTATAATTTACAAATAAATAATTGTAAATAATTTTATATTTTTTTAAGTGTACTTTTATATATTATTTTAAACAGGTTCGTTCATCTAATTATAGAAAAAAAATTATAATACCTATTTAATCAATATTTGAAATATTTCATGTTTTTGTTGCCTATTCAGTTGTTGTTATTGTGTATCCCCTTAGTTTAGGGCCCTAAACCAGGTTCGAAAGAATGCATTAATAAATCAAAAGGAGTCTCTCCCTCATCCAATACAATCAATGATATGAGAGACAAAAGCGATGACTGAGCAGTGGCAATAGGCATAAGTCCACATTTCCATTGAAGGTTAAACTCCTTATTGGACAATCCTTTGCCTAGATAAAACAAGCTGTGCAAATCTTAGATAAGTGCACTGAAAGGACAATCCAGGGTACTTAGCAGCATACCAATCATGCTTTAGGGGAATTTTAAAAATGATATTTACTTTGGCCAGAAATAGGGAATGTACCTCAGAAGCTCATAGATTGGAAGAAGGAACAGTACGAAGTTCTCTATCCTCCCTTGCAAGCAGATTGGCAACTTCATTTCCATACATTCGCACATGCAAGGGAATCCACTGCAAACACACAGTACCACCTGAGGCCAAATTGGCCTACTGGCAACCAATTGACCTATTCAATTAATTTAAAATGTAAAGTTTATCAAATAATAGTTGACTCTGCTCTCTAATTTAAATGTATTGGTTATAGCAGAAAAATATGCATAATGTTTTCTACATAAATTGTCAAAAAATGTAAATTATATTAAATAACATTTTCCATTTCTTAAATATAAAACTTTTTTATCCAATTACTTGCAATATTTATAATCATTATTACATAAATTTTCCTTGTATTGCTTGAATTAGGTTTATATTTTTAAAATACTTATTGTATTTGATCTGGCTTAACTACATTAACTAAGTTTGGCTTAACTAAGTTTGAATGTTATTAAACTATGATTTATGTGATGATAAAATTAATTTTGTTTGTCCAATGAAACTGCTTATATTAACCCCTTACCTGCCGAGGAAAACTTACCGAGATGCGCTCCCCAGTGCCACCGTTTTTCATATAGGCACGCATAGTTAAGCAATATATTGGAGGAAAAAAACAGGTGCGTTTTGCAACATAAAACCTTTTTACTTTCACAGAAAAAATAAAATGTAAAAAAAAAAAAAAAATTCTAAATTTAAAGTATAGAATAACAGTGTAATAAAACAGATGTTAGAACTTATCTGCTGTGTGATATTTCCTAAAACAAGAATTCTTTATTGTTTCATATGTAAAATATGATAGGAGAAATAACTATTCATTTAAAATGTCTAAATGTGTTTATTTATAAACCAAATCACATAAATTAAAATCACATTCGTTGCATTGATAGCTGGTTTCACGACGAAACGGAAGCAAAAGAAGAATAAAAAAAGCATGACCTACTCAAACAGAAACAGAAGCAAAAACTGCACAGCTATGACTCACCGTTTCAGAAACACCCCCTTTACCAATACCCTATCCCTTTTCTCTGAAATAATAAAATCCGTTTCAGCCATTGTCAAGGTCATTTTGTGGCATTCCAAGACCGTGGCAGCAGTTTTCTTTATAGCAGCGCAATGCAAAGGATCGTACTTCGGAAAGGCGTATATATACGCCGGCGGCAGTTAAGGCGTTAATGCGTTAGAAATTTTTATATTCATGAGAATTTTTTTAAACAAATATTACTGTTAGAGATAATTGAATTATTATATACATTCTTGCCTTCGATAATGCAATTTCAGTAAGTGCATTGAAAGAGTTTTATTGTATAAATTAATATACATAAGTACATACATTACAATACATATTAAATTACATACACAATTACATATATTGCAGTTTTCAGTTTTACTTATTATATAATTTTTGGACTCCAGACAAAAAAAAAAAAACCTTTTTCTCATATTTATACTACAGTAGCCTTAAACCGAGACTACTTAATAATAATAAAAAAAATATGTTTTTTTCCCCCTTGTTACATAGCAAGTTACAACATTATTTTGGGTACATTAATTTTTTTTATTAGAATTCCCTTTTAAAATAATTTTAAATGTATAAATTTTAAAATTATTCTGATATTATTTTTTAAATCTTACATATATGTCCACTTAATTTGAATTAACTGTGCATTATTTTCTTGATATGCTGTTCTTATTTTTCAGCACACCTCCAGAAGATATTTTAGAATTAGATCTGGATGCTGAGTTAGATAGTTTTACACAAGAAGATACTGAACTTATTAATAGAAAGGTATTTTGTTGTATTTTGAATGATTATCTTAGATAGGATTAGATTGTTTAAGGAATAAGTAACTTAAGCATGTTTTTTAAAAAAATTCTTTGATAAATTTTAAGCAAATAAATCTATTTATTGAGAATGGAAATTTGCAGAATGTCATAATATATTACTTAAATGTGCTTTGAATATGGCATTTTGTTGAAATTTATTAGCAGTGTATAATTAATTGCATGATAATTAAAGTACCGTGAAGGATATTTTATGTCTGCAGTAATAATTATAATTATTCGCTATTGTATTTTATTATAACAATCAAATGAAAAATTCTTAAGCTAATCTGCTCCCATTTTCATGTATATTAACTTTTATTATTTTAATAAATTTATTTGATGTTTCAATGCTTATAAGTTACAAGATATATTATTCTTATGATTAAGATCTTTTAATTATAACAGTTTCATTTTGATTGCAATACCCAAATTTATGTTATGTGATAAATGTTGAAAATTAAGCAAATGTTTTCATAATTCTCAAACTGATGAAATACACTATTATACATGTATATATATGTGTGTGTAGGTGTATTGTAATGTCATAATAACATTTCAAAAAAAATCAAAAGATTACAAGCTAACTTAAAATGCAAATTTGCATCAGTAATTTAAACTTTTCATTCTTATAAAAGAATATGTGCGAAAGAGAAAAATAAAGTATTGGATGAAAAACCATTATAAGGTTAGAAATGTATTTGTGTGTGTATGTTTGTATTCTTTCAATAGTTATCTTGTTATTTTAATAGCTCAGCTTGCTGTTTTATTATTTAAATGTTTCTAATTTACTAATTGTTATTTATTACATTAGTATTATTTTATGTAGTTTTCTTTTAAATAATTATCTTAGATAAGATTAAATTGTTTAAGAAATAACTAGCTTTAGCATGTTTTAAAAAAAAAATTTATGAGTTTTAAGCAAAGTCTATTTATTGTGAATGGAAATTTGCAGAATATCATAATATATTACTTAAATGTATTTTGGATATGTCATTGTGTTCAAATTTGTTAGCATTGTATGATTAATTACTTGATATTTTATATTATTAATACTATTTTATATATTAATATATTTTAATGGCAAATGATACAGCTATGTGTATATGTGTTAATTTCATTTTAACATTTTAATTTTAGTCTCCCGTAAAAACATTTAATGAGAGGCAATGTCAAGAAAACTTAATTTCCCTGACATCTCGAAATGAACATGATAAACCTTCCAGAAGAAAAGAATCCTATAATAGCCCTGAACGGAATGTGGACAGATCTAACTCTTCATACAGTAGCAATAGCATGTCTTCAGAACCCTTCAATGATGATATAGAATATGACGAAGAGAGTGAAGATGAAAATATTGCAGATGATCATCGTGAACGTTTTAAATCGGAGAGGAGTAACATAATCACTTTAACTCCTGCAAAAAAAAGAGACATTCCTGACACATTGGGTAATTAGAAATCAATTTAAGTGATTTTATGTAGATAAAAATTTATGATAAATAGTAAAAAAAAATGTCTTTGAAACTTTGGTATTTTATTATACATAGGTTCATAGACAATAAATGCAAATGTTATTTTCAATAATATAGCCTGCCCCTGTTTTGCTAGCTGTAATAGGCTGTAACCATATTGCAATAGGGTATTATAGAAAAAAAGTCATTTAGAACCAATTTGAAGTGCAATAAAAGGAATTTTATTTCTTAATAATTGAAATTTCAGATTACATAATATCTGAAAAAAAAACTAGATGAAAAAACAACTGTTATACTTTTAATATACTTCTAATCAACACAAACTATTGTACTTTTTTCTATCGCAGCAGTTTTGTTCTGAGTAAATCTGACTAGCGCCCCTAATAAACAATCAATTTGTCTTTTTGAACTGTTAAACCAGATGTTTACCATTCCACTCTATCCATGCCGTTCATAGTCGGACTATATATGTTATTTTAATTTTAAAAATATTGTATACTATATATATATTTGATATTTTTGATTTAAAGAAAATTAGAAGATAAAAGCTTTTGATAGTGTACTTATCTACATGCAGCATCTTGATCTAGGTTGTGTTTCATTTATATCCTACTCTTTTCATGTGACTGTCAATTCTATTAATGGTTATCGAGACATCAATCATTGTTTAAAAGTTGTTTCAAATTTTATATAATTTTTTCTGCAATTCCTAAGAACATTTTTTGTATTAAAATTGTACAAAACTATTTAACTATGGTCATTGTTTTAAAATATATATATATAAGATTTCTTTCAATTTACATAGATTTATAAACAAGTTTTTAGATCATTAATATAAAAAAATAGAAACTTTTCATTTTTTAAACTTGGTTTCTACAAAATTTGAACCAAATAAGTATTAATATAATGTCAATTTGGAAATTACATATATCAGCTGTATGGCAACCCTATGTGATATTATTTTTTAAGAATAAATTAATTTTTAAGAATTCTGTCTATCCAATACTCCCTGTATATCAAAAGTGTATTATGCTTATGTAGTATTTCAAAAAATTACTTCTTCATGAAGTTCTAGATTTATCAATCTGTAGTATATTCCCATGGCTATTGAATTTGGTAATTCTTGTAGTACTCTGACAAAATGCTTCATAAATGTCTCGGGTTATTGAACATTGTTATGTATTTGCCCAGCATTGTATGTTTACTCAATATAAATTGAAATTCATAATTGGATTTCTGTAGTTGCTATTTATATTTTACATATTTGTATACATTTTTTTATTTAAGGATTGCTGTGCTGTGCTTTTTATCTAAAACATTTTGGAAATAACAAACTATAATTTGACTAACAAAGTTTTTAAAAATGAATCAATGAAATGTTTTAACTTATAAAAACTTGTAATACTGTATATATTAGAGACAAAAATATTTACAAGTCGGTTGGAAAAGAAATTTTTATGCAGAAAATACAAAAACAGCCTTTTTTAATTTTGGAAGTTTTTCAAAATAATGACATTCTTAATTTTTTTTTTTTTTTTTCAAAATTAATCTTACTGGAAGTGTATTGAATTGTTCTACCAAATTATTTTGTTATGTTTTGATATAAAAGAACTAATAAAATTTACCAAGAATTGCTATGTTTTGTTAGTAAAGTAAATTCAGATATTTCAGAAATGAGATATAAAATTTAAAATAATCTTTATAAAAATATACTTTAATGATCAATAAGAATTCATAGAAGTCTATATGAGATAAAAATATCAATAGAAAAATGTAAAAGATTTCTTTGTACAAAAAATAACTGAAAACTAGGCTTATTTTTTTAAAATTGTAATTAAAATGGAATTCTTTTGTAATTATCATATAAAAGATAATGAAATGTTTTTGATTTGGGGAAAAATTAATTACATTGCTGTGTAAAAAAATTGTTCGTGCATAAAAAATTAACCCAAAAGAGAACTGTAGTAAAATAATTTAATTTCAATGAGTTATAAATTTATAGTTTCATTCTAAATTGATATTCATTTATAGTTAAATATTTGTTTCTTAAAGTTATAAAAATATTCAATGAATTTGTAGATATGCCCAATGCTAGAACTTTAAAAGGCATCATTTTTTCAATCTGACAATTGCAGTCGCCAAATGTTTTTTTTATTTATTTATTAAAATAAATGGGTCAATAAATAAATTAAAAATTAAAATGAATCAATAAATTTAATAATTGGTGCCATTTTAAAAAACACAATTTCTCATTTTTTTATTTGCCAGCAAGAAAGTAAAGTCTGTGGCTCTCACTACGATAGAAGAAGAAAAAATTGCATCTTCATACAACCATTTTTTAAAATTTTGAAAAGTTTGGAAGGATCTAAGGGGCAAATCTTTTTCCTCAGATTTTTGAAAATCTTTGATATATTTTGGACTCCAAAATAGGAGATATTTTGACATACATAGATATAAACAGATTTTAATAATATGAATAATACAAAAATACTTAAATTTGAGTATTTATTTGTTCCAAGGTCAAATCTATTATTTATGAAATAAAAATTTAAAATATGAAAAAAATGCCCTGGCCTATCTTTAATAAAGCATTTCTTCAAGCTGCAAAAATAATTACTTATATCATTTGTTAAAAAGGTGGGGGTTTTTTAAATGATTTATTTAATAATAATTGAATTTTTATAACTTAGTAAATAATAAAATAATTTTACTATAATATCTAAATTATGATTTGGTATGAAATTATTCTTTTCTGTTATAATAATCAGCAAAAATTTGTGAATGATTTGAACAAATCATTTTTTAAAATTACAATCTGTCTTAAGATAATTTTCAGCAATTTGTTATCTGTAGTTTCTTTAAAAAAAATTTATATTTTGAATCAATGTGAAAAATCCTACTCTCTGAACATCTGATTTTTCTTTTTAGTTATACAAGGTCACAGCTCTTAAAAAGTAATTGCTTTAGATAAGAATTGCAGATCATAATATAACTTGACTACATATAATCTACTCTGGTGATTAGAAAATTGCACTGCTCTTATTAAAGCAATAAAAAAAAAGTTTTTAAATTATTTGCTTCAGTAAATAAATTGTTTATATCCTCTATAAATATTTAAAACACTTTAAAAATTAATCTCTTTTTTTATATACTGTAAAGTCTATTTTTGCAGATCATCTTGAAGTTCTGCAATTTGTATTTCATCCAAAAAATTTTACATCTTCCTCCAATACAACCAGCCTTCTCCATCCATTAAATGTGTCATAATTGCATTTTTTGAAAATATTTCATTAAGCTCACTTATTAATTCATCTTGAGTAAATTAGAAAATAAGTCCTCTACAGTTAAAGATGTACTGTGTCTGCTTGTACTGAAATAAGAATAGCATCTTTAAATGCATATTGGAAAAAGCTTTGGCGAGTTTATGACAACCATTCAAACCTATCAGATGAAGTCATTACTTTGGCAGAGATAGCTTTAATGCTTTTAGCAATGGTGGTTTAAATAAATTGCTTGTGAATGATATCTTAAATTATTAATTAGTTCAATAATATCAAAGTAATGATATTATTGAACTTATTTTCAATTTTGTCATAGATCCAAAATGTGATAATAATGTAGAAGAAAAACCAGACTTCCTCACTGCAAGATTAATTGAAGAATGTCTTCAATTGTAGAGAAAATAATTTTCTTGTTAATGACTCTCTGAATGAGCCTTTAAAATACTATATAAACAGCATAGCTAATCATCATCTCGCAATTTAATAGCTGATTGCTTTGTCAATCAAAGAGCTATACAAAAGAAAGAAGTTTATAAAAATAGTCTTTACCAAAAATATCCAATGCAGAAGCAACCTCTTCTTTCTTTTATGACAGGGATTTGAAACCAATTTGCTAATGATTTAGACCATTATTAGATAGATATAATTATAAAATGTAAAACTGTATCAAGATGAATTGAATTTGCATGCAAGCTTATTTTAAGCTTTTATATTATTTTCTTTCAGACTTTTGAAAGAATTTAATCTTAATTTTTGCAAATATTTTGTAGTTTGGAGTTTCTGTTGTTTTGGTTTTATGCCATTATTATTTTTGGTTATTATTAGTTTTATGCTATTATTATTTTTGGTTAGTATTAGTTTTTTTGCCATTATTATATTTGGTTATTATTAGTTTTATGCCATTATTATTTTTGGTTCATGTCGTTTTATCCCTAATTTTTCAAAGTAGGTAAAATTATTTTATGCAATTTTTTTTTTTTTCTTCTATATATGCTTTCCTCTTGAGCGTATCCACTACATAAAAAGAGACCTTCCAATATATGTATACAAGTTTTTGTAACAATAAATTATAATTATTGTAATTATAAATTATAATTTTTTACTAATCTTTTGTAAACATAAATCTGGTTTTTTCCCCCCTTCAGAATCAGTTATAAATGCAGAAGAAACTGCTAAAGTACAAGCATTTTTAGAAAACGAACAAAAACGAAAGATGCGTTTCAAAGGTAAAGGTCCCATGAGAATGAAAAATATTGGCCATTATCCTAGGCAACAACAATCTTTCTCAAATATGCAATCTCAGCATCATCAACATCAGGTAATTTTTAATAAATTTGTTATGTAAAAAAAATACATAAACAAAAATTTTAAAAATATATTTTTCTAAATCATACATTTTTTTTTTAATTTTAATATTGCTTATTGAATAAAGGGCTTTTCTTGAATTGAATTTTATAATTTTACTTAAATGGTGATATATAACAATAACATAACAAAAAAATTGATTTTTGAATTTTGAAACACTTAAAAGATTTTTTTATTAAGTTTTTTCATAAAATCTGTAAATATACATTCAAATGAGTGATTTTTTACTTAATTATTTGTCAGAAAGTATAATAGGTTTTTAAGACCAGCCTATATTTATCATAGATTTTGCTTAAGAAAGTAATAAATTATAGCTTTTGCAAAACTGTTGAATCTCCCAATTTAGGATGAAATTTGTATTTATTTATTTATTTTTTTTTTTTTTTTTTTTTTTTTTTAATATCTTTCTAAGCATAATAAAACAATTAGCTTTCCCTGTTTTGTGAAATTTTTGAAAAATAGTTTTATACAGAAATTGAATGTTGTAGTTACTGACTTGGAATAATTTGTATTGCAATAAGGTTTGCCTTAAAAGATTTGTAAATAGAATTATTTAGTTCTTTGTCAAAAATTTTGTGGTAATGTAACTTTCAGTTGATCATAATTTCTCATGAGTAATATATATATAACTTGGAAGAAAGTTAAAAATGCTGATTTTTCCTTAATCCATGGAAAATTTAACTTTTTATGGATAAACTTTGAAAACCTAAATGATTTAATAAGTATTTTACAAGCACAAATGTAAATCAACATTTTAGTAAATATTTGGTTTAAACATATTTTAACTATGTTAGCTGTAAATAAAAAAAAATTTAATACTTAACATAATTATAATTTGAAACCTAAAAAATTTTATCAAAATAAAAAATTGAAAATGAAATCCAACAAATTAAAATATGTATGAGTAAAAAATTAGAAATCTCCCTTTTATTTATTTAAACAGGATAACATAAACAATTGTTGTTATATTATAAAGCGTTATAAGCTTAACTATTAAAATTTTGACTTTTTCTGCACTATTCAAAACAAAATTGTTTAAAATTAATGATTTCAAAATTGTTATGCGACTACCTCTGTATTGTTTAGAATAAATCTTTTTATAATATATCTTTGTATAACAAGTAATATCAAATTTATAAATTATGATAATTTAAAATATTATTGCTAAACATTTTGTGAACTTATGTTCCTCTTTAATGGCAGTTAATCAAATAGATTAACAGATGTTATTTTTCATTGACTAGCCATTACTTCATTTAGTGCATTACAATCTTAATTAAGAGAGCTCAAATATATCTTTTAAGAAGACTTTCAGTAGCAATTGTTTTCTTGCATTTTTGAGTATTGCATAGAAAATAACCTTCACCAGACAATTCTAAATTGGCTCATCTTACAAATCTTAGAAATTTATGAAATGAAATATACATTTTTCCAAAAAAAATTTTCTTTAATAAGTAATTAAATAAAACTTATCTCATGTGTTGTGTTAAATTAAACACAAAATTAAAATTTTATTAGTAGAAAATCACATTATAAAGGGAATTATTTTGTGGATCTGCAAATGTTTGTCTTTATTATTTTACAAATATTTCCAATTTCTGTATGAGATTATACACATAAAAATTGCAATGATGAAAAGAATTTCAAATTTTTGTAGAATCAATATTTATAGTTTTTTATTATAATTAGTTTCTTTTTTAATTATTTTATAATAACGTCAATGCCTGAACTATTTCTAATACTTCTATAAAAAAAACATTTTCACAGCTATCTGCTCCTAGTCAAACACAGTCATTCCAAGGTCCACCAAGTCAATCACAGTCATTTCAAGGTCCACCAAGTCATCACAGTCATTTCAAGGTCCACCAAGTCAATCACAGTCGTTTCAAGGTCCACCAAGTCAATCACAGCCATTCCAAGCCCCACCAAGTCAATCCCAATCTCGCAAAATCCTCGTCAATCCTCATTTCAGAGGTGTACGTCCACCACTTCAAGGTTTAAGAGAACCAGGTAAGCAAACCAAACAATTCTGAGGGGAAAATGAAATATGCTTATAAATTTTAATTTATCTATCAAAAATTTCGTTTTTGCTTAATTTAAGAGAATAATGTAAAACCATCATTACAAGCAATTTTATGATACTATAAATCATTAAATCCATTTAAAAAATGAGCAATAGTGACTGGAAGCATCATCATTTAGTTGGTCTTGTTATTTCTTAAGTTATGAAGCAAATTATCACTATTATAGCAAGCATATTAACCTAATTTAATAGCCACAAAATATGACAATATTCAATAACTGTAACCAATTAAAAAAGCAGTAGTTACTTTCTAAAATTTAAAAACAGATACAAAGTTACTTATCCATGCAATATTGAAATCACCTCAAAAAATTGCAAGTAGTTACAATTTCTAATAATTTATGCTCTCATTAGTGTTCTAATTTATTCAAATGCTGACTTGGTTAACCTTCCTGATTGGATTTTCTTCTTGTGTGTTATAGTAAAAAAAAATATATACATTTAAAAAATCTCTTTTAACAAAAGTTAGTTAATAAGAATAGTAATTTGTTGTATACTTCATATCAATCAATAGCAAAACCATGATATAACCAATAACTGTATTTTAAATTCACTATCTTTTTTAACTATCATTAAATTCTTAAAATAATTGATTTTAAAATAAAAAATATAGTTTTAATTAGAAAAATTAAAAATAGAGTTATTCTTTGAAATTTGTAAGATTACCTATTAATTTTTCTTCAATTCTTTTGTATTTTCTAAAAAGTACAAATTAATCCAATTGCCTGTAATAGCAGCAACTACATGATATAAGATAACAGGGTCATTTCTAAAAAATTTCAGCTTCATGTACCATTGGTCACCACTTTTTTAAAGTGTGAATTAAAAAATGACCAAAATTTGAATTGTTTGATTGCACTGTAGATTTCATAGCTATCAAAAAAAAAAATAATTGAAAGCATTTATGAAGCAGAATCGTTTGTTGAAAGATTTTGAGAAAGGCACTGATTTCACTGATTAGGCAATTAGAAAAAGAAGATATTAAAACTGATGTAAATTCATAGATTACCCATTTTAAAAACTTAAAATATACAAAAATAATTCTTAAAAATGTTCTTTGTAAGAAAATTGTTTGAAGTAAAATGATAAAATTAAAATGTTGTTATTTCTGATATTATTTTCTTTATTGTGTTTGTTTTTATTTTAGGACCACCTTTAAACCATCCTCCCCAAGTTTCGGTTTCTCCTATGCCCTATGAAACATCTCAGAATTTTGTTCCACCTGTAGTAAGTGTTCTTTCATGGTTAAATTTTTATTTATTTCTATTAGAAAAAATAAATTTAACTCAATCTCTTATATATTTTAGCAAATAATTTTAATATTATTTTGCAAAAATCTTTAGTTATAAAATCTAAAAATAATTGGTATTAATATAAAAGAAATTTAATCAATCTTTTTGATCCTATGTTATATTTTCACAAACATGTTTTTAAAAATTCTGATTTTTATTTCCTTATTAGTTCCACTCTCTAATAATAAAAGCCCCTAAGTAGGTAAAAGAAATAATATCTTCAGTTGTTTCATTTACTAGTTCAACTTCCTTTGAGATATTTTCTTTTTTTATCCTCATAGGTTTTTTATTTTATCCTCATAGCTTTTTCAAAATTTTTAATGTACAACAAAAGAGTAACATCTATGTATTAAATTCATTATCATCCGTCATTGTGTCTAATTGTTCATAAGGCCTTCAGCTTGCGTCATTCTCTTTGGGGTAGCATGAAATTCCTTGTTTAAATTGTTCTTACGCAAAAGTTCTTGTTTTTAGTGTATAACAAAAAGAGTGACATTATTGATATACCAAATTCATCATTATTATTCTTCATTGTATGTTCATCCTCAGCTTTTTATTATTATTTAAGTCTGTAGTCTTTTTAACGATTGATCAAAGATATTAGTTTTTTATTGTAAGTCCTCATGTTTTGAGCAGACAAAAAATGAAGTATGTTATATCTAAATGATTATAGAAGTGAATTTCTATCTTAATACTTCTCTTATTATCTTGTATAGTATTTTTCTTGATCTAATCAATTACAATTATTAAAAATAATAGCAACATAACAAATCCTTATTTAACTCCAATTTTTATTAGAAAGGATTTTATTAACTCTCTATAAACTTCTATAAAGCATTTATATTTCTAAAGTTCTCTTATGATGTGTCACTACTTAGAATGAATTTCCATACATCTTGAGTATTTTCTATTATATTTCATCTTGAATATTTTCTAGTATTCTTGATGCTATATATTCTCTATATAGTATCTAATATAATGAAATTAATTGAACATTAAATTCAATGTTTTATTCGATAATATTCCTTGGTGTGAATATATGTTGATTGGTATCAAATCCGGCGGAAAAACAGCATCATTTCTCAATGATTCTTAAAAATGATTTAATAGTTTTTGGCATCAAACTAATTCTTCAACTATCACAAATAGATACCTTTCTTTTGGAAAAATTCTAATTATGATTGATTCCTTTTTACCTTTTAGGTACCATTTCAGTTTTCCATATCTTTGCCAATCTTTATCATTCCAGCAGCAGATTTATTACTACTATCACATACTTTTCAAGATTTTTAATTTTGATCAGCAAAATTTCCTCTGTGGTAATAGTACAGATATGTCTGACATGTAATGTTCCACCTTAAAGATATAACCATTTGTTCCAAAATCATTGAACCAAACCTTCATTTGTTTCTTATCTCTCTTACATTATTCAAGGATTTGCAATTCTTATCTTTTATTCTTTATATATGTATATATATATTTTTTTACAATACCACTAATTTGTTTAATGACTTGATAAATACTTTTCATTAGTAACTTCCTTAAGGTCATTATATATATATATATATATTCCAAATAACATTAAATGAAGGATATTCATTGGTCTTTTGACTTAAAATTTTTAGTCAGCATAAAATTTGCAATGATAATTATTAAATGTTACAAGACAATCACTTTTAGAAGAGATGTTGACCGCATTCTGTTTTGTGAGTTTTTGAAAAGCATCCAAAGTATTTAATTAAATGAATATGAGATATAGGTTAAAACTTGATAACTATTTAAAAAATCATTATTCATACCATTTGTTATTTTTATACATCTGTGCAGAACAAATAAGTTACTAGGTATATCAAAAAATATATCATGGAATTCATCTCCTGAAATTCTTTTATTTAAATTAAATTTCCTTTTAAATTAATTCAAAATTCTGGTGGTAAAAAAAAAATAATATTCTGGGATTTAACACATAAATTTATTTAATGTGTGTGCGTGTGTATATACATATATGTTGCCTGATGGCCGAGTGACTAGCTCTCTGGCGCTTGGTGCCACGGTTTCAGGTTCAAGTCCTGGCAGTGCCATGGATGTTCGAATTGATTCAAAATCCATTTTAAACCATAGGTCCCAGTTTAATATGACTGTAGGGCGTTGGGCATATGGCGGAAAACCATATCCAATAAAAAACAACTCTTATCTCGAAATCTGCCAGCAGGCAGACAGCATTGACCTACCATGGGACTGTTGCACCACTGATGATGATGATAAACATATATATATAGGAAAAGAGTATTCTGAAAAGGAATCATAAAATAATGAATGACCTGCACAAAAAAGTAAACATATTTCATAAATACAGAAAGAATAAATGGGAAGAAAGACATCATTTAGCAGAAAATAAAGCTCCAATTCTATAAACCATGTCATAATTTTTACAAAAAAAAATACATAATTTAAAATTCTTTTCATTACTTTTCAGTCTAAAATGTCTACAATTAAATAAAACTTTTCTTTTTTTGCAGTATTCTCATCATGAAAATACTCAAGTCAATATTTCTGCACCAGTTTTTAGTACACCTCCTCCAGCAATCCCATACAAACCTCCTGAATACTCACTTCCACCTCCACTTCCTCCCCCTCCTCAACAACAACATATCCAACAGGTATTTTATAGCAATTTATTAACTTTTAAATAGGTCATTTCAGTACTTGTTTATAATTCTTGATTAGAAAACTATTTTATTTAGTGCTTTGTATTAATCTCATGTTGAATCAATTAATCGACTCAAAATGGTGTCCCCAGAGTATCTTTTAAGTTTAGGGAATAGCCAGAAGTCGCACTGTGTGAATACGGTGGTTGTGGAACGATATGGGTTTCATTTTTGGCGAAAAAAGCACGAAGAATCAATGCAGTGTGAGCTGGCGCATTCAGTGTTTTGGGTACCAATCGATATTTGAGGCCCAAAATGGAATTGACCGATACTTTTGAAATTCCAACATCATTAGCAAGGTCTCTATTTGTAAATCAACAGTTAGCAAGCACCAAATCTTTAATTTTTTTTTATGTGAGCTTCATCGTTGAGGTTGAGGGTCGACCAGAGGGCTCTTCATCTTCAACGCTTCTCTGCTTTCTTTGAACTGTTTATGCCACCTCTAAATATTTCTTTCCGATATAGGAATGCTGACCAAATGCTTTCTGCAACATTCTATAAATTTCCGCAAACAAAATTTAATGCAAGTTCTTTGCTCAATTAATTCAGATATTTCAAAAATCGCCGGAATCAATTTTACTATCTCGCAAAGCCAAGTGTAACTCAAAAACTAATAAATATTTTGACATCAAATTTTACACAGATATCAAGGACAGTGAAATTGAAATTCCATAAGCCCAGGGAATTTTAAATTGAAAATTGGTCTTACTTTTTGGACACAGTAATATTTGATATTTTTGATTTCATGAATAGAAGGTAAGACCTTTTGATGGTAAACTCACCTACATGCAGCATCTTGATCTAGGTTGTGTTTCATTTATATCCCACTCTTTTCATGTGACTATCAATTGTATTAGTGGTCATTAAGACATCAATCATTGTTTAAAACTTGTTTCATATTTTATTATAATTTTTTCTGCAATTGCCAAGAACATTCTCTGTATTAAAATTGTAGAAAGCGATGTAGCTATGGTCATTGCTAAATAAAAAAAATAAAAAGAACAACACTAAAATGCTAGACTTGTTTTGATTTACATATATTTAAAAACAAATTTTCTATTATTAATGAAAAATGAAAGATTTTCATTATTTAAGCTTGGTTTCTATAAAATTTGAACCAAATAAGTATTAATATAATGTCAATTTGGAAATTACGTTTATCAGCTGTATGGCAACCCTATGTGATATTATTTATTAAAAATAAATTAATTTTTAAGAATTCTATCTATCCAATACTCATTGTTAATGCAAGTTCTTTGTTCAATTAATTCAGACATTTCAAAAATCGCCGGAATCAGTTTTAAAGTCTCACAAAGCCAAGCTTAACTCAAACACTAATAAATATTTTGACATGAAATTTCACACAGATGTTAAAGACAGTGCCAGCAATCTAAAAACAAAAAAAAAAATTGAAATTCCATAAGCCTGAGAATTTTAAATTGAAAATTGGTCTTACTTTTTGGATGTAGTATATTTTTGATTGTTATTAGTTTATTATCTGTATTAATAATTGTATATAAATAGTAAATAATTAAATTTTAATTAATATTAAAATAACTAAGAATTTTGAAATGTTCCCAATTTGGGAAAATTGTGTGTCGTATAAGTTGCAGGATATGCTCTCAGTAGACAACTGTCATAAAGCATTATAAGCTGTGTTATTTCAAATATAAATTGATAAACTTACATGCATATTGATATTTTATCATTTAAAATGATATGTATTTATTATTAAAAATTAGATTATTAATGGATAGATAAAAAAATGTGATGTACTGATGAGTGAGTGTGTATTCTATTTAATTTTTATAGTTGGATTTCATTTTCACATTTGCTTGTTTCAGAGTGGTAAACTACAATAATTGCATGGTCATTTTAGCTCTAACCCTTATTGAAAATACAGTACTGCTTTATTAAAACATATTATTGTATTAATTCTGATGAGTTAATCAGAAATTATCTAAAATAGCATTTGTATTTACTTAGATTTGGTTTGAAAATGAAAGTATATTGTGCATATTTTTATTTATTTATTTTATTTTTTTACCTTACAACCAAATATTTTTGAATTTTTTAGTTATTTTGGGAAATTTAGTATTGTCAATTTATAAAACTATACTATTATTTTTTTTTTCTAAATTTCTGTTTTTCTGTAATTGTGAACTGAATTTTTTTTAAATTTTGCTTCAAGACAGCCTTTGTAGGATAGTATGTATCAAATTTTGTAACATTGCTGCTTGGTTGTTAACACTACTCAAATTCTTTGTCTAATTATAAGTCTAATATGATCTAGGTCTAATAATTGGCATGTATTATTCAAACTTATTAGAGTATGACTTATGTATTAAAAGAACATAAAAGTTAAACAATTAGCTAAATAAAAATTAATATTTAATACTTATTCTAAGATCATTTTACTGAAATTTTTAAAAAAAAATATAAATTATAAATTTTATTTATTTTAGGCTCCACCTCCCATATGGCAGCATCCGCCAGAAATAGCACCTGCAGTTTCTTATGCTAACCCACCACCACCTCCTGTCAATTATAGTGGTAAGTTATTTCTTTTCTTAGTGTTAATCATCTGTGCTTTATTTTATTTCATTACTAAGGCTTATTCATTTATTCTTGTTAGAATGGTTATTAGTTTGTTTGATTTTACATTTAATATTGTAAAGTATATAAAAAATATTTGTAATGATTTTAAATCAACATGTTTATTTCATCTATTTCTTCAGTAAATAAATTTGATTTTTTTTTATATTGTTGATGTGTCATTTCCTTAAGGTTTTCTTGTAATAATTTATATTAGTGTCATAAAAATTATTGATTCTGAAATTAACAGCTGAATTTGCTTCTGTGCTCAATTAACTTCAAGCTTCATAAATGTTTTTTAAATTAGTTAACTTGCATATATACATATATATCTAATCTGGTAAAATAAATTTTAATCTATGTTATATACTAAATATAAATAAGTAACAGGCCAATTGCAAAAATGCGTATCCTTCACATGGGCAGACAGTTAAAAAAAACTTTGCATGTGTTACTATTTTTGTTTCTGACCTGCATGTTTTGAATTCATATTTTAAAGTAAAAATTTGCCTCAAAATATTAAATATTTTGTAAGTTTATATTTTATGCTCCTTTATTTTATTTATTCTTTAGAATCATAAATATGAATACAGCAGAAAAATGTAATTTAATATTTTATTTTTTAGATCCTCTAGCACCAGTTCCTAATTACCACAACAACTACAATCCAAATCCCTATCCAAATACTAGCTATTCTACTCCGCAAGTACCACCACCTCAAGTGATTAACTATAATCAACCCCCACCACCTGTCCACATTCCTCCCCCATCTTATGCAGCAGTAACAGCTTCTCCAGCCCAGACAAATGTCACACCTGTGCATTTTCAAACTAGTCAACCTCCAAGGCAGCAGCTACAACAACAACAACTACAACAAAATGTAATTCATGTAAGTTGATAAAATTTTTTATCTTTTTTCTTGAAAAGGGCAATTTTCATTGCTATATTTATTATTTTTATTGTTCTCCATATTTTAGATGTCTTACTAATTATTTCCATAAACTATTTCTGGAAACCTATCATAAACACCGGGAAAATTATTTTAAAAGCCGTATAATATATTATCAGTTTATTAAGGATACAAACTACATTTCTTAGAATGCTTGCTATATATTTGTTGCTTTATTACTTTCCTGAGCTGAACTTTTTGTTTAATTTTTAGAAAACTTATCAAGAAAACAGACCAATGCATCGGAATCTAACACCTCACAACAAACTGTAAGTAATTATTTTTTTCTCTTCTTTAAACATTTGAGTTATTCAAACAAGTATATGCATGTTAATTTGTGCTATTGTTACTGAAACTTTACCAGTAATGTTAAAATAAAATAAATTTTAAAGAAATATATTAAGTAAAAAAAATCTTTTGATATTGTAGAGTTTTTTATTTATTTTACTGAAATTAATTAAAAATAAATATAAATATTTTTTTTATTTTTTTTCTAATTTTTTAAAATTTAATTTCTAATATCTATCAATAAATAAAGATATACTTAACTTAAAATTTATTCTAAGAAGATTTTTTTTTAAAGAAATTACATTTTTTGTACTAGGTATTGTGAAATATGTTTTTTATTTATTTATTAAAACACTTAACATTCATTCAATCATGTCTTATGATTTGAGGAGACTTGGATTTATTACTATTTTTTAATAATACTACATTATATATTAAGTGAATAAATTATGGAGAATGACACAATTTTCACTCCTTATGTAGAATCAGTTATGTATAAAAAATTATCTTGTAATTTTTAAAAACTCCTAGCCTTTCTAAAAATCTGCTGTCTTTAATATGATGATAGGCTATTTAGGAAAAAGTCAGATAAAGCAGGTGGATAATGTCAGGTAACAGTTGTTGCCCCCCCCCCCTTCTTGAAACTGTTCGCATTTGCACCAAAGACATAACTCTGGACCTGCATGGTTGTATGTGAGTGAGAGCAAAAGGCAATAGAAGCAATGCCTTATTAATTTTACCAGTGATTTGTTACTACTTAATCTATATATTGTTCCATGGTTACTGCGTACTGATGGCCAATTTGCTAGCTCTCTGACCTTTGGACCACAGGCTTCAGATTTGAATCCTAATGGTAGCATGCACAAAATGACCATAGAGCGACAAGCCAAACCAATCCCATGGCTATGGCATCCACTTCACTGAGCACCAATTTGACTATGAGCCAACTCTTTCCCAGGCACCACACTGCCTACAGTAGATAAACAGATCTCAATGAGTTACAGAGAACATGGATTTTGCTAATTGTTTATAACATTGAGCTATTTGTGTGTGAGGGCATGCATATTTAATCATAAGTGGATAGATATGTAAAAATATCTTTTCAAAACTTTATGTGAAAATTTAAAAGATATCACTACAAGATTATAAGCATGCACAAATATGTTTTTCATCAGAGGTATAGGCTAGCAATCATCTAAAAACTAGCATATTTCCAAAAAGCAGGATCGCTCCCAGGATGTAGCTTTGGCACATCAAAATAAAATCACATTGTTTCTTTTCATTAACCTTTTTATTCTCTTATTTGTCCTGGAATAGTTTTTTTTTTTTAAGGCTAGTGGTCATCCCGTTAGTTGCTTTTTATTTTATTTTTATAATAAGTAATATTGCTTTTTTTTTCTATAGCATGCTTAATTATAGTAAAAACATTTTTTTTAACCTGATAAATAATATGTAAAAAAAAAAAAAAAAAAAATGCCCAAACAGATGTTTTACTCAACCTTAATAATTTCCTTTAAGTATTTATTTCCTTTCACATTTTGGAGTAAAAATAAAATATGATGTGTGAAATTATCCAGGGTCAGTTACTAAAATTCAATACTTCATTGAAACGGCATGCAAATTCTTATAATTTGAAGAATCGGTGTATTATATAGTTAATGGCCTCTTAAATTAATTGAAAACAATTATTATAAATAAAATGTATTACCTGTCCATTATTAGGTATAAAAAATATCTCTCAAACATTACATGAGTTGAAAATTTATTGAAATTGTATTCTTTAAAAATAGAACTTTTATAAAATATTGCTGAATATGTATATTTAAAATTTCGTTTTCATTAATTCCATATAGTTTTAAAAATATTGAAATTATTTTTATCTACTCCAGTTTTTTAAACTAAATTTTAATTATATGAATGCTTTTTTTCAAGTGAGATTTTTTAAGTATTATTATATTTATATATCTCTAGGAGGAAACCTCTCCCTCCATCTCAACTTTTTAATAGAATGCCAGAAAAAAGAGCTTCTAATTTAAATATAAAACAAGTTCCTGTTAAGCAACCACGTTTAGAGCTTCGAAAAGTAAGTTATTAATAACAACTGAAAAAGTATTTTAATGTTAACATTATTTTAATTATCAATTAATCAATTAGTTATCTTACAATTTATCTAGTAGCTTTCTTGTTTCTTATATTTCTAAACAAGCAATTAAAATTCTTCTGTACCTATATTGAGTTATTCAATTACTGCAGAAAATGAAATTTTTAAACTAATTATGGATAATGGAAAAAAATAATTATATGGCATATATGTATTGTATAAAAATATACATACTATAAATAATTATGAGGACACTAATAACTTCTATCAGCTTCAAGGGGAAAAAAACACTAGCTATCATGAAAAATAGAAATTTGTATATATAGCAAATGCAATATGTATAATAGATGTATTATTTTCTGCATCTTTTTCAATATTTTTTTACTTAATGAAGAAAACATCAGCACCAACTGCAAAGAAAAATTTTCAAAGAATTAACTTAAAACTCTAAATTTCATTCTTCAGATCACCTAATATAAATAAAATAAAGTCTGATATAGTCTATTACAAACCAAAATACTTATTTGCTGGCTTTTTAATATCAACAGTGAACATAGTTTTGATGCAGTAATTAAATTATGATATAAAATAAAGGAATTATATTCATTCTCATAAGAATTTGTAAATCTTAAAATCACCCTTTTCTGCCTGAGAACTTTTTTTTTAAAGTATTTTTTGATAAAACTTAATATCGAATCATTAGAATATCCATGTAAGTTGCTTTATCTTAATCACCAACAATAAAATCGTTATTATTTAGTCAAAAATAATTTAATTCTAAAGTAAAGTATCCATGTAAAAAACAAAATCACAAATGTAATTTTTAACTTTAAAAATATAGCATTTCTTGTACCTATTTCTAATTGATGAAAGGATTACCCAAAATAGATGAAACAACCAACTGTTCATTAAAATAAAATAAAATGTGAATATTAATTTAACTATAATAAAAAATAAGTTTTTAAGTCTATCTAAAAGTTCTTTTGGTTTGTTTGTTTGTGTCCAAGAAAGATATTTTAAAAGAAAAAATATACTCATAACCTCAAATATTTGTCATTTTAATTTTTAAAAAATATAAATATATATTGCATATGTTCTATAAATTACAGAACTCCTAGATAGCTTTGGCACTCTCTCTTAATCATAATTCTCTTTGCTTTAATTTAATAAATAGGTTGAAATTTACAATTTACTAATAAAAAAAAAGATTTTTATTAAATGTTAATGATAAGAAAATTAGAAGGAAAAAAAAATGAATAACATATTTCTTAGCCAATTGTGATTTGGCATACTAATAATAACATATCCTGATAATGTGATGATTGAGTTAAAATAATATAATTTTTGGTTATTTTAATGGTTTATAAGTTGTAACGTTCATTTTGTAATGAATTGAATTAATATTTTTTAGAATGTTCATGTTAACAACTCTAATATCAGAGAGATTCCTCTAGTTGATAATTTACCCACTGTTAATAAAACAACAGTAAAACCTGTTCTTATTGTTGAAGAAGAGGTAAGCATAATTTATATTAATAATTGAACCTTTTTTTGTGTTTGTTTCTTAGTTTAAAAAATGTTTGATATGAAATATTAAATTTTGTTTCCCTTAAAAGTAACTTAAATATTAATTAATATTAAAAAATTTCAATTTATATTTAGATAGTTTTTTATTAACTTCATTTTTATTTACTTAAAAACAGAAAATTAATAGAATATATTCTGTTACATGTATAGTTTATTATTTGATGTACATTTTTAATTGTAAAAAACTAGTTATTTCTTTGTAAAATACTTTCAGTTGTAGATTTTTTTTTTTTTTTTTTTTTTTTTGGCAAGAAATTCGTGCAAAATAACTGTACAAATAACAAATAAAAACAGTATATTTTATTTCAGTTTTTAAAAAATCAAATAATATAATAATAACCATTCATTTATTATTATATTATTTAATTTTTTAAAAACTGAAACAATAAATTAATTTAAATTAAATTTATTTAATACTGTATAAAAGGTTTTACAAGAAATGAAATCTGTATTTGTTTAAAAATATTATTTAAGGTAGTAATTATTCTTTACTATAAAACCTCATTTATGTAAAAGCAATGAGCTGCAAATTTCCGTGCACACAGCTTGAGGATTGTGATTGGTTGAGGCTTCACTTCTTACCACTTAACACATTGATGTGAATGCAACTGAACACATTAGCATTAAGCAGTCTAAACTTGTTAGCATAACTATACATCTTTTAAAATATTTACATTAGCATTGTTGAAATTTCTTTAGCTCAACATAAAAATTATGAACAGTCATTTGTTATTTCTTGAAAATCTGTTACTGCCTTGATAGCAGAAGGTACATGATTAGCTGACATTGCTATTGTCTGTTAACATCAATTCATTGAATGATGAAAATTCTTCTGGCATCCTAGGATTCCCTGCCAAATGTGGTACAATACTGCTATAGCAATTTGTTACAGTGTGAATTTTTCACCAGGACTATTGCTGTTATTAGGCAGAATTTAATATGATTTAAAGTTATACTAGAAGGCATAAAATATTTAAAATATATTAATGAGATTAAATTTTTACAAATGGAATTTTTTTTTTTTTTTTTTTTTTTTTTTTTTTACTAATTTCTTTTCATTGGCAGTGTAATCAACGATTAAACATTATGAGAATAATATAAATTTTAATTTTGGCTCACATAGAAGTCTAGTTATTTCAGAATGCCATATTTAAACAAGAAAAAAAATTTCCAAATTTATGGAACCAAAAATTATTTTATGAGCTATGTTTAAAGCCTTCATGTGAGAATAAGTTTTTCTTTTAAGTTAGCATTGCTTACATTTTAATCTTTTTTATGAGTTTAAAATGGGTTTTGCATAAAATGTGTAATTCTTAACTTTAAAATGGCATAATCTTAACTATTTTAAATATCAAAAGGGAAAGTATCACTTCCTTATAATTTTTGCATGTATTGTAATAATGTAAAATTGTAAATATAACATAATATTGCGTATAAAATAAAAAGTTGAAAGTATAAATATAAACGATAAGCTTTTTTTCTTCTAATAAGAGCTTGCAAACCAAGCTTTACTGTTATATATATGTCCTTTTAAATTCATCTAAATATTAAGATTAATTTTCTATGCTGCATTTTTGTTAATGATGCTTTTCTTTTTTGTATGATATATGAGAATATAACATTAGGTATCTGAGCATTAGTGCTAGTATTATATAGTAGTACTGTTTTATTATAGGATGAAAAGACCAAAGAACTGAGATTGAAAATAGAGGAACAGAAACTTTTGCGAGCACAAATTTTGAAGCGAAAAGAAGAGAGAAGAAGACAAATGGCTGCACAACGCTTATTGGACCTTAAAAAAAGACAAGCTGAGCAGAACAAAAATGTCATTGCAATTCAAAGAGTTGATCAAATGAAACCAGTAACTGCACCAGTACAGCAAACTGGTAAGTTTTAATAAACTTATTTTCCCTTGAATTATAGTTGTAAAAAATCTAAGCTTTTTATTTTTGAATAATAAAGTTTTGTAAAATTTG
Source organism: Caerostris darwini (assembly GCA_021605075.1). Lineage (NCBI taxonomy): Eukaryota > Metazoa > Arthropoda > Arachnida > Araneae > Araneidae > Caerostris > Caerostris darwini. Next base: position 79,738 of record BPLQ01001236.1, read on the forward strand.
TTTCTAATCTAAGATTTAGATGCTTTAAATCATACATGTCAAATGTTACGCCCTTCAAATTTTGAATGACTCTAGTAAAGTTCAAGATTTGCCCACAGATTCAATAATACTTAAATTTCACAAATAAAATTTTTCATCCATTTTATGAATGAAGTATTTTAAACATCACAATTATTTGTTCTAGCATGAAGAATATTTTTGCTAATTTTTTAATTATTTCCAGAAGTTTTATTTATGTGATCAATAAATCTAAATATCATTGACAAGAATCTTCAATTTTTAATATCAATAGCATAGGGGCTTGATGGCCGAGTGGCTGGCGCTCGGTACCAAAGGTTTTGGGTTTGAGTCCTGGCAGTGCCATGGATATTTGTAGTGGTTGAGAATCTACTTTAAACCATAGCTTATCTTTAAGCTACATGTGCCCCCTGGGTAGTGCTAAATGAGTAACAGCGCTTGCTTATGGCATAACAATTAACTGTCTGTATTGCCAGCTGCATTAAAAAAGTTGAAAAAGATTTCAAATTTCCGGATCTCCAAAGTAATTTGTTTTTAAAGTAATGGCAATGTGAATTAAATTGTAATGCATGCTTTAAACTTGAAAGCAAGTTTTTTTTTTTTAACTTATATTGAAAAAAAAAATTGGTGCTTTACAAGATTCAATTTTGCATCCTTTTTCTTTTACAGGGAGCTCTTTTTCCATTGTAAGAACTTAGCAAATGCAGTCTTACATATATTTGACTTCATATCCACAAATTTCCTCTTCACATCATCCATATTAAATGGAAAAATAATAAGCTCAACAGCTAAATTCTCTTTTGGTAATATATTTTGTATTCAGAAGTAGGACATTATATATATATAGATATAGAGAGAGAGAGATTTTCTTCCCATCAAATTCCTTAAAAATGTGGGCCTTGTCAAATGTATTTATTCTTATTTGTGAGAACAAATCAGGAGAAATGCTGCCTCAATAATCTATAGTAGCTGCAAATAATGGTTTACATAACATTTATTGTGGGTAATATCCATTAAGTGAGGAGTGGCAATTTTGTAAGGGAGAGTGTGTATTTACAGATTAGCATTAAGGGGAATATTTTCATTCTGACTGTCACTTTATGTATCATCTGTTCACTGTTCTATTGGATCATCTGTTGAAGAAACGCTTACCATTTTGCATGAGGTTTCATTTTTCATTTGTGCTGTTTGTAGGGAAATGACCATAAATAAAATGACAATAGAGCGACAAACCAAACCATATATCGTTTGGAATAGTAAACAGTCATTTTAATGGCTGAAACTAGCGAATTAATTCTTTGAAGATGCTAGTCAGATACACGTGCAAAGCTACTTTGAAAAAAAAAGTATTTAGTTAGTGTGGAATTGTTTTTTGGTCTAGTCATTCTTTCAATATGTCAACTAAAGTTTGAATTATTAAAAATTAATATTTGTTTTATTACAATTAAATAACCTAAATAACATTTCTTTTTCTGTAGTGATGCTCTTTTCGAATTTGTCCTGCTTGGCTTCTTGCCAATTTTTTACGGATTTGTGGTCAGACTATAAGTAGTTTATATTTCATATAACTATCAAAAAAATATATCAGATTTGTTAAATAAACAAATTTGTGTGACGTAATTTAAAAATTAAGAAGCTTAAATTTTATTCTCAAAATTTATAATTATTTTTTTAGTTGATGCTTTGCATAAAAGCAAGAAAATTTTCTAATTAGTTCTTTTTAATTTAGATGAAATATATTTTTATAGAAAATGAACAGTGAAATAAAATTAAAGTTACTGAAACTCCCAAGATGCGATAGTTGTGTTTTCTTCATCTACTTTAATTAAATGAAGAATTTGTAAATATTTAAGTGAATGAGATTAAGAATTAGGTTTTGTTAGTTTATAGAAATTTGTTTTTGAAGCTAACATGGAAAACTCTTTATAATTTTCTTTTTAAGATGAATGTTGTTTATTTAGATGAACTGTTTAGGAAAACTAAAATGTAAATTATTAATTAATTTTCTAATTCCTAAGTAGCCTTCTTGAATTTAGTAATGGTGATATTGTAATTATGTAAATTAATATTAGAGTAAAACAATTGAATAGCTTAAGTAAGGGCTTATATTTAATATGGGAAGCTGTATTTCTTAATTGTTTTAAGCTGTAGTCATTTTAAACTTTTAATTATTTTTATTTCTTTTCTTGGAATTGCTACAAGAATTAGACAAATATGAAAAATTCAATAAGACACTGTATAACTATATGTCTGTATTTTGGTTGTCTTTTGATTTGGTTATGATTAGTTAAAAATGCCATGAAATATAGCATTTATTTAATTTTTTTTTAATTTGAAAAATTAAATGTTTTCTGTCAGTTTTACTTTAGAATAAACTTCTAATGTCTTTATAATTTATTTAGAAAATTCTTTAATTTATTTTAATACTATTGATTACTTTAATTACTTGGGAGTATAAATGACTCCATCATTGTTTTCATATGTTATATTGAATTACAGAGAGATTTATATTGGAATTGTAGCAAAAAGTATTTTATGTGTTTTGTCTATCTTTTAATTTCATGATGGAAGATTTCTATCTGGTGTAATTTTAAAAATAAGTTTATTGCTGGCACTAAAATTTCACCAAATGAAAGTGTTGGTTAAAGAAGAAGCATATTAAGCTTTCTGTTACTTTGCATGAGAATTTTTTAGTTTCATTTTATTATATTAAACATATATCTCTGATTTTTTAAAAATTTCTTTACACTCTTTGCTGAAATTGACTAAAGTAAAAAATATCTTTCATTAAGTTGGACAATACTACATTTTTTTATTTTTTTACATTTGTTAGTAAATAATATTATTCAAATAGAAAAACATAATCCAGATGAAAATTTTAAGAATGCCTTTATAAAAACAAATTATTATTAAAAACAGTATGGTATTTGTCAGTTGGTAGTTATATCTAAACAGTATTGGTAGTTGTAACAGTATTGGTAGTTGTATCTAAATGCCATCACTTAATTATTTAACACACACAAAAAAAAAATGTAAAATATTTTTATAAAATTTAAATTAAAAGAAATAATTATATATATGGTTTTCTTATTATCAGATAAAAAGAAACTTTTATGTGCGACAAATTGAATAATTTTTTTTTTAAATAGTTTTAAATAAAACATGTTAAAAATTTAATTACATATTTTATTTGGCATTAGTGCATTAATTAATGAAATATTAAATTTAGTACCAGTGTTAAATCAGTGCTCTTTATTATGAAATAAAAGTTCAATAGAATTCTATTTTTTAAAATTATTTTATATAAAGTATAAAGTAATTAAAATTATAGTTTAAAAACAATTATATCTTAACCAATCTTGCTGTTATTTTGAAAATTAATCATATGTAAAGCCACATATATACTTAGAAATGTGCTAAAAATACTGTTTAAAAAATAATTTGTGATTGTTGTATTTCTTATTTGTTGGATAGTTATGATTATTATGGCTCTTTTCGTAATTTAAAAAAATTGTATGAAGTAGCACAATTGAAAATAAATACAGCTATTCCAAACGAAAGTTAATTAATTAGAAGTTATAAATAAATGAAGCATCTAATTAATATTTTGTTTTGCCTACTTTAATAAAAAGAGTATTTAAATTATATTGTTTTCTTTATGTGGTTGAACTAGTTTCTTTTATGTCCTCCTAGGTACTAAAAACAGTAAATTGTTGAAAGTGCTTATTGGACATATTCATAAATTTTCTAGAAAAAAAAAATTTAAGAGTAATTTTTTGTTCTCCCATTAATTAAATTTTTTTTCCAGGCATAAAACCCAAAGTGAATGTCAAACAACGGATAGGCTTACCCATGTCCAACATTACTGGGAAAAAGAAAGTTGTTGTTGTGAGGAAGAAAATGGTACAACCCATAAATGCTGCTTCTAATGAAGCAAAAAAAGTAAGTAGCTATTAAAAAATAATTTATTTTAATATATTCTTTAATTATTTTACTCTAGAAATTTTATAGGAAATAATATAAATTATAAGCTCTAAGTTGTCATAGGTGTAAGGCATCTGGTTTGAATCTTTGTGTGTTGTGTTAACTTTTTATTTTTGTAATCTTTGATTTTGAAGTAATGCTTTGATTTTCTGTGCTAAGAGAGTTAATCTAGTTTAAAATAAACCAAAATTATCTTTAAAATTCCCTGGAAATTTTATGATTTTCAAAAGATTGTTAAAATTCATCCATTAAATTCACTGACATGTTAAATGTTGTAAATTTGGTTTGTTTATTTTTGGAAGATAAAATATTATTTCCTTTATAAAAATTGATAAAATTTATTTTTTATATTGTTTCATTTTAAAAGAATTTGAATAGAATGGATGAAAAAACATTTTTGCTGTTAATCATTATGTTCAGTCTTAAAAACAGAAATATTGCAGTTCAATTAAAGTTTATGAAACTTCAATAATAATTATTGCAATACAATAGTGTTATACTTTATTGGTTTGCTAATTTGCTTTTAATTTTTTAAGGGAATTCCAATAGCTCAAAGAATAGGAATTCAAGGAACAAAACCAACTCAGAAAGTCCAATTCCAGAAAAATGCGCCCAATACTGCTAATCAAAATCAAGTAATGAATCCGAAACCTCTGGTCAAGTCAAATCAACAGAAACAAGTCATCTCAACGCAAAAGAATACTCTACCAATTAATAATTCATCTGCAAATAAACAAACTGCAGTCAAACCTAATAATCTATCTAATAATAAACAAATTAATAAATCTCCCCAGAATAAAAAGGGTAACATTCTTCAGCGACTTGGAAATCGTAATGATGCTCAGAAACAGTTCTTTCATCGACCACCTCATCCTAGATTAGGTCCTCCATCACCAAGAATGAATGGACCTAGAGTATTCCAATTTCAAAATCCTCAATTTATGGAACCTAGAATGCGTTTTCCATCTCCTGGTCCACCATTGAATGACATGCAAATGCCAGGACCACATTTCCATGATAATCGTCCACCTCTTATACCATTTCATTCACCTCGAGAACGTTCTCCATTTAATCCACTGATGTTTGAACCCAACCATCCTCCTTTTCGAATGCAGGGTTCTGGATTTCCTCCGATGCGAAGGGACATGTATCCGAATCGATTTCCTGTACCTCAATTTCCATCAAATCAGATGCCTCCAATGAGACAATTTGAACCTAAAGGTCAATTGTTTCATCGTCAGCGTTTTCCTAATTCAAACACTCGTCCCAAACAAGGTAATAATGCAAATCAGCATAAAAAAACTGTGAATAACAGTAAGAATGAAATAGAAAAGGTCTCTTCTGTAGAAAGTGTGATGAATGAAGACAACAAATCGTCAGTTGAGGCAACTGCTACTTCTAGAACAGAAGAAATAGGAGAACAAACTAATTCCAATAAATTTAAGATTAGTTCAAATGTAAGTAATTTACTTAATTTTATTTGATATTTAAAATTAAAAAAAAAAAATTTAATATAATTTGAGCAGCTCTTATATTTTATTTTGTTAACTTGTAATTGTTTTTAATTTCTTTGGAGTAATTAATTATTCAAAAAAAGCTATTGTCAACTGTGTCTACAAAAAAAGTGTATTAAAAATCGTAAAATACTTGGTTTATTGATAAATTTTCAGTGAATTAGTTGAGTTAATTACAGATAAATTCTTGAATATAAGTATTGATTATATTGATTCTATTTCTTTTAAAAACTTGTCTAATAATGCTGCAATTTATTTTTATATTGATAGAAGAAACAGATTTTTCCAATTTCAAAATTATATTGATAGAAGAAACAGATTTTTCTCATTTCAAAATTTTTTTTTTCTCCCATTTTCCTCGCTTTTTTGCTATTTTTTTAAAATTTATTTTCAGTATATATTTTTCTATTGAGGCTTTCATTTGCCATTCATTTCTGCTAAATAACATAATGGCTATGAGTGGTTATCATTTTACAATTTTAATAAACAAAAATTAGATTGGAACTTGAATAAAGAAGCAAAAAAAAAAAAAAAAAAAAAAAAAGATTTTAAACAATATTGAAGTACTTCTATTAACTGTGCACATTTTTACTAATGCTTCTACATTAACATTTTTGCCATCTTAATTAATATCAAAAATATTTTTAAAAAAATTAAAAATAGGGAAATTGTAACATAATGGTAAGTTCTTAAAATGTAAGTATGTAATCATAAAATTAGAGGAAAAATTCATTGGAGTTGATAAACAGATAATAAGTTTAAACTAACATGCACTTTTATTACATTTTGATTTGGGGGCAGGGAATCTAAGGAGTAAATCTGTTTTGGATATTTAAAAAATAAATTAAAAAGTTTTTTAGAATTAGAATGTTATCTAAATTTCCTTTCATAATTTTTTTTTTTTTTTTTTTTTCTTTTTGTTCAATGCAGTTATCATCAATTAATTATCCTTCGCCTATGTGCATACAAAAAACCCATAAAAAATTAAGATAAAAGGAACATAAAATTAATAAAAAGAAGAGCTTTGAATGTTGTTCAAATTTATCGAAAGATTTTCCAAAAATTAAATTAAATGGATTTTTTCTTTAGATTAAGAAATTGTCAGCAGCTATAAAAATAATTTAGTTGCAAATAGAGAGGTCTGACTAAACTAATCAGAATTCACACCTTATAAGATATACATAAAGAGAGCTGTGATTAGTTGTTCTTTAAAATTTGCGGCAGCTCTTTCTTAAATGATACCGGCAGTAGAGTTGATTAAAGACACAATATGACCTTAAAATGTTTTAAAAGCAAATTATTTTTCCAAAAGTTGACATACTTTTTTATTATATTCAGTTTTGGCAAATAATGCATTAGAAGTATTAAAATTGTAGAATTCATCTGGGATATTTTTTTTTATCTACTGTAAAAAACTTAAAAATGGAATTTTTAAAACATAATCAATATATTGCACCAAACAAAAAACTTGGTACTTATGTATTAACCGTATGTCGGAGACTTATTGCTCATAATAACCACAGTGCATATTAATATACAATTGATCATTTGTACAGTAACCTCTCTTAAATCTGGCATTCAGTGGTTCAGCATATTCTATAATATGGCATCAATCAAGCTTTCATATGAATTCCGGCATTTATTGACCTTGACTGCTAGATGGCAATACAATGTTGCTTGCATTTTCATTAAAAATGTATGTGTTTAATTTGTATGTATATATATATATTAAAGTGAATACATAGCATATTTTTATCATTTAAGTTGCCCTTAAAACTATATTGATACCCATTAATCCAGCACTGCTTAGGTCCTGAAAGTGCTGGATTAAAGAGAATAGTAGGTAGAAAGTTATAAGAGTAGCTGTAGTAACATTTTCCACCCAAACAGCATTCAGAAGTTGTCTCCTAAACATTTTCTGTCAGAAACTAAATATAGTTGGCATTTGCCAATGAACAGTTTTGCATTTTGAACATTTTCTGCAGGAAATAAAACTTGATTGACAGTCACTAGTGACAGTGGGAGCGATCTATCACTGACATGCAGTTAATGCATAAGTACTAAAAATGTAAATATTTTTTACAGAATAATTTTATCGATTTTAATAATATGAGTCTTCTTTCATAGAATTCTGATAATTCAACTTCAGATTCTGTATCGGTTGAAAATTTATCATCCTCAACAAGTGAAGTACAATTGAGGAAACTAGGTTCTTCAGTTGGAGTTGTGCAAGTAAGTATTTTCATTTTAAATGGAAATTTTAAAATATATTATATTTTAATAGTAGCAAATAACATTTAATTTCATGTAACAGTACATTTAAATTAGTTAACTATTGCAAGTTAATAATTGATATTTATTAATATATTATTTTGCAGTATAAAGGTTTAGTTACATATCTGCTCACTTGCTGTTTTAACAATATAAATAAAACAAAAATGAGACCTCATTACCAAAAAAATTATACAACCCTGTTTCTTTGGCAACACTATTTATGAATACTTTTTAAAACCACAATTTTCTTTTTCTTTTTATCTAAAACCTTTTTAAAGTTTTTAATTATTTTCTTATATAATCTAAATATATTTCTTGATGAGTTTTATTGTACGGATAAACATTAATATAATATTATGTATAATTTCCCAGTTAAAAGAAATGCTATCAATTATATTAACTGCCAATATTAATATTTCAAAAAATAAGATATTAACTTAGTAATTTTATTTTTTTCTGCTTTCCATTGTGCATTGAAATTTTAAATTAACATTTCAGTTGTTTGTTGTATATGCTTTTTAATGCTAATAAGTAAGTGTGTGATGGTGTTGATATATTTATTTTTACAATTGGTTTAATTTTTTCCTATAATATTTACTTCCTTTTTGTCAATATCTTAGAGCATTCAATTGATAAAGGAACAAAGAAAAGCTATCATCAAATTTAAAGAATCTTTGCAAGCCCTTAATTTTCAGAAGAAATATCAGAGGTATGAAAAGTTTAATAATATGCAAAAATTTTATTTATTTGTAATCCGTATCTTATAGAAATAATGACCTGTATTCACTTAAATATGCTAAGTTTACATCAAGAATAATTAGCATATAGTGGCAATAAAAAAAAGAACTTTAATTTTTTAATATCATAATAAAACCACAAACTTTAATTCTCAATTTTAATTTATTTTAATTATTAATTAGTAAGCAATCACTTATTATTTTTCATTATATTTTAAACAATTAAATATTGATAGTTTCAAGAAATCAACACTTAAAAGGTTTTCTGATAATGTCTGTTACATTTATATTATTTTTAAACTAAAATGATATGGAGTTATAGGAAATTGATTTTTTATTAAGAAACATTAAGCTTTAAAGAAAATTAATTAAATTTTTTTATTAGTCAGCTGTTGTTTTGGTATGATTTGTTTTCAACTAGATGTTTAATAATATGATTTCACTTGTTATATTCACTGTGTGTTTATGCATAAAAGGAGATTTAATGTTTTTATATTTTACAGCAACTAGATCAAGTTTTTTTTTTATGATTTTCACAATATTTATATTTTCATAATACCTTTAAAATAAAATCAACTGTTGTGTCACATTTTTTTTATATATATATAATTCCCAGTTCTAATGGAATGGTGTTTCTTTTACCCGGCAGTTTTAAATTTAATGTTTAAAAACTTTCCCCTTCAACAAATAGTTTTAAAGATATATATGCAATTATTTTTATTGTGATTAAAAAAGGCAGTGAATATTTTTAGTGTGTTAAAATGTTATAATTGATTGTAGAAATGTTTTATATTTGAGTAACTCCTCATTATATTACATGTTAAGAAAAAAAGAAAAAAAAAATTTATGATTCTGATGTCTAAATATTTTTTAAATTTTAAACAATGGTAATTTTTAATTTTAAAATAAAGAGATTTAGTTTTAATATATAAAATTGCAAATGGATACCCCAGTATTTTTTTGTTAAATTTTACGTATGTTAACTCTTAAAAGAAGTATTCATAAATTTCATTCATGTTAAAAATTTTAAAAATTATTCTTCATTTTTCTCCTAAACCTTTTTAATTTTTTCCAGTTAATGCTCTTTAAATATTATTAAACTATTTAAATTTTTATGTAATTTCAATTTGAACTTTCTTTTGCAGTGTAGGGTTTTTCACATCCCCCATTTCTCTTGTGGATGTACTTTTAAAAAGCCATTAAATATCTGAATGCATGCTATGACAATTCATAATGTAATAGGGGGTTACTGTAGAATATAAACTAAACTAGTGCAAATATTAATACAGTAGCCTCTTTTTAAACTAGCGTGTGAAAACCATGCCCATGCAATACTATCAAGCATCAATATAGTTTTAAGCGGAATATCAAGGATAGACACTCTGGCTAAATGTTTAAACAATTAAAACATGGAATATTTAATAGAAATATAAGCAGCATTGTGTCACTATGTGGTAGGCAAGGCCAATAAACATCCAAATCTATACAAAAAATAAAGCGAAGGCTTGATCTGTACCAGATTATAAAAAGTGCAAAAATATGAAACGCTGGATTAAAAAGAGATTACTGTATTAGAATCTATATTAGTTTCCAAAAATTCATTAGCAATACCATGTATGGCATGTGCGTGTAAAACTTGATGTCATACAAAATGAAATAATTTGTATAGTTGTGTCATGTATTCAATGTATGTCATCACATTTTTCTCTTAGGTATATGCTGGATCTTGCTATGATACAAGTGTCTCTACTTGTGTAAAAATGGACACATTTGAATGCACCTTTTGTTGTTCTAGAGACTTTAAATTAATATACCTTAAGAGTATATCTTGATATTTTTTTTTTTTTTTAATCTGTTGTATATTTATCATTGCAGTTATTCTATGAGTTTCATGTGTAGATGAACATTCTTTATTCATAATTGTTATATGCATCATCGCTTTTCTCTTTTGTTTGGGAATTCAAAGCAATGCGATTTTTTTTTTCTTTCAGAATATATTTAAGTAAATATAGTAAAAAATTTCATTAATTTTCTAAGCAGCAAAGATTTTCTTTTAAATCTATATCTTCAGTTTTCTTCCTTTAAAAAAAAAAAATAAATAAATAAAAAAAATAGAGAATAATTCATTATTATATATTTTTATTTTTAAATGCATATAATGTGCAAATTTTTCACTAAAAACAATAATTTTAATTTTTACTATTCAACATCATGTACTGCTACAATCAAAATAAAAAAAAAAAAGCTAATTGTTTTCAGTTATTTATCTTTTATTCTTAATATATTGTATATTGCCTCGTAACATTTTTATTGAGGAAGAAAATGCTGCAAGTACCTGCATATTATGTGCATTTTTAAAAAGTGTGTGGAAATTCTTTTTATTTGTAATTTTTCGTATTTGTATTTTACAAATCCCTTTGATAAAGAATGTGCACTTATCAAATTCAAATATTAATAACAATATAATAAATTATGTCAAACTTTTCCAACAAACAAAAACTCAAACTTTTCCTTGAAATTATAATTTCTTTTCTTTTATTGTAATAATCATTATTATTCAAATATAAACTTAATCAATTTCAACCTTCATTTTTAGTATTAAGTATACTGTTGCATTTTAAATGCTTCTTGATATACCTAATTCTTAATTTGGATTGCTTTGAGTGGTGATACAACTTAGAAATTAAAGTATTAACATTAGAAGAGTTTTTTTAATGCTTTATATGAATTCATCAATGAACAAATATTTATTTATTACATGAAAACATCATATTTTTATTTTTACATTGCAATGTCTAACTTACTTTATTGTGATGCTGGCTTATTTAAAATTATGTAAATGTCTTTATTCTGAAGCAAACTCAATTCAGTATTTTGAGCTATGTTACTATAATTGCCATTATCTCTGAAGTATAGTTCAGCCACTGATCGTGTAGAAATTAGCAAGCAGAAAAGTCAGACAGATACAAAAAGAGCAGTGTAATGGGGTAGAAATATCAGTTAGTAAGAATTTTAATTGCAATAAGAAAAACATTTTAAAATTATTTTTATTTTTTTAATTTTAAAGAATTTTAATTTTTAATAGATGTCACAAGATTAAAAGAATCTAGGCGAAATAAATTCTCACTAACTAAAATACTTTTTTCTTTCAAAACAATCTGATAACACTCCTAACTAGTAATTAATTCATTCATTTTATCATTAAATTAAATGTTTACATTCCCACATGATCCATGGTTGAATTATATCTTACTAGAAACCGAAGCATTTGAAGAAGCAAATTAGTATTAGATATTGAATAATTATAGTTTTAAAATGACTAAAGCAGTAATGTTCAAATATGACTACATGAGGTTAAGTTTCACAATTAAGGCTCCTTCCCACCGAGGCGACGACACGGCATGCAGGAGGCAAGAAAAAATTTTCGACTCCTTCACAGCGAAGCGTCAGAAATAGCATTACGCCTAGTGAAGTTTCGCTTCGAGTTGAAAGTTGGTCAACTCTTGTCGCTTAAATGCTTCTCGCCTCGGTAAGAACGAGCCTTAAGGGTTAAATGAGATGTAAATAAGTCGAAAACTCGAAGCCAGTGATATAATTTTTAGGTTTAAGTAACTGTGTTTAAAAATAAAATATTAGATTCCTTTTTAATAATGAAATTAAATCATCAGCAATTTCCAGATGAATAATTATTTATTTATATGTACAAGTTATGCAAAAAAAAATTTTAATTATGTAAAACTATTTTTGTTTCAAACTATTTTTACATATGTTTAAAAGCATTATCCTCAAGTTATTAATGTTGAATCTATTGCTGTGGAATGGAAAAAAATTCTTAATTTTGTATAAAACAACATTAAAGTACAAATCTACTTTTTGCAGTTTTGAAGTCAAATTTTTGTTAAGAATTTTGAAATATTTTTTGGTGCCTTGTGTTCTGTTTTTACACCTGTTTTTTTTTTTTTTTGCATTTTTTTAGTGAGCTAAAATTAAATATTTTAATTATTGTTCAACTTCAATACACATTTTGCTTTATTGTATGCAATAAAACTATTGTTTTGGAGTCCTGATTTTTTTTTTTTTTTTTCTTTAATCTATAAGAAAGATTACTTTTAATTTATTGATATTAGAAAATAAACAGAGTAAAATGAAAGTTACTATAATTTAATAAGGGGAGTGATAGGTTGTTAATAAATAAGACTTTTGCTTATTAATATTTTTTTAAATAATCTTTTTCTTATTCGTGTGTTTTTTATTTATGTTGTATATTATTTCTGTTTCAATATATTGCTTTTAGATAATTTAAAGACTCTAATTTTATCTATTGTCAAGTGAGACCTTTTTTTTTTCAGGCTTTTAATTTTAAAAGTTGAAGAAAATATCTATACATTTTTGAGGATTTCATATTTTAATTGCTTTAATCTAATTATTTATGGTTTATTTAATGGATTTTAAAAAAATAGGTATAAAAGGGTTTTTATTATATTTTTAAAAGTAATTTTTTTTATTTAATTTTGATACATGTATCAATTTTATTTTAAAATAATGTATTTCTGCTGTTACTATTGTTTATTGTTTTATAATTTATTTAAAGTACTGTAGTTTATATTTATATTTCTCACTAGACCTCTATCCTAAGTCTTAAAGAATTCATTAAATTGAAGAGTTAAATTTTTCAGAGGAATAAGGATGCAAGATGAGTACTATAACAATGTTTAGCTAAATCTGTAATATGTTGTGTCTTCGATTTTAGGAGCAATAATAATAATAATAATTTAGAATTGATCTCTTTTGCTTTTTGAAATTCCATCTGCATATCCTTACTTATTTTACAGCTTAGAATGTTAAGTACCTTAAATTAAAAACATTTTAATTTAAATACATTCAGACCTTACTATTGGGAAAAAAAAATTTATTTATTTTTTTAGCCCGTTAGTATTTGTATTATCACAATTACAAACTTAAAAAAAATAATTATTTATAAATGTGTTATAACTTATCAATCTCTTTAGAATATTTTGAATATTTATAATATATTACAATCCAAATTATTAGGTATATTTTAACTTAATTGATTGTAAATCAAAGTATGGTAACTCCTTATTATATTGTATAGTTCAACCACTGATCGTATGGAAAATATGCAAGTGGCCAGATATCCAAGGACATCAGATGGATTCAAAATGAGCAGTGTCATAGGGCAAAAATGTCATTTGGTAGAGATTTTTGTTACAATAAAAAGAATTTTAATTTTTAATAACTAAAATTTTTGATTGCATGATATTAAAAGTAAGACTAGATGGAAAAATTCCACATTGACTGTAATACTTTTCCTTTCAAAATGACTTTATGCAAATATCCATCTGTATAGCAACCATAATAAGTAATTGATTCATCTGTTTCTGCTACTCAGTCAGATGTCTACTATTCCATACAATCAGTGTTCAGACTATACTTTGCGATAGCATACCTTCATGTTTACTTGGTTTGTAAATAAAATACAAACATGAAAATGAAATTTTTGCTTTAAATATTGGCATTCCTTAAAATTGGTATGAACAATTCCAAATTATATATTTAAAATTTGTAAATAAGATTAGAACCTATGCAAAGTTATTGGTTGTATTGTCTTTTAGCATCATTGCTCTTTGCCTCCTAATAAGTATAATATACTGAGAGGTAATAATATGTTTTTAAAAATATTTTAATGCCTTTTTATATTTTCAGGGAAGTTTTTGTTGAAATGTGTGAAAGTATATTTAATGTATAATTGCTTCAGTTTATTTTATTCTTCTAAAATATTTGTTCATTGATAAAAAAATAATAAAAAAATTTCACATTGCTTTGAATTTTTTTTTTTTTTTTTTTTTTTTTTTTTTTTACAAGAAAAGAGGAATTTCATAATAGTTTACAATGATTTATCTTTTACTAATAGAAACTTAGATATTTCAATATTATTGTGCTAGATAAATAATACTAATTATTTGTAATATATAGCTGTTTAATGTTATTTATAGTTAAACTGAATGTATATAACTATTATATTGATCATTGAAATTACATTAAAAAATTATTATATTTCTTTACATAGTCAATGTGAGTTTTGCATGCTTTTTTTTTATATTAAACTATGTGTTGGTGCTTTTATTAGTTTTTGTTTATTGGTGTACAATATAATTTTTATTGAAATTAATGTTGTATTTCTTATTAAAAAAAATTCTCATATTAGATTACTTTTATTCATATTTTTTTTTTTAAGTTTATGAATTCCTTTTGATATATTTTTGCTCAATTGATTTAAAATTGAAGATTTTAAAGCCAGTATTATTATAAATATTAAGGATTGATATTAGAATGATTATTGATACGTTATATAATGAAAGATTTATTTTATTTTGTGTGAATAAGGACTATAAAGTTCTTTATTGAAATGGATTGTTTAACCTTCAATTTATATGAACTCCAAAGATTGGATAATTCTAAACTGTTAACTAAGGCAAATTAAAGTAAGAATCTTTTGAAATTACAAAAGAAATTCATTATATGTAGTAAATACAATGCAATTAAGAATTTATATTTATGCAGTTTTTTTAAAAAATGTATTTTACTAAGGAACTGCAATCTATTGCATTGTTTATCTTAATGTCAGTAGTGCTTGGAGTTATTGATTAAGGATTCTTTTTATTCTTAAAGTAAATTATTTAATTTTGGCTCAATTTTTCAAAACTTTAAAACCTAGTATTGTGTCTCAAAATGTAATGGTTAGTTTATTATTAAAAAAAAAAAAAAAAAAAAAAAAAAAATTTCAAGCCAAAATAATTTTTAACATTGGAAATAAAGGATATAATAATATGATTAGTATTAATCAAACTAATATAAATAATAATTTATTATTTTTCTTGGGTTATGCAAGAAATCACAAATAAGTTGTTAGGTAACATTTATAAAATTCAATCTGATTTATTCCTTTTTTTTTTTTTTTTTTCTTCTATGTCACTTTTTTTTATAGTCTTTTAAATAATTTTTCTGCAATCTTCATTTATTCTATAAAAAAAAAAAAAAAAAAAATTCACCAATAAATTATTGTATGCTGTTCAATAATTTCAGTTACCTGAAATTTATACTTAATTTATTTCTATAATAGACTATTTTTAAATCAAATATTGATAGTTTTCTATTTTATAAAAACTAAAATTTTTTGTTAAAATATCAATTTTTTTATTTTGGATACATTTCTTTAAAAAATTATGATAATTATTTGCACATAACTGTAAGTTCTTATCTGCTGCATGTGTATATTTTGGTACTTGCAAATTAATTCTCATCTGCTTTTCTCTAATCCAAGCATGGGATATTTTATCAATTGAGAGTTCATGTAACTTTGTAATTTAGCTATTACTGTATGGAAATTATAGCTATAGATGGTGTGTTTATTTATCTATAGATAATAAAGATTTATTTCTATTATTTTGTAAGTTGTAAATCAGTTATCTTTAGTACTTTATATTTCTTCGTCTGCTTTGTTAAAATAAAAACCATTGGCTTGGTGCAAAATTTCACATTTTAAAATGTGATGCCACTAGTAAATGAGTATTAATATGCAAGTACCATTATTTTTTTTTTAAAGTTTTGCAACATTTATTGTATTTTGATTTTTTTTTTTGGGAAGAAAATAAATTTGTCATGTTCATCTTGTTTAAATGTGGATTTTACATAGTATAAGTCTGACCACTGATTGCATGGAAAATTGGCAGGTAGTCAAATCTGACACATTCGAAAATAGTAGCATTATAGGGAAGAATAGAAGAAGAGATTTCAACTGCAATAAAAGGGATTTTAATTCTCAATAATTGCATTAAATGATTTTAAATTAAACCTAGAAGAAAAAATTACACACTATTATTCGCTTTTCATTTAAAGCAGCTTTGTGCCTCATCTACTTGACTACACCCTTAGCAAGTAATTAATTCGTCCATTTTCGCTGTTAAACCTGCTGTTTACCATTCCACGCTATATGTGGTCGAACTATACTTATGTATCGTGCTTACTGGGCAACAGATGGCAAAAATGGAGATTTGTATTGTTGTAAAGATTGTAAGCATGTACTTCTGCTATAAATATTGAAATAGTTTTATCTTTAGCTATTATTTATATACATATATATATTTTCTTTTTTCGAAAAGGAAGGTTTGTGATTTTATTATTATTTGTACTTGTAAGCACCAAATGAATAGCTGACATGCTGCTGTTCTTTTGCTTTTTGTGTTGTATTGCCCAATTGTATTTAAGAATTTCCGATAGTAAGAGATATTATCAATAAATGACCATTTATATATAAATGATTTTTTTTATTTATATTAAGAATCTTTTTGACTGTAGTATGCAGTGCTTTTTTGTTATTGTATCATTTATGATACAAACAGTGGCTTGAAGTAAAATTTTTGTTGTTTTTTAAGAAAATTTAAATTTGTTTAAATATTGTCAAACTTATATGATATGTTGGTATTTATAAATAGAGAAATTTGTTTTTACATTGTATCAAACTTGTGTATTCTTTGAGAAAATTAAAATATCACTAATAACCTACTTGAATGGTTTTATTTTATTATTAGACATAATCTTCTATAAGATTGTGTGTCATTTGTATTTTATTCTCAGTTTGTTGATTTTGCCATTTGTGAACCATTTGTTTTTATGATAGAAAAATAAGTTTACAAAATGATTAATTCCCATATCAAATAAACTATTTTGGGAATAGTTAAATATGTGTTTATAATTATGTCTAAATCTCTCAAAAGCGTACAATTAAAAGATTTGAAGAGATAATAAAAATAAATTTTTAAAAAGTTGAAATAAATATTGTATATTTTAAAAGTTTTATTTATTTTTCTTATTATATTTCTATTAGAAATATCTCTTTAATTATCTTTTAATTGTAAAATTAAGCTATTTAAATGATTTTGTAATATGAAAATTCTCATTTGAGAACAGATTTTATTGCTCATATTCATTTGGCATAACTTTTAGGTTAAATACAAGAGTTATAAATAATGAAAAGATTCTTAATTAATAATATATTTATACTATATTGCATTTGCTGTATAATGGACCTTATTTTATCTACATATATATATATATATAATTGCTATTTTCACTATCCATTTGTCTTCACAGAAAAGAAGAATTACCTAAGAGTATTTATTTTTTAGATAAGTTATTCAATCTACTTGAAAATAATTTTGTTACGAAAAAAAATTGCTTAATTATTTTACAACTTCCTTTAGTTATTAACCTCTTATTTATTTCTTGTTATTTGTAATATGTTTGAATATAAAAATTTTAATTTTAAATAAATTTAAGTGGTTAAACTTTTATTACTTGAATTTATAAGGAATTATTATTTGAATTCACATTATGCTTAAGCAATTAAATTTCTTTGTTGTATACTGTGCATACTTTTATTAATTTGTATTCATGCTTTAATTTTTATATTTTGAAGATACTTTAGTGTATGAATAACATATAATAAAGTAGAAATAATAATTGATCTTTAATACATAGCTGCTAACTTCTACAGTTTGTCGAAAAATTTTGCAGAATTCACTTCTCTATTAAGTGTTAATTTAGCTTTCTGTAGAGGTAATTAATAAGCGTTTAAAAAGGCAATGTAAAGCTGTACAATTTCAAAATGCTTTTTCATTGAATTTTACCTGAATTTCATTCTCAAATTAAGACTGTTAAAGATAATATGTAATTGACCTAAGAACTAATATGTTAAAATTATTACAATAGCCTCTCCTTAATCCACCATGTTCAGAACCATGAATTAGTGCCAGAATAGCAATTTTGCCAGATTATGTAGATTTAATATAATTTTTAAAAGATATCAAAGATAATGCACTCAAAATAAAAATTTAAATAATTGAGAAACATGTACATGTTTTATATGTACATATTTAATATTAAAGCGAGCAGCATTGTGTCGTCATCTGGCGGTCATAGTTAATAGCATAATGCTCAATCAATGTTGTATTATAGAAAATATGCTGAACTATCAAATGCCTGGTTAAAGAGAGATTATTGTATACATATTAATTAAATTTGTCGAACATATTTGCCATAAATCTTATTTAAAATTAAATAATTTTTCATGAATTTTTGTTTTAGTGAAAAAAAAATTGTGTTAATTATTGAAAAATATTTACTAATTTTTTTCACTAGTTGAGCAATTCAACTATGTAATATATCGAGAATAAGTATTTTAGCGCATATAATGATGTGATTACAACTATAATGTTTTCACTTTTATAAAAAAAAATGTTTTGAATTCTTTGGCAAAGAAAATTTGTATAAGTTTTGTTAGCTTTTTCCCTAAGGAGTTAAATTCACTTAGTTATTTTTCTTTATTAAATATTTATGTCTAAAATTTGTTAGCTGAAATAATTCTATTTGTGAAGATTTTTGCATGTGCATGCATATGTGATTTGAAGAAGAATTAGTTCTAATTATGTGTTAGATTTGTTCTATCACAAATCAATAAGATTACATTTTCTGTTTACTAGAATAATTCTTCATTAGTATGATGTAAAAATATTTTGCTTTATTTCAAAGGATTGTAAAAATATCTCACTTTATTTTATTTTAATGTGAATTTAAATAATAAATTAACTGTGAAATTAACCTTACTACAAAAAGTTTTTTTATATTCCAAAATTATTTATTATATTAATGTAAGTTGTTCTCAGAGAAATGTAAATTGCTTGTGTATTGGTTACATTAGCAAAATATTGCATTTGAAATTTCATATTTTTGTTGTTAAATACTTTTCTAAGTATAAATGGCTTATTAAAAAATGTTCTATGAAAAATTTTAGAGTTCAAGAAAAAAAAATTAACTTTTTATTATATTAAATCTAATAAATGTTAATACTCATAATTAATTTTTATATATGTATATACTTTGTTGTAAGAATTTACCTAGAGAATTAAGATAAGTGAGAGATCTAGATATAATTATGTGTTAACACAATTTAAAAAAAAATAATAATGTTGAAAAAAAGTGGTGTTTACAGTTCTCAAATTTTTTGATTAAATTTTCATTTTATGTGGAAATTTTAAAATAAAAAAAATCCGAAAAATTTATATGGAGATAAATATTTAGGTTTGAAATATTGTTAAGAACAATAACAAAAAGTTTCAAAATAAAATTTCTGATTTATTTTAATTATTGATATAACAAACGCATTAAATTTTATAAATTGTAACACTTTATAAAATTGTTTAAAAGCAATTTTCTTCCAATATTAAAAAATTAGATTTTATTCAAATGTTATTATCAAGGTGTTTTTTTTTCCTCTCCAATATATGTAATTCCTCTCATTATGCACCTATGCAATTTTATTATTAATAAAACAATCTCACTCGAATATTTTTTTAACACATTTTATATAGTGTTACGTATATGATAGGATAAAATGTTAAATAACGTGAATCCATATTGAATTGATAAAGCAAATGGAAACAAAGGACTTATAAGACATAAGAATGATTTGATATTAATCTGGTTTCATATTGAATTGTATAGTATTTTCATATTGTAGCTCATAATTGTATCATATTATTGGCTCATATTGAATATATTTCAATGACTGAGGGCATGTGCCTTTTCAAGAATAAATTAATTATTTAAAAGAAAAAATGTTTAGAATGACCTTAATAGTGCATTCCAATAATAAGTAAATTTTACAAATTTTAATTTCTAAACTAATTTGGGTTAATCAAAACTAAATTTTACTTAATTCTTAAATAAAAGATTCATTAATATTAATTAGATATTAAAGATTCATTAATATGTTATTATATGTTACTGACAATTAATTAGTTAATTAATGAGTGATGAAATTTTAATCTTTTAGGACAAAATGATTAAACTGATATTTTTAACAAGTATTTCATAATAAAAATTTGTAATTCTTGCATTATAAGTTGTGGGAGCTATAACTGTGATACTATTTTCCTATATATATTTTTAGAATGAAAATTGTGACTTTTAAATGATAGTGATGCACTGCTTTGAACCATTGATTATTGTGATAAATTTGTGAATTCAGTATTTACTTGATTTCGACGAAATTTTTTTTTTTTTTTTTTTTTTTTTTTTTTTTTTTTTTTTTTAATATTATTTCTTAATAGAATAAAACTGAACTTTCATGCAGAATCATAAGACAAGTATTCACATATAAAAAATAATTGAAAGAAAAGTGTTTTATATATATATATATATATATATATATATAGTTAGTTGGTTGGTTACTCTTTTAAAAATTTTAACAATTTATCCTTTCAAGAAATCGAAAGATATAAAAATGCACATTAGAATTTTATGCAAAATAATAATTTTGCAACATTTAGAACAAAATATTCTTAAATTTATAATTTGGTAAATAAAATTTCAAATTGTGATGCAATGATTTTGCTAATATTTTGTGAAATGAACTATTTTTAGTTGCATAATGCATACAAATTGTTTTGATAATATATATAAAAGATCATTTTTATTCTTTCAAAATGAAGGATTCTTGTACTTAATTTGAATTTTTGCAAAAACTTTTGTGTTCTGAAAATACAATATATGTATATATATATACATATAGCTGTATAGTCCGTCAAACATCGACATTTTGACTGTACAGCACTGTAATAAAAATTAATGGAATTATTATCTCATATTTGTTATGAAATCATATTCAAGTTACCACCAAAAAGATTTATCTAGACTTTAAAGAGGTGAGTGTTGTGTCTTTCTTGTTTTTTATTGCACTGCTTTCTAAATGCTTTGTGGGGTGCATGCTGAAATTTGTACTTAAGCTATTTGTTAATATATGACATAATATAATTTTATCGTTACGGTCAAACCTTCATATTGGGTCATATTCTCAAAGAGATTGGAATTTTATTGTTTACAGAAAAATGAATTTTACTTATGTTAATTGAATGAAAATAAAGTTAAAATATATTTTTCCTCTTTCAATTTATTATTATTTTCTAAGAATGATCTTAATGTTTTAAATTTTATAATATATTTTATTTAAATTTGAAGATTTAAAGCTTCATATAAATATAATTTCAGTACTTATGAAATCTATTATTTAGTTCAAAAACCAACCTCTAATTATTAAGTGATTCCTATGTTATTGGCCTTTTATTAAGGTTTCACTGTAATGTTAAAAATAATAATAATAATATGCATTTCTTTGTTGATTTTTAAAATACAATTTTTATGTATATATTCTGCTGTATGGCTTTATTTTGTTTAAGAAAAAAACTTATTTACATGCTATATACAACTTTTATTTTTGCAATGCAGCTTTTATTTCATTCACAACTTAGAATATCCTGAATTATTCTTTTAGAATTGATTTTAACAGTTCTTTTTTAAAAAAAGTTCTTAACTGTTATTCTTAACTTATTTTGATTAAATATCAAAGCAAATATATTTCATTTTAATATTATGGATTTTTTTTTTTTTTTTTAAATGGAAACTGTAAATTGATAAAAATTATTTTGAAATATTAAATAAAAATTTAAAAGTTATTCAAATCTTTTATTATCATTAAATCTTATTCAAGTGTTATATTTTATATTGTATCCTAAAATAAGTTAATTAAAATCTTTTTTTTTTTAATTTAATAATATTTAACAAAAAGATCATCATCATAAAGATCTACTTTATTGTATTATTATTATGTAGCTATGCATTAATAAATAGTAAGAATAATTTAGGAAATACTAGTGGCAA
The DNA here is from genome assembly GCA_021605075.1 of Caerostris darwini. Lineage (NCBI taxonomy): Eukaryota > Metazoa > Arthropoda > Arachnida > Araneae > Araneidae > Caerostris > Caerostris darwini. The sequence continues at coordinate 102,059 of BPLQ01001236.1, forward strand.
TTAAGAATTTAAAGTCAATTATTTTACTGATAAATTAACATAAAGTTTTTCATGATCATGAAAAACTTGATTCTGCATATGTATATTTGAGATTTTGAAAAAAAAAAAAAATTATATTGGCATTTTCAGTTTAATGGCATGTTGCGGTAAAATTTTAAAAATTTATGAATCTTTGAAAAGCTTCAGTTTTAAAATTATGCTTTTGTTATATGTTAAATATGCATCATAAAAAATCGTCACATATTTCGAATATGCAGAAAAAATAATATTGATATTAAATATTTGTTATTGTAAAAAGATAGGTTTATAAATTTTGGTTGTTTGCCTAAAAGAAGGGGGAAAAGTAAAAATGTATTCTTAGACACATTTAATTTATTTTTTAAGTATTTTGTATATTTAAAAAATATCCTATAAATTTTTATATTTATGTTTGAGTTGAAGTCTAATATATTTTTAATTTAAGACTTTTTTAAATAAAAAAAAAATAAAATTATTAATTTTTTTAGTTTAGTTTTTAATGTATATTAATAAAAGAAAAAGTGTGCATTTTTAATGTTATTTTAAATATTTCTCTAAAAAAATTGTATATTTAACATCATAAAAAAATTAAAATTTCACATATTGTAAGGATTTATTGGAGTTTTATAACATGGCATTCCTTTTATGCTTTTATTAAAATAAGTAATGTGTCATAATTTTATTTGAGTTTTAAAAAAATTGATTTTAAATTTTTTTTTATTGTATTAATATCTATTGCTAGCATATAAAAAATGTAATCAATGATGCTAAAACATTTTCTAAGTATACAAGGAATGCTTGAAATTCAATTGTTCATAGCAGCTAATATAAATAATTTATAGGATTTTGCTTCCATTAATTTTATCTGGGTTATTATAATGGAAGTCTATTGTATTTTGATTTAAGTCAAATACAAAAATGCATGTTGTAAAAATAAATTCATTATTTATTATGCATTTTTAAAAAATTGCTTGTGAAATGAATGCATATATTATATTATATCGTTTAAAGCTTTGTTTATTAAATCATTTTTCTGTTATTATTATTCTGTGTAAATATAATTAAGAAAAATTTAAATATTTTAAGACAGAAAGATTTCATATTTGATTTTCTTATTGATTTACGTACTCTTCTATAATTTAATATAAAATGTGTAATTTAAATTTTTTAACTTATTGAAAAATTCAAAATATTTTTGAATTTTAATTTTATAAATAAACATATGATAAATATGTCAGATTGTTATTACACTAAGTCTATATAAATTTAAAGAAAATTTTAGTCATAAATAAAAGACAAATTGGTATGGTAAATTCAAGGCAAGGCCTTATACAAAAAGTTGGACGAAAAATTGTCATCATCAGCATGACCTGGATGTGAATCAACCGCAACCTACAGATAATGACATCTACGTTTACTTCATAACTACTTGAAGCAAATCCTAATTATTTAACTTCTGTTTGAAATTTTGTTTTATCCAAAATTCGTACATCCAAAAAAAATTTTTGGCTTCTTGCTGTATATGTGTTCTTTAAATGAAAAAGTGAAGAGCATAATCCTTTTAAAATTTTAAATTAACCTTTGTAAACATTATTCCTTACTATCTCAAGGTATTTTTAATTTCAAAAAGATTAATATTAATTATTTAAATTATTATTATTTTTAAATCTGCATAGATATATATTTTAAAAATTTTATAGATAGATATAAAAAATGAGCTTATTTTACACTTTTTTATCACTTTGTTTGAACTGTCAACTTTTATTTACACTTTGTTGTACATTTTTATGTTTGTATTTTAGAATAATTTTTTCCCCCAATTTCATCAGTTTTACAATTAAATGAGCACTTTTTAATTTTTATATTGCACTTGTATAATGCTTTTAGTAAATAAAATTGTGTTGTCTTTTTAAGAACTATTTTTCAGATTGAATTGGCTGCTATTTATTCACCATTCCTGTGGGCTCAAGAATTGTTTTAAGTGAGTATTAATTTTAAAAAATATTTTATACTATTCCAAAACACAGCATATGCTATTCTATAAGCTGGTTCTCAATTTTCACTCAGAATACAACACGCAAATTGGCTGAATTTTTACATTTAGTTCATTTTCAAACACAAGTCGGTGTTTAACATCCATTAAATTTCTTTTATTCTGAAAGTGGCAATTTGGATGTATATGGCTTGTCTAACTATTATAGGAATGTAAATATTAACTTTTTTTTTTCTATCTGCATCTTTATTATTATTGAAAGTTTGCAGATTGGCTATTTTCTTCTTACAAATTAATTATTTACTATGTAATTCAGAAAAATAAAACATACTTGTGATATTTATGATTCTGAATTACATAAAATTTGAATGAATTCTGTAGAATTATAGATTCTGTTTTAAATGTACTATATGTTTGAGATATTTCTATTCTGAATTATTCATAATAAAAGTGCCACTATTAAATAGTATAAATTAAAATATCTATGTATATTAAATTTTTATTGTGCTTATTAAACAATATTAATTACATAATAACTTATCAATGCTAGCCTTACTGAAAATGCAACTTTTTGACACGGTGAAAGAAATAATAAAATCTTACTTTTCACTGTAAATTTAACATGAAATAAAAGTAATTTTGTTTGTACTCTTTATATTAAGGTACTATCAATTAAAAAAAGTTTATTTTAACAATATTTCCTGTTAAATAAAAGGTTGAATGATTTGTTTGATACAGTTTTTATGATTAATATAGATATATTTCATTGCATTCGGACATTTTACTCTAAAAAAAATATGTCCTGTAAGTGGTAATTTGCTCAATAAATATATGGTTGTAATTTAAAAATATTTAATGCAATACATGAGCAAAATTTATCTTGGTAGAAATTATAAATACTAATTATATTCTCATAAATTTTTTTTTTCTTTTTTTCTATTTACAGATTATATGCACAGAGCTATATCTTCATTAAGAAAGTGGATTCCTGTACTTTTCATTGTTGAATAATTATTTTGATTATAAAACAATATTTTGCCATCAAAGATGATTTTGTCTTCACAAGAAGAAAATAAGAGCTTATTTATATATATACAAAATTGTGATGTTACTGAGAAAAATTTTCAGTTGTAAATAAGAAGATTGAGAAACTGTTCTGTAATATTTTATGTATAAGGCACATTATTTTTTTGTTAAGCAGTTGCGATTTGAGTTCTGTTGATATCGTATTTTCCTGTGATATATTTCTTGTGAATAAAATTTTTGTAAATATATTAAACACCATTTCCTTTCTAATGAACAAAAGCAAATTTCTCAAAACCCTTTTGAAAATAAATGTTCACTGACAAAAATACAAAATATTTATTTAATAAAAATTAACATAGATAAAATTTATTAAATATCAACTTTTACACAGAGGTCTCATGTATTTAGCTTGAATCCATATTCTATACATTTTAAGTTGTTTTCCTCTGTTTACTTGCAACCTCTTACTACTGTAAAGTTGAGTCTGCACTAAACCAGCAGTGGTGAATAAATTGTGCACTTCCTCTGCAAAGAGATACAAATTTCATATTAATAGAGAAAGATTTACTTGTATGTGCATTGTTCAGATTCCTCATCCTTACATCTGTGCTTGTATTATTAGAACATGAAACTGTTGGTAATCTTCACTTCTAAAATATTGACAGTTTCATTTCCTAATATACTTAAGTCTCTCATATTAAATATTGCTTTAGAAATGCAAAAAGTTCATCCTTAAGCTGTGTTTTCTCTTAAATATATACATCCGATTTTTTTTTTTTTTTTTTTTTTTTTTTTTTCAGATGTAAAATGAAACACAAAAATAAATGTTTACTTACCTTCTGAAAAGAAATATACCCTTGTACCATCACCTCTGACATAAAAATGTTCACTCAAACAACGACCTGGTTTAAAACGAAGTTCAACCATATCATATTTTCCATAATCACGAAACAAAATTTCTCCTCCTGGTTTTAAATATTTTGCTAACCTATTTATAGTAGATTGCATCCTAAAAAAATAATAAATTTTATAGTACTGTTTAAAAGGAAATTCATCTACAGTACAGAACTTATATATGATCACACAGCTAATTAGAATTATATTGAAGATTCAAGAATTTTAAATTGATTTAGAGAACATTTCATTCACATTAAAATATTGATGGCTTATAATACTGGTTGATTTTGCATAGAAGAAATTATAGATTGAAAATTCAGAAGCAAATGCCTGACACTAAATCTAGATTAGATAAGAGAATTATAGTCCAACCACAGATAATGTAGAATAAGGAACATCCGATTTAACAGCGGAAACAGGCAAGTCAATAACTTGCAAAGGGTGCTAATTATATATCGATGGCACAAAGCTGCTTTGTAAGAAAACAAATATAAATGTAAAAGTTTTCCATCCAGTAATCCAATAGAATACTATATAATATTTAATTTTTAATAATAAAAATTATAGGTTTCCTTAGTGAAATTTTTACACAATTGGTGGTCGGACTATGAGCTTGCTAATGTAAATATAAAATGAGTAAAATAATTATTTAGAAGTTATTTTTATCATATTATGATAAGAAATCAGTCACTTTAAATGCAGAAATAATATTACTTTTCAGGATGAATGGCTGATAAAACAAAAACTAATATTATAAAGTCCAGAGAGCTTTCTTCGAAGGGAACATTCCACACATCTGAAGATATATCACAAACAAATGCATGGCAGTAATTAGGATCAAACAGAGAATTATTCTGAAAAAATGAATAGAATTATTATGTTAAGTTATGTTTGATGAAAAGTAAAAATTAGTTACATAAATTGCATGAAAAATAACACTCATGACAAAAGTTGTTTTTAAAAAAATTTGTAATAAATTAGAAACCAATTTATTACTTTGAGAAAAATAAGTTTTAGAGAAAGTTTATCTATTATTTTTGCTTTAAATAGTATTTAAACAAAAAAATATATAAAATACTACAAAAAAAAAGCCATGTAAATCTTAAAATTGTTTTTCTGGTTATAGGAAAACATGAAAGATTAATCTGCAATTAGTATTTTAACTGAAATTATTATATACTATGAAAAATCAAAACTGCATGCAATTAACACTATTATTTTCTAGCAATTCAACATAAATTCTTACCTTGACTAAAGACACAGCAGTTTCAGAAAAATCACAACAATATACAAACACATTTGAACCCCTGCATAAAAAAAATAACTGTTTTAATAACCGAATGACTATTCGAAATGTGCATCTGAGTTATTGGATTATAAATTTTAAAAATTTCTATTGTGCAATCTTAAATGAATATTTCAGTTTCTTAAAATTTAATGTCAAAATTAAATTCAAAATGATTATTACATGAAAACTTTTATATATACAGTAATCTCTCTTTAATCTGGCATATTTTCAACCACACCATGCCAAATTATTGAGCGTCGAAGAAGTTTTCTCATAAAACACTAATAAATGATTAAAATATATACAAGTTTAATATATATGTACACATTTAGTGAAAATGTCAACTGCAGTTGCTATCTGGTGGTCAAGGAATGCCCAAATCATGCATAGGTTCAATATGAGCTAGATTAAAGAGGTTACTGTAGTTAGGATGTGATTAAAAATGTTAGAGAACTATAATTTTTGCCCATATTTATATCATAATGTTTTTATACACATATTAAAAGCATTGATTAATAACAAAATCTTATGCAATCTCCACTAAAATGAAATTTAACCTTTTTAAAAACACTAGTGTTCAAAGTATTTATCTGATTGCCATTTTTGAGCTTCATTAAAAATAAAAGAAAGAATATTATAAATAAAATTTGCTGCATGCAATCAAAAGTCAAGGATATGTGTAAAATTAAGGTCAATTAAAAAATCTGAATATACGAAAAATTTGGTGAAACATACTAAATATAATGTAAAATGATTATTTTAAAAGATAAAATAAATGCAGGGAGTCAATCATTTTTGAAAAAATCACTACAAAAATTTGACTGCTGAGTTTTTTTATAGAAATAATTCTTATTTTTCTGACAGTTTGGGAATTAATGTTAAAATTAAATGTTAGGAGGAAATTCAATTGTATGCTTTAATAACAGAGTGTCTTACAAAAACTGTCAAAAAAATTGCTCTGAATAATTCATCTCTCATTTTTTTTCATTTAAGGCTACTTATATTAATTTCCTAGCTTTTTCCCTACTCAGAATCGCTGTATGTGTACAAGACATGTTATTAAAAATATTTTTAACAGTTATTTAATATGAAAAAATAATACATTTTTATGAAATTGAATGTAAAAAAATCTATTAAAACAGTCTATTACTGTAACCCCCGATATATTATAAGCTACCACTCTTAATAAAATAAATACATATCAATTATTTCATTTAAACTATTTTTATTATGAGAGATTTGCATGATTTATTTTAACAAGTATTTTCTTTTTTTAAGAAATAGCAACCTATCAGGAAATGGCTCTTGGCAATTCTCCCTGAATATGTTTTTTAAAGGTAAAAAAATGCGTTGAATTTTGCTTTATTTTCCTTTATGTACAAATATATTGGAAGCCGAATTTAAGAACAGAAATAGTAACCAAATACTTTCTAGTAATTAAACACTAAAAATAAATTAAAGTATGCATTTAATGCAGATGTTGAAGGATACATGATTAAATAATTTAGATAGACGAAATGAGAGCATTTTGTACATACTTGGTGCAAAATAATCTCATCAGCAATTTTCCCTGATTTTTAGATATTTTTACAAATTTTCCTGAGTTTTAATTGATTTCTCAGCTCTGTTACCACCCTGGATAATAACAATTACTAGCCAAGACAGTTACTACTCTTAGTCAGCAAACCATGTAAGTATTGAGAGACTTTCCTCAACACTGAATTTATAAAAGCAATCTTGAATACACAATAAGAGAAGATCAATCTTATAAAAGATATTATATTTCTAGGTAAAAAAATATGTTTAATGCATTACAATTAAAGCATCTTTATGCTTAAAATATACAATTTTCTATTGATTGTCATCAATTATTTTATAATACTTTGGTACCTACTAATTAGCTGTTATTTTTATAGAATATATATATATATATATTATAAGCAAATTTAGAGTACAAGAATTACACCTTTAAAATTACAAAAAATATTCTGTTTTGAAAAAACTGTTATTATAGATATATAAATTCAATAAAAGACATTGAATTTATTTTAAAAATTCTTCTAAATTCAATAATAAAAATTATTGTACATAAAATTACAAAAAAGAGTTGGTTGTCAGTATAAAAAAGTCAAAACAAGAGTCAAAAATTTTTAGGCCTACACCCCACTCATAAAAGTAATAAAATTCAATTCAAAAATAGAGAAGCTTTTATTTAAGGGTAAATTATTAAAACAACAAGAACATTCATGTTAATTTGTTCATGATTCAAACAAAAGAATACAGAAGGTTTATTAACAAAAGAAAAATATTTAAGTAAATATCACAAAAACAATTATCACTTAAGCCCTAACAAATATCACTAATTAAACAAATATCACTTAAGCCCTAATAGAATTTTTTATATACTGATTAAAAATTATAAATATTTTTACTTTAAAGCAAAATTTTAAATTCAAATTTCTAATGCTAAAAATTTGAATATTTCAAACTAATGAATTGTTACTTATTTTCGAAAATTAAATATTTGAACCAATTTTTTTTATAAAAATAAAACTTAAGTACACATTTTTCAAATAAAATTAAAAACAAAAAACTGCAGTGCATCTTTACTCACGCATTTGTTTCAAGAATAGGAAATACTGTGTTCCCAACACCACAACCAACCTATAATAGAGAAATAATTGTCATTTCTTTTAGAATTATTTTATTTCAAGAAATTATCAATCAAAATTTACTTCTCTTAAGATTATACAATTTCAATAAATATTAATGAATGAAAATTAAATTAAATTTATATTATCAGTTTATCTACTTATCATATTTATATAGTCCGACCACTGGTAGTGCAGAAAAATTGCAAGAGGCCAAATCGGATGGATTCAAAAAGAACAGCATCTTGGGGCAAGGAATGTCATTAAGGAAAGAATTTAATTGCAATAAAAAGAATCTTAATTTTTAAAAAAAATTTTAAATTACATTACATGACGTTAAAAGAAAAGCTTTAAAAAATTTCACACCAACTATTTTTTTTTTTTTTTTTTTTTTTTTTTTTTTTTTTTTTTTTTTTTTTTGGAAAGCAGCTTTGTGCTTAACCCTTTAACGGGCACAAGCCGTTTTCTTTCAAAATTTACATTTTACGCTATAATTAGAGAAAAGAAGCTCGTTTATGACCAAAAGAAGTATTTTTTTAATTTTGTGGTTGTAACTATTGTTTACAACAGGGGTGGTAACATATTTACCACCGCCCGATACAAGCAATGAAATTTTACTGACTTATTAAATAGAAAAAATATAAAATACTAATAATTACACAAATAAATACGCATTTTGTAAAACTATTTACAATTAATTATTTCAAAGTTAAAAATAAATTATTTGCACATGAAATAAGTGGTAGAAAAATACAAAATACTATGTAAATTATCAAATGTATTGTTTTTAATTATTCTTGTGAAACAACAAAAAACAAGGAGCAGCGCACAATGGAACATTACATGTAGAACATATAACTTTTGTACGTTTCTGGTTAGCTTTGGTGCTGCAATGTTTGCACCTTCTGTACGTTTCCCCTTTTCCTGGCATGTGTGTTCCAACATTACTTGTTCTGATTTCCTGTGGAATGCCAGTTACCTTTTTCATTGAAACCCAACTTGATTGAAATTTTTGCTTTTTATTGCAAAATCATCCTATTAATCCACAAGCTATTCTTAATCTAACTTCTAGATGGGAATTTCTAGCTATGTTATGATTATGTACGTACAATATATATGAATTTACTAAGCTGGAATCTAATAGAAAGTAAAATAATCTATGCCACCACTTCTTTGATCTTCTACTCGAACTATACCAAGATTTCAAGTGGTTAAATCTATCCACTCCCCCCATACTTCTTGTATAATCGGCAATTGCTTTTGGGCATGTAACTTTCTTTTTACATCCATCTTTCTGGGTTCTACTTACTTCAGTCATTTCATTCATAATATGGGCTGTTGAAAGAAGAGTAACAACCTTCGTATCCCGCCATTGCACTGCGACAGTGTCTCTACATGCCAACATCAGCGATTCATTTTTTTGGTATTTTTTATTTTTCTTCATGAGTTCAGGAAGGAATTTCCTATCAGTTCTGATGGTACCAATGGCATATATGTTTTTTGAAAACAGTGTTTCCATCAATGGTACTGAAGTAAAAAAGTTATCAAAGACCACCAGAAGAGGAGAAGTAGAATGCAAATCATTGGTAAGATTTATTATGACTCTATTTCCCAATCCTTCTGAAATGGCACTATCGTCTTTTTTTCCTGTATATACCTCAAATTGATACAGATAGCCATTGGATGCATCTGACCTAGCCCAAATCTTGTAGCCTCTTTTTACAGGCTTTCCTGGCATATATTGCTTCATGGTGGACCTTCCTTTGAATTTCACCATAATTTCATCAATTGATTGCACTGAAGAGTCTGAATACTCTTCCTGAAATTTTTTTTCAAAATGCGGAATCTTCAGGATCTGAAGGCAGTACAAAATAAAGAGCTACAGCTTCTTCGGCGGTTAGACTTTTCTTTTTTTTTTCAATGCCTCTATCTAACACATTGTTCAATACATAGAGTTATTTTCTTTTATTTAAAATGACTTGAAAAAATAAAATTTTATAAAAATATTACTTTTATTACATTCCATTTCGAATTATTATTTTTAAATATCTAAATATTTATGTAATCCAAAAAAAATTGCTAAAATATGCTCAATAATATTAGTAATAATAAATTTTATAAATAAATGGTGTAATACATAAGTATAAGCAAAAATATAAACATATAAATCAAGTACTATGCCAAGAGAAATGCATTCCTGAAACGAATAAATCAGTTGCAAACCGGGCGGTGGTAAATTATTTACCACCCCTAAAATCGCTAAACAGGCAGTGGTAAATATGTTACCACCAGTTATAAATACATACAAATAAAAATATTTCGCATTAATTTACAATACACATAATAAAATCTAGCTATTATATATTAATGATTCACAAAATAGGATTAAATAACTTCTAACGTATTTTTATTCATAATTATACTGGGAGATAGAAAAAAACACGTGCTTAACTTCGCCATCTTGTTCGAAAATTGACGAAAACCGCAATTTTAGCAGTTTACGACGTCCCAACTGCCATAAACTTGAAGTTGTGGTTCTTAAGGACAGTTTCTGCCAAGGGGCGATTGTAAAAAATTTTCCACCTAGAGCTGGGAACTAAATTGCGTGGTGGTAAGATATTTACCACCGCCACCACCGCTGTAAGATATTTACCACCGGTTAATATACTTAACTAACATCATTAACAAGTAATCGATTCAATCATTTCAGCCATGAAACTGGTTGTTTACCATTCCATGATTTCAAGCATAGGACTATAAACAGTTATACACAAGAAAAAAAATAATGCATACTAATTATTAAAATTTATTTTATTGATAGAATATAAAAATAACAAACACTCATTTTAAAAAAGAAATCAGATATAAATTAGTGTTGCAATTTTAACATATTTTTTTACAGCTTACCTCAAAAATATTGACCCTCTCCTTCGCTTTATTGTTAGAATCTACACCAATATTATTTTGGGAATTATCTTCATCACAATTAGTATTGGAACTAATACATAAATCAGGAAATTCAGTAAAAAGCCAATGCCTATCCTTGAAAAAGCGATTTTCATGTATATTGTAAAATTTGTCCCAAAATTGATTAGCTTCATTCTCGTATTTCTCTGTAAAAATTTTTTAAAATTACAATCTAATTTAGAATTTAAATTTGAAAAGACTTTTACTTAGTAAATTATTTTATCATTTATTGGCAATATTATATAAATGAAAATAGGGTGAGAAAATGCAACAAGTGTCTCATTTCTGTCTTAAATTTTTTTTTTACAGACTCGAGAGCACCAGTTTAAAAGTAATAATAATAATTTTAGAATATAATTAGAATTGCCAGCACAATTTTTAAATATATTAATTTTATTTATTAATTTTTCATGCAAAAAGAACTAAAAACTAAAAGGTAAATTACTTGAATATTCCTAAGAACAGTTACGTACATATTAAAGAAATAATTTATGCGGAAAGAATAATAATACAAAAAAATTATATATAAATCCCACTTAAGAATTGCCATCAAAATAAGTAAAAATTTTAAATATATATTCAACAAAACTAGTTTATAGATAGTAGCATCATTTGTACTACTTTTAAAATTTGTTATTGATTGGAAGAATTTATAACGATGTTTCTTTTTATTTAAGTACAATTCATAGTGTTTCCAATTAATGGGATTAATTTTTAATAAATAAAAGCAAATTAATAAATCCGAAAGTGCAACCTTAAATGTATGCTTATCTAAATTTATGTCTGATATTTAAATGTAAATGTATCTAAAAAAGTTTTTAAATGATGACTATAAGACTTAAGGTTTTCGAAAATGGTTGTTTTTATATTGCAAGATAAAAATCAATTTTATAACAGTCAGTTAAAATTCAAACATATTAAAAGATGAATATTATATTAGCAACATACAATAAGGAGAAATCAGTAATAAAAGTGACTTTTTATACAGCTAAAATGTGACTTTTAAATAGAAAAAAAAAACAAGTTATTCATTATTTTACTAAAAGTAATATCCATAAGTTAAAAAAAAAAAGGAATAACATTAATGCCAGCATAATTACTAAAATATATAATCTGATATGACTTTTTTATTAGCATTGTTTCATTGCTATAACCCATAGATTATATGCTAAAATAACAAAATGTTTTGATATAGATTAAAAGCTGCTGCATATAATCTATGTACATATTTTTCTGGTAGTTTCATGTTGTGTTGTTGTATCTCCTCCATGATCTACAGTGTGGGACAGACATCCCATGAGTAATCTACTCATGGATGAAGGGAAAGGGGCAGCTTCTGTTGTGATGGAATGCGTTCTTTTAGTAGAAGTTTGACTTGGTTCTGCATTGCTCAAGAAGGAGGGCAGTAGGAAAAAAGGGTTCCAAAAGGGGGAACTACCCCATATTTGCATATCATATGAGAAAAAACCCCGAAAACTCCCACCAGGTAGTATGACTAATGAGGCTAGATGCTAAGCATCACAAATGCCATCAAGTCTCCTAGCTTTTTGAAACAGTGTCTACAACACAGACACCAGCGGATTGAACTTCATCCTTAATGCTCACCAAAAGCACCACACGTTGTGCCACTGAGCCACAAGTCGGACGGTGGTTTCAATGAATAGATTTTAATGAAAGTAATTTCCTTAAAATCAATTCAATGAAACAGCCAACTGAAAATACTTCTAGACAATAAAAAGTTTTAAAAATTTGTGTCAGAGAAAAATAAACAATCTTATAAACATGAAAAAGAAACATAACACTCGCGGGAGATCGAAGAAAAAACCCCATAAAAGTTGGCAAAATGCAACTGGCATCTACATTTGTACATGCTAATCGATGAAAAGGGCATGGAATAAAATTATAAGAATTAAAAATGCTTTATAGAAAGTCATATTAATAATTAATAGTGATATTGACCAGGATTTTTATCTCTTTAGCATTAACATGAAGAATGCAAATCGTTGAAAATATATCTTTTGTTTTCTCCACAGTTCTTAAATGCATAGCTTCTTTTCGATTTCCAATATCTTAAATTTAAAACAAATTTTTTAATATAAATGTCGAAAAATACTCTTAAAAATTGAAAAATATTTTGTTTATTTACGGCCATGTGCAAAAATGTAGAATTTAATTGGTATACTGTACATCAAAGAACAGGCTGATGATTTAGTATACACCACTGTGAGAGTTATTAGTTATTCGAGCTAAAATACAGTAAAAGTAAAAATATTATAGGCAGAAAATGATGATAATTTTTTTTTTTTTTTTTTCTGTAATCATGAAAAAAAAAAATCATCTATATGTAGAGATACAAATAATTCTCTATATGTAGAGATACAAACAATTCTGTTATATTTTATACCTCTAGAGATTTGATTCTAAAAACATTTAATAAAATAAACTTTTTTATTTATAAACAAAGCAAATAAACATCAATAATAGATGATTAATAAAATTACATTTTAAAAAACTTTTCTCTTAATGTGAAAAAAAAAGTCAACAATCAATAAAAAGCATCTTTTTTTAGATCTTTTTAGAATTCAAACCTTTTAAATTTTAATTAATTCTATAAAAATAAATAACATTATAAAATTTAAAGCAATTGGGAAATATTACCTTTTCCATATTCTTTTTAAAAATAATAGAAAACTATAAATGTTTGTTAATATTTAACATTAAACAAACATAAATTCAACATTGTTATTTTTTAAAACCAATGGCGAGATTCAAATTACCTTGATCTTCAGTAGGTACCAATGTCTGTGAATTCAATTTCAGTTTTTCTTCAGCACTTTGTTTAAGTTCTTCATTCCATTCAACATCATCCCTAAACATAAAATACATTGTGGATTCAAAAACTATTTTCAAACACATTTTGAATGTAGAAAAATCTTTCACATCCTTTAATTTTATATATTTTGACAATTTAGAATTCAAGAAAATAAAAATTAATATGAATTATTTTTATTAACAAATGATTTTCCAGAACTGAAGTGCAAAAATTGATTGCCATATGACGAAATAATTTTCATTTAAAATAAATCATTAGTTACATTTCCAAAATAGCATTAGTCTCATCTATGAATTTGGTTATAGCTACTGGCAAAAAAAAAAAAACATTTTGTGCATATAATAGTATCAAAGTGATGCTCCCACAAATTTATTGCAGAGGTTGAAGGTATTAGGCTTGGTAGATTTTTTTATACATAAAAAAAAAGTAAAAACATTTTTCTATAACAATTACTAAGGCAAGTGTCAAAATACTTCTCACAATCACGATTAGCATAATCATATGAAAATGACTATTATTTAAATATTTATGTGGTCATTTTATTAATTATTATAAACTTATCAATCAATGGTAATCATTATGAATAATTTATTGAAAACAAACATTTTAATTTAAAAGATTGTCAGAATTTTTCTCTTCTTAAAATTTAAACCATAATATAACTATTAACTTAATAATGAAAAGTTTCATGTACATTACATGTTCACTTCTTATTTAAAATATTTTGGTGTTGTTCAATAACTAATTCACTACAATATTTGGTTTAGAAAATCCTAAATATTTCAATTATAATAAAGCAAAAGTTATTAAGAAAATAAAAAATTAAGCCACAGTTGTATTTTTTTATCTCGTTTATAATATTAAAATAAATACCTATCTGTTAATATTATTTTAAAAATGAATGGAACAGCAGATTTTAATCACAAATATTTAACTGAAGTATGTAAGAGTGTTACAACTCAATAATTCATCTAAGCATTAAATAAAAACCATATAATTATTGATAGTGAAAAATAAAATATTTCCACAGCTCCAACAATTTTTTTTCCTATTTAATCCCTTTTTTCCCTAGATAAAAATTTTATAAATTAATGTTCACTTACTGGAATCATTACTTTATATCAGAATAGTATAAATATTACTAAGTTTACATAAAAGCACATAAAAAAATAGATTACGAGATGTGAACCATTAAAAAGCCAAAGAATATTAAAATTCATTTTCACAGAAAAAATATTAAAAATTATCCATCAGCAATAAAAATACAGCAGTATATTAGGTTATAGTTATATATAATTGGGTGATATATAACTGAATATGATTAAATATTCTTGCCATCAAAATTATGCCTGATATTTAGCCCCCCTCACCCACTTATTGAAGAAAAAAAAATTTTATTTTTGGAGATAGAAATTCAGATTAGTGCATGTGACTAAAATATATTAAAGTGAATTAATTAATTACAATCTAGAAGCGAGTTTTTTTTAGTCAAAATTGAACCAAATAAAAACAAAATAAGACCATGAAAATGTTTTTGTTTTAAAGAAAAATTTGAATGTGACGAGATAGAGTATTTTTACATACCTACTGCTAAATCATGGAAATATGTTTATTAAAGAAGAATTTTAAGAGAAAAAAAAATTTCCTTTTTATTTACCAAGCGTTATGTTGAAATACTTTTTCTGGTTCGTTTAAATATCTGGTTCCAAATTGAGGTTTTTTTCGATTTTCTGTACAGCCTGATGCTTCCTCCATTTTTAATATTTTACAATTGAGAATATAATACTACAAGAACTGCCTTTCGAGCTTATTGTTTACACTTAATAGCAGGGATTTTTAGAGACAGGATTATTTTCTCACCGTGTGCGTAAGTTAGCCCATTGAGAGCCCCAGTATCCCAGAGAAGTATCCAATGAAATTGTAGTATTTTAGTGATTACATTGGATTTTGTTTTAACTTTTTATATACACTCCCTTGTTGTTTGATTTATAATTTTCTGC
>BPLQ01001237.1:0-16530 GCA_021605075.1 Caerostris darwini
ATTTGAAAGTTTGAATACGTTTCTCATAAAGACATCTTTATTAGATTCATACAAGGTATAAAGATAAAGGAAAAGTATCAAAATTTACATCATGAGAAGAATGTGGTCTTTCACTCAGATGTGTAAATGTGATGATTAATTCAGTAGTTCAGTAATTATTATTAGTTAATTCGTTGATTGATCAGTTTTCGAAAGATGTTTAAAATGACACCGTATCACCTCAGGTGCAATTTTTCCAACGGAAGACCGATGCATGCCACCAGTGTATACAAACCGTCGCTGTACTGCATATTTATTTTTGTACATCGATGGGTCTTGTTTTGCAATTATGAATATAGAAAAAGTCCACTAATGCGCAATGAGGAGTGGATTAGCGGCTTCCAAGCGGGGAGAATTTAGAATAAAACTATTTTAACCGGTAGATTTTATTTTTATTAGAAAACAGATATTTGTTTTTAGTACAAACCGATATTTTTTATTTTCATGACAAATACAATTACAAATTATTCAATGTGCACACGCATTTCGAAAAGACACATATTTACCAAACACGTTGTGAACAATTTAAAAAAATAAACAACGCCAAGAACAGTCATTAAAATAAAGAACAAGGAAAAAAAGAGTAAAAGAAAGACAACCAGAAGATTCCAGAAATAATCGAAAATTTTCTCTTCTAAATTAATTGTAATTGCATTCGTATATTTTTTACCCCTTCTAAAGTACGTGTAACGCTGCCTATTACGATTTGATTCTTGAAAAAATAAACAGAAATAAATGAATTCTCCACCTACAACAGAAAGGAGCTCATTCTAAGAACAATATCAATTAAGCAGAAAATAAAGCATTGCGCGTAGTGAGCCTGAAAGTCTTAAGAAAAGAAGCCATATTAGAAGTTAAAAAGTAACGTCAACAAGAGAAGTAATGACCACCTAAATTATACATTCCTTTCTTAAAGGAAACTAATAATAAGAACGCAAGCCAAAATATTTCGGCACCGGCATTAATTAATTTTTCTTTTCTTCCAATATGAAATCGAAAGAAGAATCTTTTCCGCACTCATACATATGTATGCACACTTTTCCTAAAAATTCCCCTGCCGAATGAAATTTGGTCGAAGCATTTTGAAGATATAAAAACAATGATTTCGACTAAATATTTATTAACGCGTTTATACAGCAATGAGAAAAAAAAGTATATGTCCTAAAGCCATCGTCTCCGTGATTTGAAAATGAATTAATTTTATAGTATTCGGTAATTAAAAGGAAGAGCTGATAATAAAAGAAAGATACCGCAATCTTCCTGCTATTGTTTTTAATTCGTTTACGGAATTACAGTAGGAATATTAAAAAAAAAAAAGACTTATTGTTATGCGTGGTTTTTGATATATTATGAAAGGAGATTTTCTCGAAAAGGGTAATTTGTTTGACTCCGGATACTGGGCGTCGTATAAGCAAGTATGAAGCAACTGCTTCAGGATATTCTAAAAGAACGTTGAAAGTATATATAAACCCTTTCATTTAATAATTAACTGAAGATATTTTCGAGAGCAAAAGAATTCCAGTATTTATTTGACTTCTTGTTGTGTAAAATAAGGAACCCGGAGACCTAAATAAAAGTTTAAAATTAATATATGCAAATAAAGTAATGTTCTTTACGCTAGAGATGCATATTTTGAAATACATATTTGATACATATTATCAGAGCATTTTGCAGTATAATTAGGAGCAATTTGAATGACATAATAAAATAAGTGATTCAACTAAAAATTATAAAAGGAGTCAATAGGTACTTATTTATTTTTATGAGATGATATTTTTGAAAAAAAAAAAAAAAAAGATTTTCATTTTTCGCAGAAATTTGTAAATAGTTTTACGAGATATATTCTCAAATATATCGATTACATATTAATTAATATAAATACATTGTTTATTGAATCTAACCCTCAGTGTCCTGCAGTGCTGGATGAACATTCAATGAGTAGTCTACTCAATTATAGCGGGAAAGCGGCAGCTTCTACGAGATGGAGCACCCTTAGGTAGAAGTCTGATTTGGCTCCGTGTCGCTGAAGATGGACATTTCCTTCTAGAAGTATTGGCTCTCATTTGCGTATCGTATGGTCGAATACCCTAAAACTCCCACCGGTACTCCCCAGGTAGTCCTACTAAAGTTTGTTTTGTCGCTCTACCATCTTTAAGCAAACTTTGCAACAGTTAGGCCTGGATCTGATGTTTAACCAGTGACAAACATCCATGGCACCGCCAGGATTCGAACTTGAACTGTCGTAACGAAGGCGAAAGCGCCAGTCAATTCGCCATCAGTCCGCTCGTATTACGAAACATTTTCATAAGAGTTCCTGGTGTTTGGAAACAACAAAAGCAACTTACTAATTAATCTTGAGTATTTGTTAGAAATTTAATAAGAATAAATTTATAATATTAAACATTTCATCATAAAGTATTATAAATATATAATTTATATGATTTCTGCTGATCCTATGTCTTTTCTACTTAATAAAATGTAAGGAACTATATATCACATACAGCCCATAAAAATTTACAACAAATCTTATTCACTTTCATATTAAATCGCGAGCATTATAAATCCAACTTTAATCAAAGCCCCGACTAAAATGCATAGAACGAAGATATCAGCAACTGCGCAAACATTTAACACGCTTTTTCTTTCTTTGCGCGAACAATCCCCACTTCCATCTCATCGTGGTACAAACAAAACCGAGGGGTTCACAACCCGGGCACACTTTACACCCGTAAAAATCATAATATATTTCGTTCTCGTGTAACAATAAACGCTTGCACAACGACTTGTAAGCGACTGGCCGTAAATGGGCAGGAGTTTAGATGTTTAAGTGCTAGTGAAGTTGTCGCATTTTATCGAGTGTCGAGGGCCGGCAGAATTTAGTGGACTGTAAAATTCGGTGTGGGGGCCTCACAATTAGTGGAACCGTTATTGTGGGGAAAGTCATATTTTTATGGGCCCCGGCCGCTACCTTGCCATCCACATTTTCTCTGTTAATGTGGCATAAAGATTCAGGCCCTGTGCGGGCCCACGAAAAGGGATTTTAAAAGCTGGCTAAGAGTTTCTGTCACAATGATAAGGGTTGAAACATTTTATCATTTCGGGGTGGAGGGGATGTTGGCTGCGTCGTTAAGGGATAGCTGTGTTATGTCTTATGAAAATTATTTCGCGTGCATTTAAGATTTGGGGATTGTATCGTCGGAAGGTTTACTTAACCGCGATGTCTGCCTGTACCTGGGCGATAATTTATTTTGCTTGCATGGTTGATTGGCTTCCGATTACTTTGCGATTCTGCACTTCTTTGGGTCATGTCCTGGTTTATTAGTTATTTTATTATGCATTTTGAGAGTATGAATTCGTTTTACATAAAGATGTCTTCATTAGATTCATACATAGTATAAAGAGAGAGGGAAAGTATCAAAATTTACACTATGAGAAGAATGTGATCTTTCGCTCTGATGGAATTAGTTACTACTACAAATGCAATTAACGGAATGCAACTTTTGCAACCTACATTGTAGCACAATACATTGTCATTTAATGTTAACTTTTTTTTTTTGTTACGTAGTTTAAATAACATTACAATTCATAAACCGAATTTTCATTGAATTTTAAGTTTTACTTATAAAATATAAATAAATAATAAAAAATTGTATTAAAGTTCAGATATTGCGTTACATTAAATTAAAAGTATTTCTTGTCCCGTAGATTTATAATAATTATATACATTTTTCATAGGTATATGCACTTTATAATTTTGATCTGTATAATACAAAGTTAGTTTTTTCCTTAAGAAATCATTTTGAATATAAAGTAACATTCAAAGATTGGAAGCCGTAAGAAGTTTAGCATATAAAATGAGGCATATGCATTTATATATATATATATATTATTAAATTTATATATATGGATT
Organism: Caerostris darwini; assembly: GCA_021605075.1. NCBI lineage: Eukaryota > Metazoa > Arthropoda > Arachnida > Araneae > Araneidae > Caerostris > Caerostris darwini. The sequence continues at coordinate 3,950 of BPLQ01001237.1, forward strand.
ATAGTAGTATAGTACCGATTAAAGTATTATAATTTTTTATATATTTGAAGCAGGGGTGTACAAAACTTGCTTGAGCGCTGGAAATTGAAATTGATTGTTGGATAAATCGATTTTCATTGTTTTGTCGGTCAAGCGAATACGATTTTTCAATTTCCTAAGTGAAAATGATTTTTCATCGGTACATTTTAAAAACATTTAAATTTATTATTTAGTAATTATTTAATAATTCCATTTTCTCGTCGCATTGATAGTTATGTATATACATATAATTAAATATTTCTTATACGCTAATTAAATATTGCTCAATTTGTTTGGTTGCATTTATAAACAAAATATCTAAAGATTGACCAAACATGATTTAAAACGGTTTTAACAGTGTCAGATAAGTTACCTTTGAATACAGACATCAGATTATCGATCACTAACTTTGCAAGGATATCTAGAACATTAAAAAAATATAACAGCTGTGTATGGTGAAGTAGACCCTTCTCAAATCAACAGAGGATCTTTCGTGGGTATATGAAAGCACAATAAGGATTTTACAAATCTTTGGTACAGAAATCCAAAACCTTTTTGTGAGTTAAATCAAATTAGGTCCTACAACACAGTGATATGAGGGACATTGTTTGTAGAATGTAATTTGTTAAGTTCAAAGACTATTTTCCAGGAACCATACATCAGTGATTAGAATAATAAAAGTCTGATTTTAATGGATCATTCAAGTTGTAAAGATTCCGGAGCCTAAATTAAAGGGACCACACATAACTGATTTGAAGGATCAAACATCAAACGTCTCATTCCGAAAACATTGATACAACTACGAAATATTCTTACTCAAATTATATAGAACTGGAGAGAGTGTATAAAAGCTGTTATTGTCTTATTCATATTTTTAAAAAATTCTGTATTATAATGATTATACATTTCAAAATTTCAAATGTGTTAAATAATAAGTTTACCCTAGTAGATATTTACACTGAAGTTACAAAAGTCATGGGATAGCAATATGCAAATTTTCAGATGGCAGTAGCATCGCGTAGAACAGGTATAAATGCGCAGTGCTTTCGCAGAGCTTTCATTTATGTTCAAGTTATTCATGTGAAGAGGTTTTGACGTGATGATGACCGCACGACGGGAATTAACAGACTTTGAACGCGGAATGTCAGTTGGAGCTAGACGCATGGGTCATGCCATTTCGGAAATCGTTAGGGAATTCAACATTCCCAGATCCACTGTGTCAAGAGTATGCCGAGAGTATGAAATTTCAGGCATAACATCCCACCATGGACAGCGCAGTGGTCGACCGCCAGCACTTAACGACCGAGACCGGCGACGTCTGCAAAGAGTCGTAAATTCTAACAGACAAGCAACACTGCGTCAAATAACCGCAGAAATCAATGTGGGACGTACAAGGGACTTGTCTGTTAGAAATGTGCGGAGAAATTTGGCTTTCTTGGGCTATTCCAGCAGAAGACCGACTCGAGTGCCTTTACTGACAGAACGACATCGCTTGCAGCGACTCTCGTGGGCATGTGAGCATATCGGTTGGTCCCTAGATGAATGGAAAACCGTGGCCTGGTCCGATGAGTCACGATTTTAGTTGGTAAGAGCTGATGGTAGGGTTCGAGTGTGGCGCAGACCCCACGAAGCCATGGACCCAAACTGTCAGCAAGGCACTGTTCAAGCTGGTGGTGGCTCCGTAATGGTGTCGGCTGTTTTTTCATGGCATGGACTTGGTCCTCTGGTACGACTGGACCGAACATTGACTGGAAATGCTTATGTTCAGCTGCTTGGAGATCACTTGCAGCCATTCATGGACTTCATGTACCCAAACAACGATGGGATTATTATGGATGACAATGCGCCATGTCACCGGGCCACAACTGTTCGCGATTGGTTTGAAGAACATTCTGGACAATTCCAACGAATGATCTGGCCACCTAGATCGCCCGACATGAATCCCATCGAGCATTTATGGGACATCATTGAGAGGTTCGTTCGTGCCCAAAATCCTGCACCATCAACGCTTTCACAATTATGGACGTCTATCGAGACAGCATGGCGCAATATTCCTGCAGAAGACTTCCAACGACTTGTTGAGTCCATGCCACGTCGAGTTGCTGCACTTCTCTGGGCGAAAGGAGGGCCGACACGATATTAAGAGGTATCCCATGACTTTTGTCACTTCAGTGTATATCTTTAAAGTGATTGGCGCAATTTAGGCTATAATTACTGAAAACTTTATTATTAACCTTGATTAAAATATAGAATTCATGTATAACTATCTTAATGTTGTGATGGCAGAGTTACAAGCGTTCTAACGCTCAGTGCTACAGGTTTCGGGTTCGAGTCCCGCCTGCGCCATGGATATTTGTAGTGGTTCGGAATCCACTTTAAGCCATAGATCCTGTTCTAATACGAATATAGAGCCTTTGGCGTAGGGCTGACAAATCTACACCGTAAAAAGTCATACTTCTACTTACTTCTACTCCATCACAACCGAAGCTGTGCACTATACCTCCTTCCAGGTGACCACATGGGTTCTTGAACTTGGTCTAGATGTTGCTAGCTACCAAGTGCTATAAGGACCGTTGTAACTATTGGATTATTAAAATAAATTAACTTTTTTAAAAACACCGAAACATATGTGTGCTAGTTAATTGATCACGAATTAAAATTATTTTAATTACATTGGACATTAAAAACTAATGGAAAGTTATTGGCGGATAATATTAATAAAATGAAAATCCCTGTAATATGTCAGGATTGATTATATTTTATTCAGCATAATAGCACTTTTCGTAAATATTGCGGAACTATCTTTGATTTTGATTTTATTTTGATTATATTTTTTTTTATTATTTTTATTATTTATTTTTATTATTTTGATATTTAAAAATATCGGTTTAATTCTATAAAATACAAAGTGAGTAAAATGAAATCTGTGGCAGAGCTTTATTAACTTTAAAAATAGTTTATTAGTTAATTTTAGTAAAAATGGTTATATTTCATAAGAAATTATAAGTGCAAATATTTCAAATGCAATTTAAAATCGCAATTTGTTTCGCATTACTTTCTCACAAAAATTTAGAAATATTTTTTCCTTAAATACACTCCCACCTTAAATGAATTCATCTGCTAAAAATTGAATAGTTTTATCTACTGGTATACCATAAATATACTTCTAAAATAGTAATATTTTTCTTATTATAACTCATAACGCCTTTAAAATGAAATTATATTTTTATTTATATAACAAAACATAAGTTAGTATTTTTTGAAATACTCTAAAAGTAATTTTCGGTTATGCTTTTTTAACATATAATTAGTCATCTAAAACGTTTCTCTAACCGTTACCGATAAAAATTCCAAAGCGTTAATAATATTTTTCATCAAACGATTATTACAATTATTAAAAGCGTATGCTCAAAATTAGATGATAAACCACACAAAAAAAATAATTTCCTTTTTATTTTATGCAAAATGGTAACTAATTATATCAGGTGGAAGAATTAAAAAGAATTTGCACCAGCGTTTGCAAAAGACACCAATTTACCCAATATATTCTAAACAATTTTTAAAAGCAAACAACGGCATAAACAGTCATTAAAATGAAGAACAAGAACAACAAAAAAAGACAACCTGAACATTTTGGAAATAATCGAAAATTGTCTCTTCCAAATTAATTACAATTACAGACGCATACATTTTCCCCTTCTAAATTACGCGTAAGACTACCTATTACGACTTGAACCTTGAAAAAATAAACAGAAATAAATGAATCCTCCACCTACAATAGAAAGGACCACATTCTAAGAAAACAATATTAATTAAGGAGAAAACAAAGCATTGCGCGCAGTGAGCCTAAAAGTCTTGAGGAAAGAAGCCATATTAGAAGTTAAAAACAAACATCAACAAGAGAAGTAATGACCACCTAAATTATGCATTCCTTTCTTAAAGGAAACTAATAATCAGAAAGCAAGCCAAAATATGTCGGCACCGGCATTAATTATTTTTTCTTTTCTTCCAATATGAAATCGAAAGAAGAATCTTTTCCACGTTCATACATATGTATGCACACTTTTCCAAAAATCCCTCCGGTTGAATTAAAATTTACGTCGAAGCCTTTTGAAGAAAACAATGATTTCGACTAAATATTTATTAACGCGCGTTTGGCAACAGCAATGAGAAAAAAGTAAATGTCTTAATGTCATCGTCTCCGTGATTTGAGAATGAATTAATTGCATAGTATTCGGTAATTAAAAGGAAGAGCTCAGAATAAAAGAAAGAGACCGTAACTTCCCGCTATTATTTAATTTCGTTTACGGTGTAAATACAGTAGGAATATTAAAAAAAGGACTTATTGTAATGCGTGTCTTTTGATATATTATTAAAGCAGATTTTCACGAAAAGACAATTTGTTTGACTCCGGATACTGAGCGTCGTATAAGCAAGTATCAAGCACACATTAGCAACTGACTCAGGATATTCTAAAAGAAGGTTGAAAGTACATTTAAACACTTTCATTAAATAATTACCTGAAGATATAATCGAGTGCAAAAGAAGTCAAGCATTTATTTGGCTTCTTGTTGTTTTAAATAAAGAACATGAGGACCTAAGTAAAAGTTTAAAATTAATATATGCAAATAAAACGTTGTTCTTTACGCTGGAGATACGTAGTTTTAAAAATTTCGTTACTTAGAGCATTGGAATTATAATTACCAGCATTTGGAATGACAAAATAATAATGTAACTAATTCAAATAAAAATTATAAATGGTACTTATTTAGTTTTGGAAAAATGATATTTCTTTTAAAAAAGACGTTTTTTTTTTCAATAATTTGTAAATATTTATACCAGTTTCTTTTCTCAACGATATCAATTTCATATTAATTAATAAAAATACATTGCCTGTTGTGTCTCACCCTCAGTGTCCTGTAATGCGGGTCGGACGTCCCATGAATAGTTTACTCATGGATGGTCGGAAAGGGACTACATCTGTTGTGAAGGAGCACCAATTGGTAGAAGTCTGATTTGACTTCGCGTCATTGAAGAAGGACATTTCCTTCTAGAAGGATTATCTCTCGTTTGCGTATTCTATTGGAAAAAACAGAAAAAATCCCACCAGATAGTCAGACTAAAGTTCATTTTGTCGCTCTACGGTCATTTTAAGCACACTTTAGACAGACAGACACTAAGACAGAGAACTAATGTTTAACCACTAACAAACATCCATGGCACCGCCAGTATTCGAACGTGAAACCTGTAGTAACGAAATCGAAATCGCCAGGCAATGGCCCATCGGTCCGCTCTGATTGCGAAGCATTTAGATAAAAGTCCCCTGTGTTTGGAAATAACAAAAACAACTTACTAATTAATCCTGAATAATTTTTAAAATATTTCATAACAATTAAATTTATAATCTAAGACATTTCATCTTAAAGTATTATAAAGATGTAGAATCAGCAGAAATTACATCAATTACACCTTCTCTACTTAATAAAGTTTATCGTGTCCAATTTTAAGAAGTCATATCATATTCTGCCCATAAAAATTTACAGCAAATCATATTCACTTTCGTATAAATCCTTTAAGCATTATAAATCCAATTTTAATCAAAACCCCGACTAAAAGGCAGAAAGTGAAGCAATTAGCAACGGTGCAAACATTTAACACGCTTTTTCTTCCTTTGCGCGAACAATCCCCACTTCCATCTCATCGTGGTACAAACAAAATCGAGGGGTCCCGGGCACACTTTACACCCATAAAAATCATAATATATTTCGTCCTCGTGCAACAATAAACGCTTGCACATCGACTTCTGAGCGGATGATGACTGGCCGTAAATGGGCAGGAGTTTAGATGTTTAAGTACTGTTGAAGTTGACGCGTTTTATCGAGTGTCGAGGGCCAGCGGAATTTAGTAGACTGTAAAATTCGGTGTCGGGGCTTCGCAATTAGTAGAACCGTTATTGTAGGTTAAGTCATATTTTTATGGGCCCCGGCCTCTACCTTGTCATCCACTTTTTCTGTGTTAATGTGGCATAAAGATTCAGGCCCTGTGCGGGCCCACGAAAAGTAGTTTTAAAGGCAAGGTAAGAGTTTCTGTCGCGATGATAAGAGTTAAATCATTTTACCATTTCAGGTGTGGTGTAGGGGTGGGCCGCGTCTTTAAGGGAAGGCTCTTTTATGTCTTATGCAAATTATTCCGCGTACAGTTAAGATTTGGGGATTGTATCGTCGAAAGGTTTACTTAACCGCGATGTTTGCCTGTACCTGCGCGATAATTTATTTTGCTTCCACGGTTGAGTGGCTTCCTATTGTTCTGCGATTCTGTACTTCTTTGAGACATGTCCCAGTTTATTAGTTATTTTATTATGCATTTTGAGAGTGTGAATACGTTTCACATAAGGACGTCTTCATTAGATTTTTGCATAGTATAAAGAATTAGGTCAGGAATCAAAATTTACACCAAGAGAAGAATGTGATCTTTCGCTCTGATGGTTGAGTGTAATAATTAATTCCAAAATTATGTAATTATCAGTAGTTAATTTAGTAAAGGTTTTACGAAAGGCATCCCAAGTGACACCTTGTGAGGACTAATTCAGTATTTGGGATTATCGGTAATTAATTCTGTAAAATATGTCCAGGTAACACCGTATCTCCTCAGGGACAATTTTTTCAAAGGTAGAGTGATGCACGCCCCTAGCGTATACAAACCATCGCAGTACTGCATATCTATTTTTGAACCTCGATGGGTCTCATTTTGCAATTATGTATACAGGAACAGTTCACTAAGGAGCAATGAGAGGTGGAGAAATGCCTACCAAGAAGGTCTTTTACGGGTAACTACTCCATATAATTGCGTCGTGCTACAGAAAACTAGGAAAACACCTATTAGGCATCATGATTATTGACACGATACCTTTTATACACTTCGTCGCAATCGTCATTAACTAATTTCGTTCTGAAAACAGTGACTGCAGCAACCCCACAAGCGGATTCAAACATGCTCTCTCCTGCAGGTTCGCTGCACATGCTACTATATAACTACAAGAAACACTGTCTTACATATTAAGAAGAAGAATTTCTCACGTTCAAACAGTATACTACAGTTCTAGCAAATGAACGGAGTCTTATTACCTTCCAGAATAGGTTTCAGCAACAACTGCTCTGAATTTGCATGCTGTATGAGAGGAAAACTGAATAACTTCCATCGAAGTCTGATGTAAGGCGTTCGGTAAGGCTCGGTTTAAAATACCATTAAAATTTATAAATACTTTCTTTTACATTATATGTTTAAAGTTATTTTCTGCAATTATTTGTGTTTGAACTACTTTTATCCAATTTAGAACTCAAATGCTTTGATTCGCTAAAAATTTCTTAATGATCTTATTGTATATAAGTTTCTGCAACTACGTTTTTATATGTGACACTATAAAATGCTTAACAGAATTTTCAATAAGCTTTATTTATCATATACTCATGAAAGTTACATTCAAGCTTTCAGAAAATGTACTTATTAAAAGCATTTCTCATCCATAAAACTTATAATAAGTATGTACAAATACTATAACAACTTTTATAGGAATAGTCATTTGTTAACATTGCTCTGAATAATACAATATTACTCCTTTTCTTGTAAAATTATTCTTAATACAAAGTAACATTCGAAGATTGAAAGCCTAAAAAAGTTTTGCATTTAAAATGATGGATATGCTTTTATGAGAGAATGTCTGAAGACCTTTTCGTATTTTTAAGTTACGTTACTTTATTCACGTTACTGTTTTCAAAAATAGTAACGTGAACTTTTTTTATTAGAAATTTAAAAGAAGAGTGCATCCAAGATAAAGTTTTTTTTTTATGGATTTGTAGCAGAAATATACAAAACTTAAAATTTATTTTGATTGCTTGGTGGTTTTCCCTGTAAAAAGAATACGATTTTTCAATTTCATAATACACCTAATTGAAAGTGGTTTTTTCACAGGTATAGGTTGAATTGTTTATATTTATTATCTAGTAATGATTTATAATTTTTTTTTCGTCTGAATAAATACATATCCTTAAATATTTCCTTAATTTAATGAATGCTAATTAAATAATGCTCCATTTGTTCTGCAGTATTTATAAACAAATCTCGAAAGATTGCCAAAATATGATCTAAATACGGTTTTTAACAGTTAGATAGCTGAGCTTTGAATACAGACATCAGATTATCTTTCACTCACTATGCAAGGATATCTACAACATTAAAAAAACAAATCCTTTAGTTATCTAGCATTTTTAATCATATATGTTGGCTATATCTAGAAGATTCATAGCAAGTGGAATGATAGTTTTATTCTTACTTATTACGCTTTTTTTAAAACATTGGTGGGCCTTATTTTCCCCTTACTACTGTGTCCAGAAAGTAAGATCAATTTTCAATTTAAAATTCCCGGAGCTATGGAATTTAAATTTTTTTCTTTTTCCTGTTGCTGGTACTGTCCTTCACATCTGTGTGAAATGTGACGTCAAAATATTCATTTGTATTTGAGTTACGCTTGGCTTTGTGAGACGCTGAAACTGATTCCGGCGAATTTGAAATGTCTGAATTAATTGAGCAAAGAACTCGCATTAAATTTTTTTTGCGGAAACATATAGAATGTTGCAGAAGGCATTCAGTGAGCTTTCCTATATCGAAAGGAAATGTTTAGAAATATAAAGAGTTCAAAGAAGGCAGAGAACGCGTGGAAGACGAAGAACCCTTTGGTCGACCATCTACCTCAACCGACGAAGCTGACGTCCAAAAAAATAAAGATTTGGTTGCTTGCGAACCGCCCATTTACAATTAGAAACCTTGCTGATGATGTTGGAATTTCAAAAGGATCGGGAATTCCATTTTGGGCCTCAAACGCGTCAAATCTCGTTTTTGAAAAAAAAATTGGTCTTACTCTTTGGGCACAGTAGTATATTTAGATTATTATAAATAGCCGTATGTAATTTTATGTATGACAATATAAATATATTATATTTATATAGATCATATTAGGGATGCCACTATTCGGATTCCGCTTTAAACGGTAGATCCTTTATCTAATACGACTGTAGAGCATTGGTCGTAGGGCTGACACTATCAATTGTATTGGCATGCGATCGGGCGTGAGACTAATTACAAAAAAAAACAAAAAAAAACAGAAATTGTCTGGAAAGAAACAAAGCTTAAAATATCGAACAAAAAAGGCTTATGGGGGGATAGGGGAGGGTACACAGTTCTGACATATTACTTATTCTTACACAAAATCAGGCACTTTATGAGTCCTTGATGTAGTCTGGAACTCAAGATTCGTTTTTATTACTTTTTATTACAAAACATAATTCAGCATTCATTGAATTGCGAAAAAAGTAGTTTCTGGTTTGCATTTAAATTAACTAACATATAATTTGCATCTAAAATTTTTCTGTAAACATTTTCGATAACAATTCTTAAACATTAATAATCTTTTCAACAAACGACTATTACAATTATTAAAGCAAGCGTGTGTTCAAAATTAGATGACGAGGAACAATGAAAAAAATCAATTTTCTTTTTTGTTTTATGAAAAATGTCAACAAATTATATCGGGAGGAAGAATTATAAAGAATTTGCACCAGCGTTTGGAAAAGTCACAGATTTAACCAACATATTTTAAACAATTTTTAAAACCAAACAATGTCATACACCGCCATTAAAACAAAGAACAAAGAAAGAAGAAAATAAAGACAACCAGAAGAATCCGGAAATAATCGAAAATTGTCTAAATTAATTACAATTACAGACGTATACTTTTCCCCCTTCCAAATTACGTGTAACACAACCTATTACGACTTGGAAAAAAAAAACAGAAATAAATGAATTCTCCACCAACACTAGAAAGGAGCACATTCTAAGAAAACAATATTAATTATGGATAAAACAAAGCAATGCGCGTAGTGAGCCTAAAAGTCTTAAGAAAAGAAGCCATATTAGAAGTTAAAACTAGCATTAACAAGAGAAGTAATGATCACCTAAATTATACATTCCTTTCTTAAAGGAAACTAATAATCAGAAAGCAAGCCAAAATATTTCGGCACCGGCCTTAATTAATTTTTCTTTTCTTCCAATATGAAATCGAAAGAAGAATCTTTTCCACTCTCATACATATGTATGAACACTTTTTTTAAAAATCCCTTCGGTTGAATTAAAATTTACGTTGGAGCCTTTTGAAGAAGACAACAATGATTTCGACTAAATATTTATTAACGCGCGTTTGGCAACAGCAATGAGAAAAATGGTAAATGTCTTAATGCCATCGTCTCTGTGATTTGAAAATGAATTAATTTCATAGTATTCGGTAATTAAAAGGAAGAGCTCAGAATAAAAGAAAGAGACCGTAACTTCCCGCTATTATTTAATTTCGTTTACGGTGGAAATACAGTAGGAATATTAAAAAAAAGACTTATTGTAATGCGTGTCTTTTGATATATTATTAGAGCAGATTTTCACGAAAAGACAATTTGTTTGACTCCGGATACTGAGCGTCGTATAAGCAAGTATCAAGCACACATTAGCAACTGCCTCAGGATATTCTAAAAGAATGGTGAAAATACATATAAACCCTTTCATTTAATAATTACCTGAAGATATTTCGGAGAGTAAAAGATTTCGAGCATTTATTTGACTTCTTGTTGCCTTAAATAAAGCACCCGAGACCTAAATAAAAGTTTAAAATTAATATATGCAAATAAAACAATGCTGAGATACATAGTTTGAGAAAATTCATTAATCAGAGCATTGGAATTATAACTACGCGCACTTGAAATGATACATTAATATAACTGAATCAACTAAAAATTATAAAAGGAGTCAAATGATACTTTTTTAATTTTGGAAAGATGATATTTCTGAAAAATGAATGTTTCTTTTTCAATAATTTATAAATAGTTATGAGTTTCTTTCCTGAAAGATATCAATTATACATAAATTAATAAAAATACATATTATGAGAAGATAAATATAAAAATTTTATTGTCTAAAGAAAATGATTATTTTATCTATAATTGCAAATATTTAAATATGTATTACTGACAATTAGAAATATTTAATTGCATTTGGAATTGCTCATAATATACATTCATTTTTACTAAAGATAGGAACAAGAGGTTTTAAACATCTATCTATCAAAAATATGTTTTATTTTAAACTTCTTTATTGTTTAAATTAGCAATGCATTCAATTTTCCATTGAGAGTAGGGAATTGAATGAAACTACATTAACAAATTCATTTATTCAATAAAATTCATTTCTAACATATTCAATAAAATACAATATGTATTGAATATAACGAGCACAATACACGTTAATAGTTTGATATTTGAATATTATTTTTAATATATTGTGACCAAAAAGTAATTAAATCTACTGGAATATTCAATATAAATCAATAATGAAAAATAATTCACTTGCATTTTATTATTGAAAATAATTTTATTCTAAGAATATATATTATTCCACCTAATAACATCGATTTGCATCTAACAAAATTTAAATCATTCGTTTTACGTCAAATATTTTTAATTTAATTTTTTTAAAGTATGCTTTTAGGTTTACGGAATCCGATTCGCAGAACAGTTTTTTAAACTTTTCAAAAACATTGTCATAAATATAAGCATAAACGTTAATATAATACACGAAAAAATGTCAATCAATTGACACGTATGCGATATAGGATTTTAAATTCATTCTGGATTTGAATCTACACAAATGTGTCTAAATTGTTGCAAATATTTTATGTAATATGTTGATAATGTCTGAAATACAAACTATTGTAAAAATGCATGTTTATGTTAACTTTCGAAAAATGAGGGATGTACAGACCGATTTTCCTTTCGAGTTCTGACTGTTTCATTTATTTATCTTTCGAAATACATGCAGTAAAAAGGAATACATATTGCTTCAAAAAAATCGGTTTCAATATGTCTATGATTTCGTTAACGAAAAATTTGAAAATATTAAATTTAGAAATTGAAATTGTTTCATAAAAACTTAAAAACCTAAAGAAGAGTGTCCTAATGGACAGGGTATATAACAGGGTATTATATGACAGGATATTTCAAAGTTCCCCATCAAAAGTTATAATGTTTGGTGGGGTTTTTTAAGTCATTTTCCATACAACACATATATGCAGGGTGGATATTTTCAAGATAGTATTATTCCTCAAATTATGGCCCATAATACAGCATGAGCAGGGGGCGTATACGTTTGGTTTGGCTTGGCGCCATACTACTAACAGGATTTAAACCTGTGGTACCAAAGGCCAGAGCGCTAACTAATTGGCTATCAGGCAGCTATTATGTCGAACTTAGATTCAAGATCCCGGTGTTCGGAAACAACAACTGCAAATTAATAATCAATGCAGAATATTGTTAAAAATTAAATTACAGTTAAATTTATACCATTAAAAAATTTTTCTTCAAGTATTAAAATTATGTAGGATCAGCAAAAATCATATTAATTCTATCTTCTCTACTTAATAAAATGCATCGTGTCCGATTTTAGGAACCATTCATCATTTCATTCACGCT
>BPLQ01001240.1:0-11631 GCA_021605075.1 Caerostris darwini
ACATTTATGATATAATGGAAAATGTTGTTTTAAATAACAAAATATGTACGTTATTTTTTTAGTAAATTCTGAAACCTTTGTTTTTCTTTTTCGTTCAAAATAAGGGTATATTCTCGCCAAAATAACGGCTTATCCTTGTCAATGTAAGGGCTTATACTTGTCAAAATGAGGGCTTATTCTTAAAAGATTCATTTTTAATACTCAATGTTAAAATATTTGTATTCTCTCCAATTTCAATTCAATTTGTTAAGGTTTTTGAAACTGTCAACTTAGTAACTGAGTTTTCCGGTACAATCTTCATTAATGAATTAACTTGCCGAAACAGTGTAGTATTTTTGTGTGATGAGAAGAATTTTGGCATTTCATTCCCAGGAGAGAGTAACGCATGTTATTTGAAATATATATATAATAAACCCATCATCCGAATTTGACAACAGACGAGCTTTATTGTGGGTAGTTATATTACACGTAATTAGTATTTTGTCATAATGAGAACAACCTGTCATTCAAATCTGAGAGCAGACATTCGAGACCTCATAAAATTAGCGAATGACTGTGCGACCTTCACATGTCGAAACCAATACAGATTGAATATCAACCAACTGATATACCATGAGTTGTTCTTCCATCGTGATGGGTGATAGACCACGAGCTGGGAAATGTCTGCTCCAATGAGCAGTGAGGGAAGTTGAACTCACTCTTGATGGATTGTGTTAAAAGGAAATTTTTGGTGAAGAAGAGAGAGAGTTCTGCAACTAGTCGACCAGAAGTGTTGTTTTTCTTCTGGGTTTCTCTGAAGTGACTGAATAGGCCGGAGGTTTCCGCCTGCTTTCAAAGTGAACCCCTTCTGATTTCGCGTAATACGCCTTGCGCTAATTACGTTCTGCCGCAGACCATTGCATTAGATTCTTCGTACACTCAAGAACTCTGAAAATCACTGTCCTTGGTGTGAACTGCACTTGTGTATTTAATTTATATTCTTAATTTTCAATTTTATAAATAGAGTTCTATATATATATATGTAATATTTGTAAATAAATTTTAAAGTATTCCCATGTACTTGAAAGTGGCCCTCTTATCGAAGTCACTATAGATCTATTTTAGGCTGAGACGTTACAATGCGTTTCTTTTCAAATAAAATGTAAATTTCCTTCCTGAAACCGAAACCATATGACAGTACTTTGCTGCGTGAGAGCCATCCGACTTCGGCATGCAGTGTAATGTATCGTATACAGAATCCATCTCCTAATGGAGTACTGCAAAAAACACTACTGTTTAAGCTGTTGTTCCTAATGTAATTAATTACAACAATATAATCCCGTAATATCTTGTGGAAGTCTTCATGCATGTGTTTTGCAAAGAGAACTTGTTTATGCATCATGCAATATCCTCGTATTTCTAGACAAAGCTATTTTATCATCCCTATATTTGATGTTTACATCACAGACATTTTGGGCAAACATTAAAAGACTATTTTTTTGTTTATCCCTTCTCCATCAGAAGAGGGATATTTGTTTGAGGCTAACAACACAGAAAGTTCATAAGAATCCTTCACCATAGTTTCCAATTTGTTATTACTCTTCAGGCACAACGATTATTGGCCAGCAAGAATTCTTTTTTTTAAAAATAAATTCCGCTCACAAGTGTTATCCGACAGAATATTTGCTGTTCAAATCACTCTGCAGTGGCTTGAAATGTCGCCCAGATTAAATTTTTTCGGGATTGCTACGCAAATTCCTTATATAAAACAAAAAGGCTTGGAAATGTTTTGATGCGTAAACAAAATCGTTCTTCCCAGACAGTTTTAAAATAAGAAATTTCAATATCCTCGACATATTTTCTTTTCGATGTCGAAAGTTTACTCATGGGTACAGTGAAAATAAAAATTTTAAAACAACGAGGCTCCCTGCCAAAATGTAAAAAATGTTTAAAAAACTATTCACGTCTTGTTCGGCAGTTTAAAACCAATTGAGCCAGACAGCCAAAGTGTCCCACTCGCTCTCTCTAGAAAACGGACAACTACGGCTGCCAAAACAAGGCAACTGATGTCAGCGTTGTTGAATTCAGTATCGTATCAATTGGACTTTAACGAATTTTAGATATGTTCTTGAAGATAGCATTATATTTAAATTTTTTAATAAGCTCCGCTGGCTATTGTTAAACCTCTACAGTGCCACACTATGGCAGGCGTTCCACTGGTTAGATGTACATGCTATATACGAATGCAATTGCATCGCACTAATGCAATTGTTATATACGGAAAAGATGTTTCGTACTAATTCATTTATTATCTACTATACTACTGGTCATTAAAATTGCTACACCAAGAAGAAATGCAGATAACCAAATGATACATATTGTACAAATATATCATACTAGAAATAACAAGTTATTAAATTTTCAAGAAATTTGGGTGCATAGATCCTGAGAAATCAGTACGCAGAACAACCACCTCTGGCAGTAATAGCAGCACTTATACGCCTGGGCATTGAGTCAAACAGAGATCGGATGGCATGTACAGGTATGGATGCCCATGTAGTTTCAGCACGATGCCACAGCTCATCAACCGTAGTGACTGGCGCATGAACCACGGATCAGACGTTTTCTATAGGCGAGAGATCTGGTGAACGTGAAGGCCAAGGTAACAGCCGAACGTTTTCCATATCAAAGAAAGTCCGTACAATATCGACAACATGCGGTCGTGCATCATTCTGCTGAAACGTAGGGTTTTGCTGGGCTCGAATGAAGGGTAGAGCCACGGTTCGTAACACACCAGAAATGTAACGTGCACTGTTGAAAGTGCCATCAATACGAACAAAAAGTGACCGAGACGTGTATCCAATAGCACCCCATACCATCACGCCACGTGATGGGCCAGTATGACGATGACGAATTCCCGCTGCCAATGTGCTTTCACCATGATGCCGTCAAACATGGATGCGACCATCTTGATGCTGTAAACAGAACCTGGATTCAACTGAAAAAATGACGCCATTCGTGCTCCCAAGTTTGTCATTGAAGACTCTCCCTGCAGCGTCAAGGGTAGCCTCAGGCATGGTCTCTGAGCTGAGAGTCCATGCTATTGCAAAGGTCGTCGAATTGTGCGTGCAGACACTTGTTGTCTTGCAAACGACCCCAATTACTGACTCAGGGCTCGTGACGTGGCTGTACGAATCCATTAAGGCCATGCGGGTAACATGCCTGTCTTCTCGGCTACTAGTGATAGGGGGCCGTTGAGATCCAGTGCGGCGTTCCGTATTACCGTCCTGAACCCCTATTCTGCTAAAAATCATTGGATCTCGACTGACATGAGCAGCAATGCTGCGATACGATAAACCGCAATCCCGGTATGCTACAATTCGACCTTTATCAAAGTCAGAAATGTGCTGGTACGATTTCTGCTTCTTACACGAGGCATCACAACGACTTTTCAGCAGTCAACAACGCTCAAATGCAATTTGTGTATGAGAAACCGGCTGAACAATTTCCTCACTTAAGCCCATTGTAGGTGTCGCCACCGTCACCTGCTTTGTCTGAATGCGCTGAAAAGCGAATCAGTTACATATCACAGCACCTCTTTCCTGTTGTTAAATTTCACGTCTGTAGCAAGTCGCCGTCTTGGTGGAGCAATTTTAATGGCCAGTAGTGTGTTATAGTTGTTTCGTACTAATGCAGTTGTTTTGTACTATTACAGTTATTAAATGCTAATGCAGATGTTTTGTACTACTACAGTTATTATACACTAATACAATTGTTTCGCGCTATTACATTTACTATACACTAATACAATTGCTCCATACTAATACAGTTATTGTATACTAATACTGTTGTTTTGATAATTGCTTTCGTAAAAATATATTATTTTCTTTTTATAAATAATATTATTTCATTTCACTATTTTAATGGCACCTGATATTTATTGAAAAAAATCGCCTTATATTGTTTGTTATCAAATAAGTTTCTTCAACACGTTTTCTTATTAAAATTTTATAGGATAATTAATAATACTAGAAGAATTAATAGGATGATAACCCTCCAATGAATGGAGCTTAAAAACAACATGCTTTACCTTATCTTGTAATTTAATTTCTAGGTATATGATAGGGGTGGTCTAAGAGAGAAGGCATGCTTAAAACTAAGTTTATACATTCATTTCTTTTTTTAGTAATATCGGAATATTTACAATTTATAAATAATTTCTTAACTTATTGAAGGTGTTTTTCTTTTTTGTTAATTTGATTTTTTTATTACCATTTATTTATAAATAAAAAAGTTCAGATGAAACAACCAACCACAATAAGGCACACACACATATATACAGACATATATATATATTATAAGCAGAAACTGGTAAATGGATCAGAATCACTCTATGAAGCAAGATAAAGATGAGTCTGGCGACTAGTTAGGGATCTCTCATAATCCCGTATAGATTCAATCAATAATCCAGTATCGGCATTGTTTGGCAAGCAGAAGATAAGTAAATTACATCAGCCGTTCTCATCACATGCAAAGCGAATGAAGTGAGTAAATGAGATTTCATGTAGATAGAATACATGTTACAAAAACACTGCGATGGGAAGAATGGGAGATTATAAACAGAGAAATGGGGTTTTTAACAAATTGTGAGGTTCTTACATGGATGAGTCTTTTTAAAAAGAAAACCTAAATTCAGTCCTTTTAATTCAATTTGTAATTTCATGTATTTTACATCTAAATTTTGTTTTGTAATTAGAGAATTTTAGAAATATACCTTTTAAATAAACGAATTGATTATAAAATAATAAGTTCATACGTTTAGCATTATAAGTTTTTTTATAAAAGTCCTTTCGTGAGGTTCCTCGGGTAAAGCTGAATTCACTACAGTAGTATTCAAGTATTGGAGGCCCACGTTGGGCGCCAGTTTGCAGTGGAATGGCGGTTTGTTTGTACAGCTCGTTTTGGTTGTGGTGCGTTTGAAGAACTGACAACTTTAAGGACACATCACTTTTATTTGTACGCGCACAAATTCCACGTTCACATACAATTAATACACAACATACATCTCACTTAAAACATATAATTATACATTTGTGGAAAGATTTCACTTCTTGCTCTCTGCATGAGAACTCGTCACAAACGGCAGCGCCTGTTTTGCAGATCGTCCTCTTTGATGAGAGTCTCGAAACCTACTGGCGATTTCTTCTGTATGACACCAGGGGCGCTCTTGCAGTGCGTAGGAGGGCTCCACGGTTACTCTACATATTACATATTACATATCCCATGGTCTCATTAGGGATGGTCAAACGTATCTGCTATTTGAAAACAACATTCTTTACAGAATCCAGCATGTTTTGATATTTACTAAGACTCGTATATAAAACAACAGAAATAAATGTACATGATTGTTTCGCATGCAAATCTCTATAATGGAATCAGCATTTCTCTGAATTTATGCCCCCGCGCCCCTCCTTTCGGGGGGCCCCGGGGCTATGATTGTTTATATTTTTTTTTCGATTATTACGGATAATACAATACAACTAAAAGCTTTGAATTGCAATTCCGCTATTAGAATATTTTTAAAACTTGCTTTCTCGAGATAATGAATTTATCAACTTGGTGCAAGAGTTTTCAAAATTTCTTTAGAGCGTTTTAAATAAAAATGGTGGGCAACTGAGAAACATTAAAAGCCCTGTGGGAAGGCACCGCCCTCCTTCTCCAGCTACACGGAGCAGAAGTCAGACTTTTACTTACAGGTGTTTCATCAAAAATCGCAGCTGCACCCTTCTTCCCTCTTCCTACTAGGGATACGGCCACAACAGACAATTGAGAATGGAATATTAAATATGCTTTTGTTGTAAACTTTTTTTTAGATTATATATGGATATATAAAAAGGAATTGAGAAACAATTGTATGCAGTGTGAGTATTTAAAAAAAAAGATTATTATCACTTGTAAAATAATGTTATTATGTCTGAGATTATATACTAAAGGTTAAATACACGAAGTCGAAGTTTCTTTCCTCTTAAAAATTAATAAGATATAAAATAATAACCTGGGAAACGAAGCTGTGGGTGTGCAAAACTATAATCAAACTGATAGTTATTTATGGGTCAGAAACATGGACTTTAACCCTAAAAAAGGTTTGGTTTGTCGCTCTCAGGCTGAACCTACAGTTTAAAGTGGATTCCGAACCACTCACAAATATCCATGACACCGGCAGGATTCAAACCTGGAGCATGTGGTACCAAATGCCAGAGAGCTAGCCACCTGGCCATCCTTCCCCCTCAAAAACAGGAGAAGATGTTGATATGATTGGTGAGGAAGATCTTAAAATCTATATTTGGACCTACCAGAGAGGGTGATGCTTGGAGGAGGCGTTACAATCATGAAATTGCAAAATTGTTTGGAGAAAAGGGTATCATTAATTATATAAAGTCAAAGAGAAGTCAATGGCTAGGATACATATACAGAATTGATAATATCCGAGTCACAAAGAAGATTTTCATGGGTAAGTGCCAGGGCCAAAGAAAAAAAGGGAAGGCCAAAGAAAGGGATGCATTGATGAAGTGGAAAAAGATCCGAAGAGCCTAAAGATCACAAATTGAAAATCGAAGTTCGAGACAGACGACTTTGGACGAGAGAGAACTTGGTCCACCATAGACTGTAGTAGATGACGGGGAGTTAGCTAGTTAGTTATTTAAAAAATGTAATGTTGTTCTATACAAGATATATTCCTGCACAGAAAGAAAAATACGTATTAAAAACGAACCACAACAGATTTCTATTTCTCTTCAAGAAATTAAGATTCAAACTTGATACGGAATTCTTTGGAGAATGGATTTGGAATTCCTTCGTTGATTAACAAATTTACGAAGCTCTGTATTAGGACAGTGGCTCAATCCACTGGAAGTTTTGTTATAGACACTGTTTCCATAAACGAGGAGTCTCGATAGCATTTGTGATATTTAGCATATTGTCTCGCGAGTCAAACTACCTGGTGGGAGATTTCCGGTTTTTCTCCTATACGATACCAAACTCGGGGTAATTCCCACTAAAAAGTCCTACCGGAAAGCACTAACCTCCTTCTTCAGCGACACGGAGAAGTCAGAATTCTACCTACAGGGTGCTCCCTCAAAAACAGAAGCTGCCCACCCTCTTCTCTTTTTCCCTGAATGATACGACAACAACAACAACAAATATTTCTTTCTAATGCAGCTGGAAAACATTTAGACATCTTGGTCTTAGGTGCCTTAAGGCAAGCGCTGCACAGACTTTACTCACTTTGCATTACCCAGGGGGCGCGTGTAACTTGAAGATAAGCCACGGAAGCGGAGTCACAATGCCCCCGCAACGCTCTACGATCCTATTAGACTGGGACCTACGGTTTAAAGTGGATTCCGAACCACTACAAACATCCCTAGCACCGCCGGTACTCGAACCCGAAACCTGTGGTACCGAGCGTCAGAACGCTAGGCACTCAACCATTCAGGCCCCACGACACCAAATATATATATATATATATATATATATTTCTGATCTTTAAGAATTCCATTGTATGCCATGTATTTGTAAATTATTTTATTTATAACTATAATTTTTTTTATAATTAAATACGGATTAAAATAATTTGACCTCTAAAAGTGATGTTACAATTCTGTTCAGGAGGTTTAGCAAACAAATCTCTATTAGAATAGTAATTTAAAATAGAGTTTAAAAAATGTGATGAATTATAAAAATGTACATGCTTTCAGAAATGTATTTCTTCAGGCAATGTTTGATTTAAGGATAAGAAATATCGCCGCTGAAGCTACTTTCCTTCTGGGCAGGAATTGACTTTCTAGGCATTTCTTTTTTTGTCCGACGTTACGAGTTGGATAGGAGAAATGTTTTATTTCTAAACGCCTTCTTCCATTGCTTTTGTTCCTAAACTATTTCCCAAGCCCTGCAGTCTTACTAAGAACGTTGTTCCTTGTTTATTTTTAATTTGTGGCAAAAACGAAAACAAATCATACTTTTTACCATTTTAAATTGTGCACATTTTAATTAAACTAATTTTATGAAAAAACTTAGATTTTTCATACATAGTTTAATGTATGTGAGTTTCAGCGTATTTAGATCAGATAATGACAAATGACATTTGACATGACACATCAAATGATATTTGAGACAATAGGAAGGAAAAAAAGCTACTTAAAATTCTACTCTAAATGCTTGAGACTACTTAATAATTCATCTTGTACAATACTGTATGCATCTTCATTCGCTGTACATTGTATAAAATTTCATTTTATACAATACACAATGCTTCCATTAGGGTTTTGCCTACATACAACAACATATATCGATTGATGTCAATGAAACAAATTTTCAATTGTTAATTTAATATGCAAGCGAAGAAAGAAAAAGTAGATGGTGCACCCTCATGCAGGAACCACCCATCCGGCGGAACACCCTTAATTGAATGAATCTCTTGATAAGGCATTAGTACAATAAATTCAAGGCTGATTCATTCAAAAGAATTATAATAAATCCTAATGAGTACTTAACATTTCATCTTTTACAATATAAATATTTGCATTAGGTTTTTTTTGCCTTTAGTATGTACTTATCAATTTATAAAGTAAAAGTTCATTTGCTAATTGAGACAATTTAAACTGTTTGGTTTAGTATAAATGGATTAATTTTATTTCTTATAAAACAGTTTTCCTGTACAAGAACTAATTCATTTAACATCATTAAAATGAGAGAATTTATTTAAGTTTAATAATAAATTTTTACGGCACAAATTTTTTTTATTACAATAAATTGAACCATTAGCATATGTTTGCTTAGAATTCCTTTCTCACGAAATTCAACAATGGGAATCTGAAATCTAAACATTGTCTGGGTATTTGATTTTTGAGTTTTATGTAAAATGTTACAAGTCTATGATTGTTTAATATTTCGTATTACATTAAATCTCATTAAATATATTTGAAATGAATTTATCTCATTATTACAAATCAAAATATAGTTTTATTTTATTCATCATGAGAACATTTTAACTAATGTCATTAAATTTCTTCAGACATTGGGGAATACTACTTTAATAAAAAATAGTTTGGAATCCTTTTCTTTTTCATTCTAACGTATTTGATAGAGAAGTAAAAATTTCAAACATAGTTAAAATCTGGTTAGTAATGTGCAATTTAACTAATGCATAATTTTTTAATTTATTAAAAAAAATGACAAACAGTAGTTAGAGTATTTTAAAAGTATAAATATACTTTAGCTTATGAATTAAATTACTTCATGTATTGTAAAGAAAACGAAAGCATTATAATGGGATGTAAGTTTTCAAGTCTATGGTAATGTTTGTTCTTATTAAAATATGAAAAAAGGATTTTAAAGACTTTTTAAAATTGAATTTAACTAACAGAGTCTTAATTTTATAAATACATATGCATATTTAAAAAGATAAATTTAGTTATTTAATGCTCATCTATCAGATGAAAAGTTTTTTATGGAGGGGGGGGGGAGTGGATATATTTTTCTTATTTAAAAATATTTGTTATTGCATTAAAATTTACAGACACTTAAAAATTGTTACAATTTTATTCTGTAAAAATATTTCTCAGTACATTTATTCTTATTCAATAAATGTGTTAAAAGAAATAACATATCTAATTAACACTTGATAATTTGTTTATATGTGTAATACTGATATTTAATAACATTATGGATATTTACTACTTTTTAATAATTGTTCGATATTTTGAATTTGAAAGGTACACTTTTTATATAACGATTTCTATAATATCTATCCAATTTATTGAATAAGTGATAAATAAGTACTAATTACTATATGTTAGCTCAGGTACAAACAAACGTTAAACAAATTTTTAACTTGAAAACTTTACTATACATTCTTAACTTAGAAGTTATTAACTAACGAATCAATATTAGATGACAATTGTAAGGAAACTTTTGAATTTAGAAATGAGTTTTGACAAGTAAGGAATGTATTGGTGCCTACTATGTAATATGAATAAATGAAATTAAAATGTGCTGTAATACATAATTTTAGTGAAGCCGATATTTTCACTTCATTTTTTATGTGTGCTATTTGTAAAAAAAACTACGAATTTCTTCTTCTTCTACCATTTCATTGGCGCAACAGGCCCGTGGTGAGCCAGTGGCGTCTGACTGTTGGCAGATTTCGAGGCAGGAGGTTTTTTTTACAGGTACGATTTTCAACTCTCTATTATATCGGAACCTACGGTTTAAAGTGATGAACATGTTTTCCGACACTGTTTTAAACATCCATGTCACTATAACATAGATAGTAGCATTATATATATATGTACATGTATGTATATTGTTTGCAAGTAATTCTTTTCAATATATTTTTGTAAAGTAATTATATAAATAAAATAATTCATCCAAGAGGAGCTGAATGGCCGAGTGTCTAGTGCTCTGGCACTCAGTGCTACATGTTTCGGGTTCAAGTCTCGGCGGTGCCATGGATGTTTGTAGTGGTTCGGAATCCACTTTAAGCCGTAGGTCCTGTTCTCCTATGACCATAAGGGCGCCACGGAGCAGAAGTCAGACTTCTACCTACGGGTGGTCCATCATAACAGAAGCTACACCCCTCCTCCCTCGTTCCATGAGGGAAACGACAACAACAACAATTCATCCAAGAGACAAGAAGACGATTGCAAGACGCAGGTGAAGCATTTATGCCGGAGGCCTTGCAAGGTTAACACAAAAGAGAAGGTTTTCAGATGGTGTTTCGTCAAAGATTTTCCTGCAGAGCATTTGCAATAAAATCAAAAATATACTACTGTAATGTCCCGGCCTATACAAGACCTATAACTGTTTCAAAAAGAGGGTCACTTTCAGGTTCAGGGGAACACTTAAAATTTAATTTCCAAACATTATATATATATATGTAATGTTTGTAAATTAAATTTTGGCGCTCGGTGCCACAGGTTTCAGGTTAGAGTCCCGGTGGTGCCATGGATGTTTGTAGAGGTTCGGAATCCACTTTAAGCCGTAGGTCCCGGTCTCCTATAATTGTAAGAGTCAAACAAGCAAAAGTCAGACTTCTACCTACGGGTGCTCCATGAGAACAGAAGCTGCCCCCCTTCCCTCCATCAATAAGTAGAATACTCACGGGATGAACGTCCCGCACTGAGATTATGTCAAGAACAGCAACTCTATTTATAAAAATTGAAAATTAAGGATATAAGTTAGATACACAAGTGCAGTGCACTCCGAGTTCGGAAATTGTCAGAGTTTTCGATTCTACGACGAATCTAAACATCCCGTCTGCGGCAGATTTTAACTATCCCACCGCATGAGGCCAAACATTCTAACCACAAGATCGTAACTTTGAAAAACAGGCGGAAACTCCTCCCTATTCAATCACTTTAGTGAAAAAAAGACAGCACATCTTTTCGACTCGTCGCAGAACTCTCTCTCTCTTCTTAACAAAAAATATCCTTTTAACACAATCCGTCAAGAAGGGGGGACAATTTTCTTTAATTCTTATTGCAGTAGACACTTCTCATCTCGTGGTCTATCATCCGTCACGATGGAACAACTCTTGATGTACTTGTTCATATTCAGTCTGTAGTTGTTTCGACCTGTGAAGGTCGCACAGGTATT
>BPLQ01001242.1:0-26762 GCA_021605075.1 Caerostris darwini
TCATGAGATATACAAGAGGTTCACCACTGTTTCATTATGAGATCCGTGATGAGAACCTCATGTTCATATCAGGACTCATGTTCATAAGAGGCTGCTTATATGAGGTTCATAAGAGGCTGCTCATGTTCCGTACATGAAGTCCAACCACTACATTTCTAACTGGTATTGACCTACATACCCCTTCGTAGGGGTGATGTGTGGGAAAAAAAGTTCGTAAAGGAATAACTACAAGTTAAGAGATAATATATATAGATATATTGATTTAAAAGAATGATGTATATTAAATTAAGCAATCTATTTCTATCATTCTATAAAAGTATTTTAACTGAACAAAAATGAATTTGAGCGAAAGCATAACTTGAATCAAGAAAATAATTACAATTTGTATCATTCTAGAAGGTAGAACTAGTTTCAAAACCTATTCGAAGCAGCCCTAGAAAGGGTAGCAAGAATCAATCACCCTTCAGACATAACATATCATTTCGCAGTGCGTGACGTAAACAATTACTGTGACGTAAAATACATTTTTCAAACTTTCTACAGAATTTGGGAGTGACGAACTCATTAGGCTCGAACATCGAAAGACCTCATGGGCGAATAATTTTTCTCTTAAAATAATGGTGAAGTGATTACTACCAGGACTACCATTAAGGACATGTATTAGGAAAATAAATGTTCAAACTTAGTATCAATCATGAAATTTTAAATTAGTATGGTACGTTTTGCAACATTTGTATCCTTTGGACTAATGATTGCTATGGATTCTTTTATTATTGAATTCCATGTTATCGAGATTTGGACAAGTATGATACAAATAAGTTATTATTATTCAAGATTCTGAAAAGTATTATCAAAGTGAGTAATATAGTGATTCACTTCTGTGGTAACATTCTCTGCTGAATAGTGTATTCCCTTGATGATGACTCATTATATTTCAACTTGACATTTCTTCATTTACAACAAGAATTACTCATCAAATACTATACAGTCAATCACAAAAAATACAATATTGAAGGAATTAGAAAAATACTAGAAAAAAACACCAAAATCGTTGCATTTTATAAATAAAACAATATTGTATAAAAGTAAGTAACAAAAATCAAATTAACCTCTTCCGAATATGCACGAATTTGTAAAATTGATGTCACAAAAATATACATCTGTTGACAGTTTACAGACAGTGAATTTTCAGTAATCCAAAACACACAAAATATTGTGAAATAAAGGCTCTTTTACAAAGCACCTGTATACCTTCATACCCTTCCTCAAACGCCAGATTTGAATCTCATCGAACATATATGGGATGAATGGGACTGATGAGTTGAAAAAAAAAAAGATGGTATAAAAATTGTTTTGTTGTAAGGATGGTCTGAAATTAAGCCAGATACTACACGAAATCGTATTGCTCCATTGCCTGGGAGATTACTAGCCGCCATTGATTCACAAGGCCAAGATACATGATATTAAATTACTTAAGTTATAAAATGTTTCATTTTTCTTGAATGTATGCACATTTTAGTTTTAAGTGACTTTTCTTTATTGAATTTTTTTTGTTTGCCAACAGTGTTTTTTTTTTTCAATGTAGTTGAACGCAGATCATATTTCAATGTAAATAATATTGCATATTTTCAGTTTTTATAATTACATAATGGCAGTTCTGATGATGTACGTTGGTTTTTGTGACTGATTGCATAATTGGAAGCACAGTTATGATAAAGTAAATATCAAAAAAATAATAGTTCAAACACAAAAGAACTGTTTTCGAATGTAGGAGACAAGTAATTTATTTAGCGATATTTGTTATACTGGATGTGTTAATATTGTCCAATTTCTTCTCGGGTTATGCCATAAATATGAAATTATTGAAAAGTTATCATAACAAAAGCCTTTCACAAATCAACCATATTTTTTTTTGGTGTGTATGGCTTAATGTACAAAACCACATTTTAAAGGAAATGTTTCAATTTTAAAAGAATAAATTAGTGGTTATGGTTCATTCAAATTCATAACACTGCATTAATTGGTATACAATAGCCTCATAAGTGTTTTATTTTGAAAAAGAATCCAATGCCCAAAGCTAGCTTTATATTTTTCATTTATCGGTGTATTAATAAATGGATGCTGTTTTTAAATAAAAAAATGTGTATAGCATATATTATCGCACAATAATTCAAATCATAATTAATAATGATTTTGATTGTAGGAACGCGCAGGAATTTATTTATTTCACTTTTGAATTATTAAAATTGCAATATAAAATCAACATTAAAAATTATATTTCATTTAAATTCGTAATATAAACAAATTTCTGTTTCTTTAAATTGTAATAAAAAAAACCATTCAAAATTCTATTTCTATTAAAATTTTGATATAATCAACATTCGACCTTCTATTTGTTTTGGAAATGTAATATAATTAATCTGCCAGTAGGCAGACTTTGCCCAGTCTGGGACTGTTGCTCCAATGAAGAAAAATTTAATCAACATTAAAAATTCTATTTCGTTTGAAATTAGAATGCAATCACCATTTAAAATTTTATTTATTTTAAAATCTGAATGCAATCATTTAAAATTTTATTTCTTTTAAAATCTGAATGCAATCCCCATTCCAAATTTTATTTCTTTTAAAATTTGAATGTGATCAACATTCAAAAATTTTTTTTTTTTCTGAATCTGAATGCAATCACCATTAAAAATTATATTTCTTTTTAAATCTGAATGAAGTCAGCATTCAAAATTCTATTTGTCTTAAAATTTGAATACAATCACCATTCGAAATTCTATTTCTTTTAAAATCTGAATGCAATCCCCATTCCAAATTCTATTTCTTTTAAAATTTGAATGCAATCCCCATTCCAAATTCTATTTCTTTTAAAATTTGAATGCAATCATCATTTGAAATTCTATTCAATTAAAGGTTGAATGCAATCAGTATTCGAAATTCTATTTATTTTAAAATATGAATGCAATCATTCCAAATTCTATGTCTTTTAAAATTTGAATGAGATCAAAATTAATAATTTTATTTTTTTTAAAAATCTGAATGCAATCACCAGTCAACATTCTTTTTAAAAATTCTATTTTCTTAAAATTTGAATACAATCATCGTTCAAAATTCTATTTCATTTAATTGAACATTCAGAATTTTATTCTTTCTTTAAATCTACTGCTAAATATTCAGCTAATAGATGAATCGATATAAATATCCTCTAAACAAAAACGACTATCCTCCATAACGAGAATAAAAATCCCTATTTTTCCCTACTGCCCTTTTATTTCCGTGTCCCCATAGTGAGTGTCATGTATCTGTATCAGGACTGACCGGTATTCGGTTTCCTGATAAGCGCTGTACAATCCCAAGTGCCGAGAGGTATCGGAAATAGTATTCTTGGACGTCCATTAATCGAACGACAGTACTTCACAACGACACCCCACCCCCAACAACACCCACCCCAGAGAAAATGTCTAAGAGGCTGGCTTCGAGTAAGCCCAAATAAGTCCTCGCACGCACAATCGGCCCCAACAAACAAAACTCTCAGATACATTTATTCCTGATTGTATCTCGTTTCTCGGTGATGTAAGCGAAAGCGTCCCTTAGAGTGTCTGTGTCTTTCGAGTGCCATTCCATTGATTTTTTTTTCTTCTGAGTACTTCCTTCTTTTCAATATGTCCAGTTAGTATAGTAAGATTGTTATATCAATTTTTTTTTAAAAATTATATTGTTATAATTAGAGTTTCATGTCTATGGTGAACTTGATTTATTTTAATTTGATATTTTCCACCTTAGAATAGCGGCCTGGTGGCAAAATGGCTAGTGCTCTTACCTTTGGTATCATAAGCTTCAGGTTCAAATCCTGGAGGTGGAACGGATATTTGTGAGTAATTTGGAATCCACTTTAAACTGTAGGACTCGGACTGTTTAGCCCTCGTGATTCCTTGCTGAAGTGAAGCTGCCTTATTACCCTTAGCCATGAACCATTCGCCTGCGACAGAGTCTATTGGATCTGGTGTAGGTTTTTCTGCACCAGGGGGATAATAACAACTTACAGCATGTAGAAAATGCATCTTTATATAGAATTACATTGATCCACATTTGATCTGCACATTGAGCAGAAATTATTTAAAACGTCTATCAGAAACAAGCACCAGCCAGGTCAAGACAGCATTTGGGTGCTCATGCTGTCTATATGTTGCCTGATGGCCAACCGGCTAGTGCACTGGCCTTTGGTATTACAGGCTTCAGATTCGAATCCTGGCGGTGGCATGGATATTTGTGAGTTATTCGGAATCCACGTCAAATTGTAGGTCCCGGTCTAAAAATAGTAAAGTGTGTGCAAAAGGACCATAGAGCGACAAACCAAACAATACAGATTAGACCAGACAATATACACTCAAGAGCCAAAACATTTTCACCACCTGTCAATAACGAGTTGGCCCACCTTTGGCGCGCAACACAGCTTCAAGCCGCCTTGGCATGGCTGCCACAAATCTTTGGTAGATGGCCGGAGACAGATTGTACCAGATGTTTAAGCAACGGTCATGCAAATCCGAGATATTGCGAATTGGTGGTCTTTGAACTCTGAGCTGCCGACCCAGGACATCCCAAATGTGTTCTATCGGACTGGGATCCAGTGAGTTAGGTGGCCAGGACATTAACTGGAATTCAGCATCATGTTCCTGGAGCCACTCCAACACAATTTTAGAATTGTGACAAGGGGCGTTGTCCTGTTGGAACATTCCATTTCCAGCTGGAAAAACAGAGGCCATGTAAGGGTGCAACTGGTATGCAATGATGTTCAGATACCCTGTAGCATTTATGGTCTGCTCTACCACAAACACGGGTCCCAGAGACGCCCAAGAGAACGTCCCCCAAAGCATAATACCGCCACCACCGGCCTGTGTATGACCTACTATACATTGAGCACGCAATTGTTCGCCTGGAACACGGCGTATCCTGACACGGCCATCGGCGTGATGAATGACAAACCGTGATTCATCTGACCAGTCAACTCTCTCCCACTGATCCATGGACCAGTCACGGATGTTCCCGAGCCCAGCTAAGGTGCAGTTGGCGATGACGCTTGGTCAGCAAAGCCACACGAGTGGGACGTTTGCTGCGTAGCCCCATATCCAACAGTGCCTGCTGAACAGTGTGCTTCGATACTATTCTACTTGGCCCTGCATTGTATTGGGCTGTCAGCTGAGCCACTGTCTGGCTCCGGTTTTGCTTCACCATGCGAGACTGTCTCCGACGATCTTTTTCTTTGATAGCGTGTGGACGTCTAACACCATGTCATCTACTGCTGGTTTCACCGTCATTCATCCACTTTTCATAAGTACTAACAACTGTAGATCGCGAACAACCTACGAGTCGTGCAGTTTCGGAAATACTTGTTCCGAGCCTTCGAGCCATTACAATCTGCCCTCTATCAAAGTCGCTTAGATCCGCAGCGTTTCCCATCACACACGGAAGTAAGTGAAATAATGATTCTTCAGACTCTCCAGCCGCAGTTAAATACCACT
Organism: Caerostris darwini; assembly: GCA_021605075.1. Lineage (NCBI taxonomy): Eukaryota > Metazoa > Arthropoda > Arachnida > Araneae > Araneidae > Caerostris > Caerostris darwini. The sequence goes on from BPLQ01001242.1 coordinate 5,523, forward strand.
TCCACCTGATCACGTGCCTTCCAAGTCATCCAGTCGAGTTCATTGCAAAATTTAGGGGTGGTCATAATGTTTGGCTCTTGAGTATATATATATATATAAACAATCATTAATCTAGTATTACTACTATTAAAAACTTATTTAAGTTTCTTGCATCATTTAATTTAAATTTAATTTAACATTATTTACCTCTATATGAGTTCCATTAGTTGCATAAAGCACATCAAGAAGATGGTACTCAATGTCCTGTCATGTTAACTGTGACATTTCCCTCATCAATACCATCAGTAATGATATGCTTATATTAGTCAAATCCAATACTTTTATTCGATACACGATAATTTCATTATAACCTTGAATGAACTAGATACTTGGTACACTAGATATCCCTTACTTATCATTTCTTTTTGTTCGGTTATGTTAAAAGTATTTTGTATAGAATAAAGGTACGGGACATGATTATTATAAATCAGAGGAGCACTGATGTCATTGTTCCGTTGATTAATACTATTGATTTTAACATGCTTCGTGCAATTAATGGGGTCGTTATAGAGATGCATCAATTTAAATTAAATTAAAAATTAATTTGGTACATTTTAATATATATAACAAGGCAAACATTTTCATATGTCTGATTTTGTACTAATCTGCTTTTTAATTTGCCATTACAATATACTTTTGAAATTGTATAGAGACTCTATATGCATCATGTATTTTTGTAAGTTTTCAGCCCTTAAATTTATATTCCGATAACGTGTTTCATTACAGTTTTTGTTCCTCCAAGCATTCTTGTCTCAATTTCAACAGAATGCTTTGTATTTATTTATATATAAATAAAATCACTTTTATACATTTTTGTTAGATATGGATATTTAAAGCATAAATGTTCATTAAGTCTTTTCAATTGTTCTTAGCTTCTCATTAACTTCTTTTATTGTTAGTATCTATTAAACAGTGTGAAAAATCTGATTTTCATTTATATAACTTAACGTTTTTTTCATCTTATGATACTATTTTATCAGTTACATTTTTTTATAACTGCTGAATGCTTTCATCATTTCATCTGTTTAGAGCAACACGTTTGTTTTATTAGATTAAAGCAGGGGTCTCCAAACTTTCCAGCCTTAGGGCCATACTGTTTAGTCCAGTAAGTACCAATGGCCAAAACCGTTTTAATTTTTCTGATATTATCTATAATTTTTACACCAGTCGCCGGGTACGCGCTCTGAGCGAGCATACGCTTGCTAACTACAAAATATTGTCAATGAAAAATCACAATTACATAAATTCCATGAGTATTTTTTTACAAGTGAATACAACGCGGTTTCATTCGCTTTAATTTATCCTTCCCGTTCCTGAGGGAATTTCAGGATAAAAATCGTATGTTGATTCAGGATATATATATTCCAAACAATGTGAAACAGTGTGAAAAACTGGTTTTCATTTATATAACATAAAGTTTTTTTCATCTCATGATACTTTGCTATCAGTTACATTTTTTTTATAACTGCTGAATGCTTTCATTTTTATCTGGTTCTAGCTACGCGTTTGGAGGATTATATTATATTATATTATGAATCTATAAGGAATTTCTTATAGCTTCATTAATATTTTCATTTCTTATAGCCTATAATAATATTGCTTTTACGTTTTTGTAACATCGAAGTTATAAAAGATATAAATGTTTAAAACATTGAAGGAATTGAAACATTGACATTTGTATACATACATACAATCAAGTATACATTTTATGATAGTTTTAACTGAAATTAAATGTGTACATATGAACGTCATGAATTCCAACTTCAACTTGACATACTTCTGAGCTAATTTAACCTGCGTTTAAAAGTAATTCCCACCAAAAGTTATAGCATGCTATTATATGACAGAAACAGAAACGCATTTCCAAAAGGAACAAATATTTTTAAAACTTCCACCTTTTTCTATTTCAACTAAATTCAAAACTCAAAGGAACAAAATAAAAGTAAACGCATGTATTTCGAAACAAGAGTGTATTATGGTTTTCATCAAATAATAAAAAAGGAAATATCTTACTTGGATTGTCATTCATTTGAGATCGAAGGCTCCCTGGTCTTCTATTTCGCTTTCTCAAAGATTCCATAACATTAAGGGAATCTTTTCTTGGAATTCATTAGGAAGTTGATTACCTCCGTTACGCTTTGGCAAATGTTCTTGTGCGTCAAATAAAAGCAACACTGTTTGGCTGAATCCATTTGGCGGGAAGAATGAAAATTAAAAAATACAATATTGTTCCCTTATGGAAATTTTAATTTTCTTTTGCTCTTCTAAAAGACATCTGAAATCGTTAGAGAAGACTCTTATATATTTGTTTTTTTTTTGAAAAGTAATGATAATAAAATTAAGTATAATGCTAAGTCAGTTATGAAGTTCTCACTAAATAATTCAAATATAAAATATGCAATAAATGGAATAGCGCATATACTTGTTACTTAAAATTACATTTCAAAAAAAGATCAATGCAAGTAGAAAATTTATAAGATAATTTTGGTAAAATATTGTTATTTAATAACTAATGCAAGTTTTGCAAGGTAAAATTATTACTATATTATTATATATTATTACTAAAAAAAATAAAATATATTAAAAATATAAAATTATTACTATATATTTTTTTACATACGAAATTTTGATTAAAATTCTCGCTCTTTCGTTCTTTTCCGCTGGCAGTATTTACAACAGAGATACATTTATAAGAATTATTTACAATTTTAAAACAATATCACAACTAAACATTAGAAAGAATTTTGTTTTTAACTTCATATAAATATATTTTGTTATTGCTACAAAATTTACCATCATGATTATTCTAGTAGAATTTTTTAATAAAAGAAACGGGGATAAAATTTATTATATAAGAATAAAAAAAAAAATTTTGATTATATATGTCCGTGTTCAAACATCAGATTATAAATATAATGAAGTAAATTAACTATTTAAATGTTTTTCTACTTCTCCATACAAGTTTATACAAAAAAAAATTATTAACATTTTGAATATGCATTTTAAAAATATCATGCTTGTTGATGTTACAAAGAGAAGAATAAAAATAAAAAAATGTGTAAAATATAATTCGAGGAGCAAGACTTTGTTATAATCTGGGATATGAATTTGCATGTAAATTTTAGTATCTGCTTTATTATCTACTTTGTTTGTCCGTATGTAAATATAAAAATAAATTTAAAATAATTTTTAGAATCTTGAAGAAAAATTACTTAAAAAAATTACAGAAATTTAAAAATTAATATTTTAACTTAAATTTTTTTAGGTAGCCAACTCTTTTAAGTGAAACCAATGTTTTGCAGTATTGCAATGTTGCAGTATTTCTCTAAAGGGGCCTGAATGGCCAATTGTCTGACAAAATACAACCGCAAAATAATTTTTTTATTGTAATTATTTTGTAGGTAGTCAATTCCTTTAAATGAAACTAATGTTATCCTACAAATTATTGTGTAACTTAACATTAATTATAACACCTAAATTCATAATATTGTTTCATACTGTTGCATTTTACCCACTAGAAGAGTTGTAGCATTTCTTTTACCTAGAGAGAGGAATGTAAATTATCTAATAAATGCATAATGAAAACTTTCACTCAAATTTGACAGCAAATAAGCAGTTATGTGGATAATTATATTATATGCAATTAATGTTTTGTACTAAGGAGAACGACCTATCACTTTATTCTGATAGCAGATATTCAGCCATGGATAATGAGACCTCATTAAATTGGCTATTGTTTGTGGGATCTTCACAGATCAAAACAATTACAGATGGAATATGGACTACACCATGAGTTGCTGCCTCGTGATTGGGGATAGACTATGGGCTGAGAAAGTATCTACTCAATGAGAGGTGAGGGAAGCTCTTGAAGGCTTAGCAATCTAAACACAAATAAATAGCAAACGAAGGCCATTGGTGAATACACTAGCGAGGTCTTGTTAATGCAATTGCTGCTGTTCACAAGAAAATCAAGATTTGTCGAAATATTTTTTTATCGTTCCTTTTTCCCAATAAAACGCAAATAACCAAAAAAGAAACCTTTTTTCAGAAACAAAGAGAATGTCTTGTCGGAATTACAGAAACAACATTGTCACTGGGACCATAACGCGATTATCACCAATTCAGTAAAAAGGTGATGTCTTATTCAGAGACGAAGTTCTGCAGTTTTCATCTCTTTTCTTCTAAAATCATTATCTTGTTTGAAAACCCTTTCTTTTCACTGGAGGCAGAAATATCTATTTTATTCTTTCTTTATTTTTTTCCCTGTCGATTATAGGTACTGCAATCGGAAGAAGGAATGAAAGGTAAAATGAGTTTTTTTTTTCTGTTTAAAAAATAAAAGTAAGAGATTGATCGATGGTGTTCAAAAAATATTTAAAAAGCCAAGCCCTTTTATTCCGTTGTTCGTCCCAAAGTTTTACATCGTTCACTTTTTATTCAAAGGAAAGAACCTTATAATTCAATCACTGAAATGGATTTTGAGTTTTATTTTGCCCTTGTATCATTCGAAAATCAAAAGAAATTAATGTTTTTTTTTTTTTTTTTTTATGAAAATTCTGCTTTTAAAGCTTTATAATACATGCTTCCATTTACATACATCCGTCATTTTAAACATCATTTTACTTTAAAACTAACTGACTATTTAACTATATAACTTTAAAACTAACTAGTAGTTAACTATATAACTTTAAAATTAACTATTTAACTATAGAACTTTTAAACTACCTATTTAAATAAATAACTTTAAAACTCACTATCTATCTATTTAACAATATAACTTTAAAACTAACTAACATTTAACCGTATAACTTTATAAATTAACAAACTAACTATTTAAATAAGTGTTTATTAGATAATATCTATATCATTAGATCATCAATTTAATAGTTTAATATAATGCAATAATTTAAAACAATGCATAAATTATCATTAATTTCCATTTATTATAGATCATATGCACCACTAAGAATGCCACGAGTAGCTCAATGAAAAATTACATAACCTTCAACGGAGAATTTCAGGAGTAACTGAACCTCATTTGCGTAATCTATGAGAAATAATTTCCAATAAGGAATCATTTTGTCGATTAGAGTTATTTTTCAATTCCTTCTATTAGCTTACACTCTCCCTATATATATCTTGTTCAAATTTTCAATCGTTCATAAAATATTTTTATTCATCCACTCAAGTTCAAATACATTTTTTTACTTGTAGTGGATGACACTGGATGTTAATACAGTTTTTCAAATATGAATTCAATAATTAAATTTAATTAATTAATTATATTTTTTTTAGATTTAAGTTGCATGTATCTACCAATAGATGGCGCCAGATAAACCTCAAAAAATGAATGAAAATTATTTATAAAGGACTTATATTATGCAATATAGTGAACATATTTAGTATATATTATGCAATATAGTGAAAAAAAAGTAGGTACTAAGTAAAAGTACTTTAAAATTATTTTTTTTATTAATTGTTATATATATCGTTTCAATGATCTTTGAATCTCCTCATTTCAGTGACAGTGACACGAAGAACATCCTCGCATTTCCCTACTAGACCACGAATTAGACAACGTATTTTTAACTACATCAGGATAAAATACTTATTTTATTAATGCATAGAATATCCCTGCTGTTTTCCTACATGAAAGGAATATTTCTATCGTAATTACTTCGTTTAATTCTCAAGAACCTTTAAATTCTATCTGATTCTTATTTCTGAAACCGTGACCTGCATAATTTACTACTAGGCCATGTATTAAGCAACATGCTTTGTGTTGACATAAAGATCAAATGTTTGTTATATTTATATAGAAAAGCTCCTTGGTATTCGTACATAAAAAGAATATTTTTATCAAGAACAATTCGTTTAAATCTAAAGAGTTTGGAAGTTCTATGCGATTCCCCTTTTTCAAACAGTGACGTCAAGCATATATACTTGAAGTCCCAAATAAGGATAGTCCACTGATAAGACAACATGCTTTTAACCACACCAGGACGAAATGCTTATTATATCAACTTTCCAGCGATCACGCTTATGTGGGAAATACACTAAAGTTATTTTTATTTATACGTTTTTAGACCATATAGCATATTATGTTTCAGAACATATGATGTTTGAATCCATATGATGTTTTTGACCTTACAGCATATGATATTATAGACCATACAGCATATGATGTTTGAGATCATATAGCATATGATGTATGAGACCTTGTGATGTTTTATACCATATAGCATCTGCTGTTTGAGACCTTATAGCATAAGATGTTTGAGACCATATGATTTTTTAGACCATATAGCAAATTTTTGCTTGTAGATATTCATCCAGCGCCATTAGAATTACTTTCAGACATAATTTGAATGTTCTGGTGTTAATAGGTCTCTGCAGATCCATCATCTGCATTTATCACCGTTGAGATAAGTTTTTATTGTATCTGCTTTTTTTAGTTACAAGGCATATTTATTATTTTTATCATAAAAAAACTGATTTGATATAAATTTTGTATTTTAATTGTTTTCTATGTATGAATAAAGCCCCTTTTTGAAATCTTAATGAGTTCTAGGTGAAGAAAAAGCGTGAACCCCATAACAAAAAACCCCAAAAGCGTGAACCCCATTTCTGGTTTAGAAAAGATATGACTATTATTTTGTAGGTGCTAAACATTAATAAAAATGTTATATTAATTTCAAATGTTCATGACCAAGCAGCCATCGATGAAGATACAATGTACTTAAAAAAACGGGAAGGTGTAGACACAGTGGAAACATTTTGTGCTATTTTATGATGCTGCCAAAAACACAAAACATTGACCTCACGTGGCTTTTTTTCTCTTTGTTGAATGTAGCTGCAATCAATAGCTACACAATTCATTCAACCAACACTAGAAATAAAAACTTATTAGAATGTATTGGAGACATCTTGCAAATGTCCTTGTAAAACAAACATAGAGCGATGAGCTACTTTTAATCTTCATATTGTTCTAAAAATCAAAATGTTAGAGAAGAAAAGTAGAACTAGGTAGTGACGTAGAAGACAACAGGGACATGAAGATCTACTATAATCCTTGAAAAAGGACAAGCCCACTAGATTCATAAGATTCAATTGTGAAATTTGCCAGAATTTATACGCCTGGAGCATTCCAAGCACATTTGCTCAGAGTGCAATGTGGCTATTCAATAACTCTGAAGACTGGCCTATTCCTTTTTATATTTCAATTTTATTTCTTTATTATATTTTACATGAATGCAAATAATTCTTTAACTGTATCGACAATTTAATTTTCACTTCATTTATACAATTATTTGGGCAAGGGTGCGCAGAAGATCTACCTCCCCGTGGTGCACCTGGTAATACTTTTTAGTGGCTAAAAGATGTGCAACTTGGCATTATTGTTAGATTAATGAACTCTGTTTCAGCATGTTTTGTTGTTGTTGTAAGTTGTATGTTTTTGCTGTAACTGTTCATAATCTGCATTGGAAATAAAAAAAATAAATAAAAAATATTTGGGCAATTTAAATGTCGAAATAATTTATATATTTTTCTTAAATGTAAATATTCTTTATTTATTAATAATGTTGGTTTATGTGTATATATTTTACTTAAATGTAAATAGTTCCTTAACTATATTACGAATTAAAGTCATATAATTTTCACTTCATCTATACAATTTTTTTGGCATTTAGAATTGTTTCAATGCATTAGATTTACATTATTTATATTATATATGAAATAAAGATACATTATAGAATTTTAAATAACATTTCTTTAAATGAATTGCATTGTTTATTTAAAGCCATCAATACAATCAATACATCATTTACATTTTTAATTTTATATATTAAAATTGAGTATGTAAGAAATGCAAGTGACCTTCTTGAAGGACAACTTTAACCTTTACAAGACCGCTGGAAGGATAATATATGAAAACTTCCCGACTGTTTTCCGTATATAAAAAGAATGTTTTTATCAAAACCACTTCTTTTATTTCTCAAGAGTTTTGAAATTCTATCCGAAGACAATATTTCGTTTATATTCAAAGTCTCTTTTGAGCGAGATATTATTCAAAATCGTTTTGAGTAAAATGAAGCTTCACAAAAACTAATAGAGAAAAAAATGTATTGAAAAGTGATTTAATCTTAAGAGTCAATTCTCGTGTTATCAACGACAGTGCGTAATCCAAGCTTACGATTTCGAAGAGCAGTAATAAAAAAAAAAAAAAAATCAGCAGAACCCCAGAAAAATTCGAATCGTGGCTTCAGCAACCTTTGAGTAAACACAAACTTCAAAAGAAATAAAATAATAATCTAAGGACTTCTCTCTCTCAACATCTAGTTCTTAAAATCAATAGATCTCCTGCAAAGGAACTCAAATGAAAACAAGGAATCAAAATTGGAAAAAAAAACCAAGTAAATAAATAAAATATTTCGGAAAGATGTTCCGATATTCAGAGATATCTGTTTAGTATTCTGGCATCAAATATTTTCCAAAACTTGGTTTTGTTTGGCTGAAAAAAAAAATATGACTTTTCTTTCCCATTTTTTTCTCCCTTTTTGTTTTCTTTTTTTACTTGGGGAGAGATTTTTATTTTCCTTTTTTAACAAAGAGGTAAGGACTGCGAATTCAATCATAATTCTCTCTGCTGTGCTGTAAGATTCAAAGATATATTGACGTTGTGGGTACAATTTCAAACCAAAAAAGATAAAAAAAAAAGAATTTCAAGATTATTAAAGCTTAGATAAAATGCATATCTATATTTAATAAAAAATGAAAAAAATGAAAAAAAATATTTTGAGCTTTTCTATAAAGTTGATTTCTACATTTTGAGAAATGGTAGCAATGTATATATGCATATAAACGAAAATAAAACGTGGAATTTGGTACATTCAGAGATCCAATGTCATCTTCGGAATATAACTTAAGCTGTTTTTTTCCCTTTTTGTTTTAGTTTTAAGATACTTGAGTCAAATGCTTTTATATTATATACTACAGTTAGTACATACTTTTAGTTCAGAAAAAACAACAATTCAATGTAAATTTGCGATTTAGATTCTATTTTTATAACTGTCTTTGCTTCATGTAAATATTTATTGATTTTTTGTAAAGAATGTAACAGTTGCATATTTATTGCTTTCTAATATATGTTTTATTCATAAGCAAATAAATAAATAAGGCTTACAAATATACTTTGTATGACAAAATATAATGAATGTTCTAATTTTCATATTGATTTAAAAATGATATGTTGAGTAGAACAGTATAAATAGGTTTTAAAATAAAAGAAGCGACATCAGAAAACGACGATGCAAGGCTTGCCAAAATGACAAGAGCACTAGAATAACAGTATTCAACTCAGAAATTTGTCAGATATTTATATGTCTGAAGCACTCCAAGCACATTTGCTCAGAATAAAACGATACGATTTAATGATTATGAAGAGGGGCCTACTCCTTATTATATATAATGTTAAATTCACTATTTATTTTTGTATTATATTTTGCTTCAATGTAGAAAAAAAATTAACTGTATCGTCAATTTAATTTTCACTTCATTTATATCATTATTTAGGCATTTTAAATACCTAAATAATCTATACATTTTACTTAAACATAAACAATCTTTATTGTCTTTATTTACTACTAATATATATTTATATTTATACATTTTACTTAGATATAAATAGTTTATTAACTATATTTACAATTTCAGTCATATAATTTTCACTTCATGTATACAATTATTTAGCCATTTAAATTTTTTTTTAAAGATATGGTTTTACATTACTATATTATATGTTACAAGAAATAAAACAAAATTTTAAATATCATTTCTTTAAATATATTGTACTAATTACGTAAAACATAATTTCAATAAATATTGCCTTAACATTTTAATTTTAATACGTAATTTAACATATTAAAATAGAGTATCTAAGAAATATCTGTGATGTTTAGGGATTACGCGACTGCTGGAAGGTTAATATATGAAAACTTCCCGACTGTTTTTCATATATAAAAAGGATATTTTTATCAAAATCCCTTCGTTTATTTCTCAAGAGTTTTAAAATTCAATTCGTATACCTTATTTCGTTTTTATTCAAAGTCTCTTTTGAGCGAGATATTATTCAAGATCGTTTCAAGTAAAATCAAGCTTCACAAAAACTAATAGTGAGAAAAAAAATATTGAAAAGGGATTTAATCTTGAGAGTCAATTCTCATGTTATCAACGACAGTGCGTAATCCAAGCTTACGATTTCGAAGAGCAGTAATAAAAAAATCAAAAAAAAAATCAGCAGAACCCCAGAAAAATTCGAATCGTGGCTTCAGCAACCTTTAAGTAAACACAAACTTCAAAAGAAATAAAATAATAATCTAAGGACTTCTCTCTCTCAACATCTAGTTCTTAAAATCAATAGATCTCCTGCAAAGGAACTCAAATGAAAACAAGGAACCAAAATTGGAAGAAAAAAATAAGTAAATAAATAAAATATTTTGGAAAGATGTTCCGATATTCAGAGATATCTGTTTAGCATTCTGCCATCAAACATTTTCCAAAAGTTGGTTTTGTTTGGCTGAAGAAAAAAAATATGACCTTTTCTTTCCCATTTTTTCACTTTTTGTTCATATTTTTATTTTCCTTTTTCAACAAAGAGGTGAGGACGGCGAATTCAATCATAGTTCTCCCTGCTGTGCTGTAAGATTCAAAGATATATTGAAGTTGTGGGTACAATTTCAAACCAAAAAGGATAAAAAAAAAAGAATTTCAAGATTATTAAAGCTTAGATAAAATGCATATCTATATTTAATAAAATCATGAAAAAAATATTTTGAGCGTTTCTATAAAGTTGATTTCTACATTTTGAGAAATGGTAGCAGTGTATATATGCATGTAAACGAAGAATAAAAAAAGTGGAATTTGGTACATTCAGAGATCCAATGTCATCTTCGGAATATAACTTAAGCTGTTTTTTTTCCCTTTTTTGTTCTAGTTTTAAGATACTTGAGTCAAGTGCTTTTATATTATATACTACAGTTAGTACATACTTTTAGTTCAGAAAAAAGAACAATTCAATGTAAATTTGCGATTTAGATTCTATTTTTATAACTGTCTTTGCTTCATGTAAATATTTATTGATTTTTTGTAAAGAATGTAACAGTTGCATATTTATTGCTTTCTAATATATGTTTTATTCATAAGCAAATAAATAAATAAAGCTTACAAATATACTTTGTATGACAAAATATAATGAATGTTCTAATTTTCATATTGATTTAAAAATGATATGTTGAGTAGAACAGTATAAATAGGTTTTAAAATAAAAGAAGCGACATCAGAAAACGACGATGCAAGGCTTGCCAAAATGACAAGAGCACTAGAATAACAGTATTCAACTCAGAAATTTGTCAGATATTTATATGTCTGAAGCACTCCAAGCACATTTGCTCAGAATACAACGCTACGATTTAATGATTATGAAGATGGGCCTACTCCTTATTATATATAACGTTAAATTCACTATTTATTTTTGTATTATATTTTGCTTAAATGTAGAAAACAAAATTAACTGTATCGTCAATTTAATTTTCACTTCATTTATATCATTATTTAGGCATTTTAAATACCTAAATAATCTATACATTTTACTTAAACATAAACAATCTTTATTGTCTTTATTTACTACTAATATATATTTATATTTATACATTTTACTTAGATATAAATAGTTTATTAACTATATTTACAATTTCAGACATATAATTTGTCACTTCATGTATACAATTATTTAGCCATTTAAATTTTTTTAAAGATATGGTTTTACATTACTATATTATATGTTACAAGAAATAAAACAAAATTTTAAATATCATTTCTTTAAATATATTGTACTAATTACGTAAAACATAATTTCAATAAATATTGCCTTAACATTTTAATTTTAATACGTAATTTAACATATTAAAATAGAGTATCTAAGAAATATCTGTGACGTTTAGGGATTACGCGACTGCTGGAAGGTTAATATATGAAAACTTCCCGACTGTTTTTCATATATAAAAAGGATATTTTTATCAAAATCCCTTCGTTTATTTCTCAAGAGTTTTAAAATTCAATTCGTATACCTTATTTCGTTTTTATTCAAAGTCTCTTTTGAGCGAGATATTATTCAAGATCGTTTCAAGTAAAATCAAGCTTCACAAAAACTAATAGTGAGAAAAAAAATATTGAAAAGGGATTTAATCTTGAGAGTCAATTTTCATGTTATCAACGACAGTGCGTAATCCAAGCTTACGATTTCGAAGAGCAGGAACAATAAAAAAAACGCAAAGCAGAACCCCAGAAAAATTCGAGTCGTGGCTTCAGCAACCTTTGAGTAAACACAAACTTCAAAAGAAATAAAATAATAGCATAAGGACTTCTCTCTTTCAACAACTAGTTATGAAAATCAATAGATCTCCTGCAAAGGAACTCAAATGAAAACAAGGAACCAAAATTGGAAGAAAAAAATAAGTAAATAAATAAAATATTTTGGAAAGATGTTCCGATATTCAGAGATATCTGTTTAGCATTCTGTCATCAAACATTTTCCACAAGTTGGTTTTGTTTGGCTGAAAAAAAAAAAATATGACCTTTTCTTTCCCATTTTTCACTTTTTGTTCATATTTTTATTTTCCTTTTTCAACAAAGAGGTGAGGAAGGCGAATTCAATCATAGTTCTCCCTGCTGTGCTGTAAGATTCAAAGATATATTGAAGTTCTGGGTACAATTTCAAACCAAAAAGGATAAAAAAAAAGGAGTTGAAGATTATTAAACCTTAGATAAAGTGCATATCTATATTTAATAAAATCATAAACAAATTTTTTAGCGTCACTGGAAAGTTGATTTCTACATTTTGAAAAATGGTAGCAGGGAATATAGGCATGTAAACCAAGAATAAAAAAGTGGAATTTGGTACATTCATCGATCATATGTCATCTTCATAATATAACTTAAAATTTTTTTCCTTTTTATTCTAGTGAATGTGTTTTTATATTTTATAAGTCTGTTAGTGCATACTTATTTTTCAGAAAAAGACCCAGTTCAATGCAAAATTGCCATTTAATTACTATTATTTTGTAACTGAATTGCTCCATGTAAATATTTGTCGATTATTTTTTAAAGAACTAAATAGTTGCACATTTACAGCTTTCTAATATATATTTTATTCATAAGCAAATAAATAAATAAGACTTTCAAATATTATTTGTATAACAAATAATAGAGCGAAGACAATCTTCTTAATTTCATATTGATACAGATCAGGAAAATAAATTTAATGCAAAATTGTTATTTTATTACAATTTTTGTAACTGATTTGCTTCATTTAAATATTTATAGATTTTTTTAAAGAAAGATATATTTGCATATTTATTGCTTTTTAATAATTGTTTTATTCAGAAACCTATCAGTTCAAAGAAAATAACATAAGACACAGAGGACAAATATTTATCAAAATTTTTACAAAGCAATTTACTAAACTTATCGAAATATTAAGATATACTTTAAAATAGAAACAGAAGTTTCATTTTAATATGCACATTTTAATTTGTAATAATATGTATATATTTTCTAATATATTTTCTAAGACTCGAAATTAATTCCGTCAAAACAAATATTTTATTTTTAGCTTAATAATTTTCTTAGCAAGAATATTGAAATTTTATTTCGAAAACATTCGTAATCTACTTTTATAAAATATAATTATGATAAAACTTAATTGTATTTATTAAAAAAAAAATATTGCAGATATATATATTCCTATTATATTTTACTATTCTTATATTAAATAATTAAAAAATTTAAAAAAAAAAAAACTGAACGACATTTTTCTACCTGAAATAACGTAACATCATTTTTAATTCCAATATTTATATTTTATTATAGAATTGCATTTGTTATTAGGTCTGTTATATAATATATAATTAATATAAAATTTTAAAAAATGTATATACTGTTTGTTTTAAAGCTAATGATTTTTATAGAAATTATTCCTGGAAATTGAAATGCATTATTTTCATTTTTAGTTTTTGTTTATACTTATAATTTAACGAATAACGGTTTTTTTATTTATTCTGTTAGGAAAATGTATATTAGTGCGGAAACTAAGTATACGTTCCTATTTAGTTTACTAATTTAGATTTTTAACATTGAATTATTTTTCAATGCTTTGTTTCCTTCAGAAGAATGTAAAAAAAAAAAAAAAACTGCTTAAAAACATAAAACTGCTTTATAAATTACGCCAGAAAATAAGCACTACTAATAATTTTGTATTAGAACTAAAGAATAAAAAACGCGCTTTCAATTAAATATGCTTATAATTAATACTTATAATTTTAACGAATAACGTTTTAGTATGTAATTTACCTTAAAGCAGATAGATAAGAGGAAAAAAACAATTCAATGTAAAATTGTCATTTAATTACTATTTTTTTGCATGTAAACATTTATTGATCTTTTTTTAAATGAAATAGTTGCATATTTTTTGTTTTCTAATAATTTTTTTATTCATAACGCTATTAGTCCAAAGAAAATGCAACAAATATCCATCAAAATTCTTAAAACGCAATTTATTAAAGTTATTAAAATATACTTTAAAAAAAGAGAAATTTCATTTGTATATGCACATTTCAATTTTTAATAATTCATTTGACGTAATAGAAATATAGTTTATAAGCCTCGAAATTAATTCCATCGAAACTATTGTTTTAGTTTTAGCTCAATAATTTACTTAACAAGAATTTTAAAATATTATTTCGAAAAAATTCGTAATCCACTTTTTATTAAACATAATTATAATAAAACTTGTATTTTTGTTAAAAATTAATAAATGCTAAAATAATATTATTATTTAATATATTAAATTAAAAATTATTAAATATACTAATTTACAAAAATTACATACTAATTTTTAAAATTACTAATTTATTAAAATAAAAATTTATTTCAAATATATGAATTTCTATTATATTTTCCTATACTTATATTGAATAATTCACAAAATCAAACAACAGAAGGGCATTTTTCTGGCTGAAATAGCATAATATTTTTAATTTGAATATTTTATTTTTATTATAGAACTTTTTTTTAAATTAGGCATGTTATATTATGGATAATTAATAAAACTGTTAAAAATGTAGTCTGTAAAAAATGTTGCCTGTCTGTTTTAAAGCTAGATAATGATTTTTATAGAAATTATTCCTTCAAATTGAAATACATTATTTTAATTTTTAATTTTTGTTAATACTTATAATTTTAACATTTTTTTTTATTTATTCTGTTCGAAAAATGTTTATTAGTGTGGAAACTCAGTATACGTTTCCATTTAATTTACTAATTTAAATTTTTAACGATGAATTATTTTTCAATGCTTTGCTTCCTTCAGAAGAAAATAAAAAAAACTGCTTTACAAGTTACGCAAGAAAATAAGCACTGCTGACATTTATTGGTTTCTAATAATTATTTTATTCATAACCCTATCAATCAGATGAAACCGCAACAAAGTTTCATCAAAAGTGTTACAACACAAATTATTAAAGTTTCAAAATATTAAGATATATTTTAAAATAAAAAAAAAGTTTCAGTTGTATATGCACATTTAAATTTTTAATAATTGATTTAAGAGGAGAGAAATATATATTTTTATACCTCGAAATTAAATCCATCAAACAATTGTTTTAATTTTAGTTTTTTGTTAAATACTATTTAGAAAAACTTCGTTTTACATTTTTTATAAAACATAATTATAATCATAATTTTATGTTATTTATTATATTATGAAATTTATAATAAAAATTCATTGTATTTATTACAATAAAAATTTTTAAATATATGAATTTCTATTATGCTTTTCTATTCTTATACTAAATAATTAGCAAAAGCAAACAACAAAAAGGCATATTTTTGGCTAAAGTAGCGTAATATTTTTAATTTGAAAATATTAGTTTTATTATAGAAATGCCATTGAAATTAAGTGTGTTATATTATGGATAATTAATATAAAATTTTAAAAATGTAGATACTGTTTATTTTAAAGCTTAATAAGAAATTTTATAGATATTATTCCTGCAATTGAAATGCATTATTTTCATTTTTAATGTTGGTTAATCATTATATTCTTAATGAACAACGTTTTCTATTTATTTATTCTGCTTGGAAAATGTATATTAGTGTGAAAACTCTGTGTACGTTCCTATTTAATTCACTAATTTAAATTTCTAAAATTGAGTTATTTTTCAATGCTTTGTTTCCTTCAGAAGAAAGTAAAAAAACTACTTAAAAAACATAAAACAGTTTTATAAATTACACAAGAAAATAAGCACTGCTAAAAATTTGTATTAAAGCCAAAGAATAAAAAACGCGCTTTCAATTAAATATTTCGTTACAAATGAAGAACAAATAATTGTGTTTGAAAATAAGACAATTAAAGCCATTTTCTCATTTATAATTATTATAATTATCAAAATAACTTCAAATAAATATAAAAATTCTGTAGAACAAAAGGATTTTATTTAAAAGTACTTCAGTTTTAAAATAAGAAGTGCAGTTGGATAATTAAATAGTTAATTAAATTGTATATGTGCTTCTCATTTTAGCTAAATAAAAGGTTTGCGTTTTTAAACTTTCATAATATTGTATTACTATGCAGAATACAAAAACCCAATGCGTTGAAATTTCAGCGTAACTATTTTTATAATTTCTTTATAATGAATTTGATTATAACGTTAGAAAAATATTTTTTTTAATTAGTTCGGCAAATTAGTTATAATTTTAACGAATAACGTTTTTTTTTATTTATTCATTCTGTTAGGAAAATGCATATTAGTGTGGAAACTCTGTATACGTTCCTATTTAATTTACTAATTTAGATTTTTAACATTGAATTATTTTTCAATGCGTTGTTTCCCTCAGAAGAAAGTAAAAAAAAAAAAACTTCTTAAAAAACATAAAACTGCTTTATAAGTTAAGCATGAAAATAAGCCCTGCCAATAATTTTGTATTAAAACTAAAGAATAAAAAAAGCGCTTCCAATGAAATATTTTGTTACAAATGAAGAACAAAGAATTGTGTTTGAAAATAAAACAATTAAAGCTATTTTCTCAATTACAATTATTATAATTATCAAAATAACTTCAAATAAGTATAAAAATTCTTTAGAACAAAAGGATTTTATTCTAAAGTACTTCAGTTTTAAAATAAAAAGTGCAGTTGGATAATTAAATATTTAATTAAGTTGCATATGGGCTACTCATTTTAGCTAAATAAAAGCTTTGCGTTTTTAGACTTTCATAATGTTGTATTACTCTACATAATAAAGAGAATGTTTTAGAATCCATAATTATATTATTAAAAATAAAATTATATTGTTTATTTATTGAAATATTAATTAAATTTTATTTTTCCATTATTTAAAGTACATAATATTAAAATTATTCCTATATATATATATATATATATATATATATATATATATATACATGTAGATAGATAAAAATATATATAGCTACATTCGATATAAATCGCCGGAAAAAAGAACATATATCAACGCTTTTTAGATTCATTTGTACAATATAATACATAGTATTACAGTTAGATGCGTTTTTATAATAAAATTAAAGAATAAATAAAAAAGACTAATATTGGGAAATCTAATAATGCAAAAATAAAAAAATAGTGTAGTGTCTTTCACTATATTAGACGCATAGCTGCTTCAAGAAGAGGGCCACCTCCAGGTTCATCGGAACAATGCTGGCAATATATATATATATATGCATGCATATATATATATATATATATATATATACAAAACTCTTTTTGATAAAAATAAATTTGATACACAAGTGCAGTTCACTCCGCTTTCGGAGATTTTCAAAGGTTCTCGATTCGACGACAAATCTATTTCACAAGACTTTAACTATTACACAAACATTGATTGACAAATATTGATTCACAAACCCGCCAGGGGAAGCGCTATTCTATTAAATCAATTCAGGGAAAAAAAGTAAACAACACTTCTGGTCGTCCCTTTAAAAAAATCCGTCAAGTGTGTGTGGGGGGAGAGGTCAGATTGCCTCACTTCTCAGCTCGTGGTCTATCGCTAATCACAATGGAACAACTCATGGTATAGTTCATACTCAATCTGTAGTTGTTTCGATACGTGAAGGTCGCACAGACATTTTCTAATTTCCTCATTATACATGCTACCGAATATTTACCGACAGATTTGAGTCCCAGGTTGCTTTTATTGGTACAAAGCACTAATTGCGTGTAATATATCTATCCATAATACTGTCTGTCTGCTGTCATATTTGTGTGATGGGTTGTTATTATGTACTTGTCAAATAACATTTCTCTCTCCTGGGAATGAAATGCCGAAACTCTTCTGGTAAGAAAAAAAATGATACAATATTAATAGTAATCGTTACAAAGTTGGCAACATTTTCTCTTCTAAAATGCCCAAATTTACCGCAGGAAATGTATTACATTTCACTCACTTTGTGTATTTGCGAGATTCACTATCTAGACCTTTTTTCTTTAGCATAATATTGAAACTTGTCATTCTTCTCAATACTATATCTTGTATATAGATACGAGAAGATTCTTTCATTCGAAAGCTCAAAGATTTACCCAAAAGCTATTTACATAAATATAAATAAAATAATATTTTTAGATTCTGTAGTTAATTCTCAACAAAGTAGCATCGTTCAAATATAAATATACCATATAAGGACTTGTTTTTATAAATAATAACTTGTTTTTAATAATATTGAAACTTTACATCCTGTAGATTCCATACGACTATCTCTAGTATAGACACGATAATTGTAGTTCTGAATTTTTTCAAACTAAGCTTCATTGATTCAAAAGCTCAAAGATTTACTCAAAAGCTATTTACGTAAGTATAAATAAAATAGCATCTCAACAAAGTAGCATGATTCAAATGTATAGTAAATATACCTTATAAGCCCAAATATAAATAAGGACTTGTTTTAATACAACACAGACCAGATTTGAAGTTTTATTACTTGATACCTTCCTTATTTGTACTTCTTTCATTTTCTTTCGTTATTTGACATCCCTGGTGAAATATAAAAGAGCCCTTGAAAAATAAACCGAAATGAATACTCCAAACTATCATAAAAAATTCAACCTTCTTCCCCATAAAAATTAACAAAAACTTCACCAACTTAACTGTAGAAAGTTAGAGAGGTGAACCTTCATTCAATTCAAAGCTTTGAACTTCAGATTTGCTTTTCTTTAAGAGATTTAGAAGCACTTTAAGATTCAGGGATCATACCAGACTTCGTGTTAGCTCTGAATGCTGAGGTGGACGAGGCTTTACTTTTCTTATTAAAAAACATTCTGGCGTTTGACAAGACGTGATTTTTTTCTTAAACCTAGATACTTTTACTTTTATTATTAAAACACCTTCTGAAAGAATACATTCCGATCTAACATTTAACGCATGCCTTCTTATTATTCCGAAACGCGCATTTTGTAAATGATTCTTTATATTTTTCTAAAATGAGTGAATGGAGTTATATTTAATTCTAGAAAAGTAATTTACTTATTTTTCTAATGCAAAAATGATAAAAGTGAATGGAAAGTTATATCTTTTGACGTTAAAGAAATTAATTGATAATTTTTTTTTTATTTCATAATAAATAAAAACTTTATTCCTAGTAGAAAAATATAATCTTTAAATTAAAGTGGTGCGCTCTGGCCTTTGGTACCGTACGCTTCAGTTTCGAATCCTGGCGGAGCCATTGATGTCTGTGAGTTGTTCGGAATCCACTTTAAATTGTAGATCCCGGACTATTTAGTCCTCATACGTATAAGATGACCATAGAGCTATAAGCCAAACCTTTTCTAAACTAAGTGAATGTAGGTATATTTACAAATTGCATTTTTTTCGAGAACAAGTAATTTAATTTTTCTAGAAATGATCGACATGTACACTTCAGCGATATAATGTAACGATAAGTGGGATAAAAGAATTTTAATGTATTATATTTCATTTTTTTGTAGTGAAACGAAATATAATCTTATTGACTTTAGAGAATATGTAATTGATATTTTTTTACTAATGATTTCATAATAAAAAAACTTTATTTCTAATCACGTAGAATTTTTTCAATTAACTATATTTTATTTTTTATTTTTTATCGGATAATTATTATTATTAAATTTATTGCTCATATGCTATTCTGAAAAGATGTTAGATAAAAAATATTCAATCAGCCGAAAAGGTTATTTAATTTATTCGAGAAATCAAAAACCCAAATTTTTCCTTTTTTTAAAAGATTTTTTCTTACAATTATATAATTTAAAAAATGTATAATTATTGCAGTATTTTTTTTCGATAATATAATTTTTGAATTAACAAAAACTATGTGAATAAGTTTTGGTCAATTAAAAATAAAATTAGTTACCTCCCATATTATATTGAATATCACTTTCCAAAATTAATTTTTTACTTCTGAATATTATTATTATTTTTTTCTTTTAAGTTTTTTATTTTTTATTTTTTCGGTTAATATTTTATTAATTTAAACATATTATTTTAATACTATCAAACTATACTATCAAAATTTTCCATAAAGTTAACCCAATGGTCTTAAAACAAAAATTATTTTTGTGATAAATTTAATGGAGGAAAATGAAAGTATAAAAAATAGGTAAAATAATATAATATAGCCCAGAAAACATAATTGCTTGCAAAATAACTTTATTGTTTAATATGATTTCGAACGAAAATTATAATTTTTTTTTACTTATCACAAAACGTAAATTATTTAAAAGAAGTTATAATGATAATTTATTTAATTATTACTAGTTTGTGCCAAATTCAAATCATTTTAAAAGTACTCTATATCAATGTAAATGTTAAATTACATAGGATTATTTTACACACCAAAATAAAATTAATACAACTAACCTTAAAATAAAAATTATGTGGTAAATTTAATGGAGGAAAATGCTATACAAGGAATTATAAAATATAATTACATAAATAACAAGTTCATTGTTTAATGTGATTTAAGTTAATCAATTTATTTAAAACTAATTAAAAAGTAATTTAAATGATAATATTTTAAATTTTTACGAGTTTGTGCCAAAAATTAATGTTTTTTAAAATGTTCTAAATCAAATGTAATCTAT
>BPLQ01001243.1:0-13155 GCA_021605075.1 Caerostris darwini
CTGTAGCTTTTCTTAATTAAATGAGTTAACTAGTGTATTTAGTTTTGTTTCGGTGAAATTATATCTGTATGATTCTTAGACCTTCTTAAATATTTATTTTCACTTATATTCTCTTAAAACCTAAGAATTTAAAAAAAGTTGGGAAATGAATTTTATCTTTTTTTTTTTTAAAGAATTAAGAAATAATTATGTATAGTGATTTTCCAAGGGAGGAAAAAAGAGAGAAATTAAATTTTTTATTGCAGGGATAGTCTGTTCAAGGAAGAAAAAAATTGAAATTAATTTTTTTTGCACGCCCAGTCTTTTCAAGGAAGTAGAAGAAGAAGTAATATTCCTAATAATACTTAGTATAAGTAATATTCTTAATTTTGAAGAGATTTTTAATTTTCTCAATCTGCTTCCCATATGACATTCTTCTTTTTCATTGTCGCGAAAACCTCATGGTGGGCCAAGACCGTCTACCTACTGGCAGCTCTTAACACATGAGATGCTTTTTTTTTTACTGGGTAGAGTTATCAGATCTACGAGTGCAATCATATTTGACAGATGATCTACTGTTTAAATTGGATTCCGAACCATTACAAATCTCCATTTAAAAGTGCCCAACTTAAACAACTTTAATTGATTAAGAATGGTAGCATTACTTTATAATTTACAGGTAAAATACTTTTAAAAAATTGTAAAAAATATTCGAGTTTGCAGACGTTTAAAATAGTTAATTAAGACATTATATTGATCAATAATATTAACAATTTATTAATATATTTTAATTAATTTGAATTTTACAGAAAACTTCTAAAATGTCCAAGAATTTTGTGCCAGACATAAAGTTCTGGCAGAAACATTTAAATGAAAGTTTATGAAATTAGTTAATTCCTTAAGTAATAGATGCACATAAAGGCTTAAGAAGATAAACAATAAAATTTCCTTGAAATTAATTTTGCACCAAATATTCTTGTTAATTCTGAAGAACATTTGCATAAATATTTCTCTTCACCAACAAGAATGCCTTCAGACAAGCAATGTATTATTTAAATTTCATATTTCACACTTCATTATATTTGGCTGGCATGAAACTAATGGAACCAATGTTAATTAGTTAGAATCCATTTTATTGCGTTAAAATCAAATTCATCTTTTTTTAACCGTTGCCTTAAAACTAATTGATTAAATGAATCTTTGACTGTTTCTTGTCTTAGATAGTTAAGTTCAAATATTTTTAATGTATCCTTTATGCATTTCTATTGAGTTTTTTGAGTTTCGATAGATATTTTTTTATTATTTCACGGTTGATAACCAAACTTTTATGGCGAGAAAATCTTTTGTTCTTTTTATTTATTCAAAAACTTTGATTGGAATGGGGAAAATATCGTTTGATGTTCTGTGGACTTAAAAAAACCGTCCAAAAAGTTTGCTGTAGGATAAAAAAATGGATATACAAAAAAGAGGAATAAATTTCGATACGATATTATTTAGCGTGACTTCAATTTAATTTCTTCACTAACTAAAGGTAGTTTAACTAGTCGATGTATAGTTAGAAGAATAGTTAATTTAATTTAACTTAAATAAAAATAATTCTTATATGCAGGAATTATTTAGTATAATTAAATTAATACTTTAATAGACTGAACTTAAATTTATAAAATGCGTTGAAGTAAACTTATACGGGTTTTAATTTTATGCATTTACTTTAAAAGTGTTGTTGATGTATTGAGAAGAGCAAGAAAAGTTCAATGATAAATATCTTCTAGACGAAAATAATATTTAATAAAATGCTTTAATCTATTTATCTGAATTAAAATTTCTTTATTGTATGTGATGTAGTATGAAAATGTTTTAAAGCAACAGGGTCAAAAGTGATGTAAAAGTAACAATATCTAAAGATAAATAGTTGAATTTAAATCATTTTAATGAATTTCATATATTTATTGAATATTTTGCCTTACATTTTCAACTCATAAAAACTATAGAATATTTATTTTCTTCGATTTTTGTTGTTTAAAAAGCATATTGCATTGAATGAATTATACGAAAATTCTAATAATTTACAAGACATTTGCTAAAAATCGATTATGAAGAATGACTATAACTTTTTTGTTTCATAAAATTAAATTAATTTTTTATTTTAAAAATTGGTTTATTTTAATTGTTAATTCAGATTCACAATGATTTGTTTTATTGTTGGTGATAAGTTTCACACAAAGAAAAAGATTTATTTTATAGAATTAATTTTTCTAGTGTATATTTTCTCATTAAACAAATCTATCCTTTTCTAATCTTTTTTTTAATCCTTTTTTTTTCAAATGTGTCTTTTTATGCAATAGTAAAAAATGGTTTATAGCTTTTAAGAGAAAGAAATGTGAATAATTAAATCTAATTTCTACCATGGATTATAATAAAGTTTTTATTCATGCAAGTATTCTGTACACACAGATTGATTATAAAATATCTTTCTCTGTTTATGAGCGTTTAGTGTATAGATGCACAGCGACGATGGTAAGAATAAATTGGGTTCAAAAAAATCAGATTAGAAAGAGAAGTGAACGTTGCAACAATTACATGGGTAGAGCTGGGCTACATATGTTCGACAAATATGTTATTGAAATAAAAGAATTTGAGTATAGATGTATAGATGTAAGAATGTATAGATATACTAAAGAATATATCATGCTTATATAAAGATAATAATAATGATAATAATAATCTAATAAAAGATAATATATAAATATAATGCTCATATAAGATAAATAATAGATAGAAAAAAATAGATATAATAATAACTTATATAAAGATAAGATAAGATATATAAAGATAATTTTGCATAATAATAATGATACATAAAGAAACTAAAAAAGTACTTCTCTTCAAATCTAAACAACTGCCATTATCTAATAGGTTAATTACTCTGAAGATTTACTGATGATTATCGAAAGAGAACTGTTTATAATTGTGAAACCAAAGGATTTATATATAATTCTTTTTCTACTGAGTTTTATTAGTTACCAAACAGCTTAAGTATTAACGATTTGATTAACTATTAAAATTTTGTTAATTTTTTTATGACTTTACTAATCTTTTCAAATAAATTAGCAGGTCTTATTAATCCACCATGTTACACTTTAAAAGTAACAAATACTGACTAAACTTGCAAATTTTATTTTCCAAACGAAAGATTTTAAATGAATGCTCAAATAAAATAAAATAAATTAAACACGAAAAATAACGGAATTCAAGATTCAGTAAGTAAAAACAGTGACTCATTAAGTTGTACCTTTCTCAGGAATATAATAGAATAGTCGCGAAAAGAAAAAAAAAACTATTCCCTTCATACAATTTAATTACTGTATTTGCATAAAGTAATGCTTTTAATTATAATTCAATTACAACCGGGTGAAATTTCCTCAACCGAACCGATGACTGGAACAAAGAAACCAATTAAACGGTTCCGAATTCGCGCCATCACACGAAGAAAGGCAGAACTGAATGAGGTTTTGGCGGGAAAATTAGCGGAACATTCTAACTTCTTCTCTTTCTTTCTTTTATTCCTTTCTATTTCTTCCTATTTAAAATTTGCAAGCTAATCGCGACTCCGGAAAGGGTAGAATGCCGAGAAAAATCCACTTAAAATCTTCGACAAATAAGATTCGGAAATGCTCCATTGCAACAGTGTTGACATCGCTTTCGACAATATGGCGGACAACAATGGGACACGTAATGAAGCCCGGTGTTCTTAAGAAAATAAACATTCGAACCATGCCAAGTATTCCGAGTTTGTTTTCAGGAGGTGAAAAGTGTTTTGTTTCTGTCCTGTTCTCCCTTTCCAAAATGAGCTTACACAGCGAATTAATTGATGGTTTTGTTCCTCACAAGAATTTCTATTTATTTGTCTTTGCCTTTGAAAATTTTCTCTCGTGTTCTGAAACACTTCGAAGGAGTTCGAGAATTGTAATAAAAGAGCCGTGCAATGTTGAATTGGGGAACGTTTCAATTGAGTTAATGAACTTTTCCGAAATGTGACCCTTTTCTTAAGTGAAATGCTTGTTTTTCGTGGATCATAAATGTATGTTACTTTCCTCTTACTATCATCAATGCTTAATAGAATTTTCCAATTTAAATTAGATTAGCATTCAAGTAAATGTTATCATATTACTAAATATCTTATAAATAATATTCCCTTCTTTTTAAACGAAATGCATTTTTTCGAAGAAAATCAATGCAATTTTTTATATTAATATTTTATTGATTGAATTTATGAAAGATTCATTAAATTATTATGCATGTAATCATTTGAATTTAATTGTTTGTTACTTTATAAGTATCGATGAAATTCAATACTGAAAAAGTAATTGAATGGCGAGCCTTAAAAATGAAAAAATAAAATAAATAAATAACGCAAATTGTTTACTGCAAAGTACAATTTTCTTTAAATTCCTTCTATTAGATCACACTCTCCCTATATATATCTTGTTCAAATTTTCAATCGCTAATAAAATACTTTTTATTCATCCATTCAAGTTCAAATAAATTTTTTTTGAACTTTTAGTGGATGAACTTGATATTAATATAGTTTTTTTAAAATATTAATTCAGTAATTAAATTTAATTATTTAATTATATTTTTTTTTAGATTTAAGTTGCTTATATCTACCAATAGATGGCGCCAGATAAACTTAAAAAAGTGAATAAAACTTATTAATAATAGACTTTTTGCAATATAGTGAAAAAAAAGTAGGAATTGATTTAAAAAAATATTTTTTTATACAACTTGTTTATTTTCTACTCCTTAAAAAGTATGATCAGTTGTCAAATTTTAATGTATTTGTCAATAATTGACAAAAACCTAATTTATGATAAACAATGACGTCAACGTTGAAATCATGTAACAAAACTTAATCATGTACTCATGTACTTAATCATGTGATATTATAGTGTTTATAGTGTCTAATTTCTTAATTGCAATCAAGAAATTTTGTGGCTGCCAATTTGTTTCAACATATGTTATTTTATTTGAGGGTGATTTTGTTTATTTTTGGCATTCTACGATTTCAAGAAATTGGGAGGAACAATTATTTATTGTCTTTCAAATATTGATGGCAAATTGCTTGTTTAAGCACCGCATATATTCTGACAATTTTAAAACACAATTAAGTAACAACAAAGTGGTTAAGTGCTTTTAATGAATCTTTTTTATATTTTACATGTGCAGTGTTTCTAATTCAGGCTAGCAGAATTGCGAGAGAAAACTGTTATGAAATTCTTTTTTAACAAAAATGGTGATCTCTTTTATATTCATTCATTATTATTTAAGTATTAGGTTTATTGTTTTTATTGCCGCTTGAAAAGTAGACAAAAATTAATAATACTCTCAGAATTATTATTCATTTTAAACAGTGTATTGATAAAACAGACAGACAGATAAAAAAATTGATAAAAATAAATGACTAAATTCTAATAAAAATAGCCCATAAAGCAAACGTGCAAAAAATGCAGAGAGATAAAAAGAAAAATACATACATTTAAATTAAAAATAAACAAAATGTCCTGATGTTAATAAGTACTTTTTCTATTCTATATATACACAATTTATAATTTTTTAAGCTCACTGAACTGAGAGAAAAAACGCCTATAAATAGAAAAAATCCTATTTTAATAAAATGCTGAATAATTTTTTGTTTTTGTTAAAATAGGTTTTATTCGTTTTATACTCATCCATTATTCATTCATTCTAAAATTTTCATTTGTGAAATGATAAAAAAAACTAGTTGGAATTGAAAATTATTAATTATTAGTAACATTTTAATGAGGAAAAATAATTAAAATGTATAGCTTAAAATAAAAAAAGGAGAACAAAGATATAACTTTAAAATCATCATTTGATTAATAAATAAATTGTAATTATTGTATTAGACGGTATCACAGAGTAAGAATGATGTTAATTCTTTATTTTTTACGATTAATTAAATTTTAAAATTTCATGTACGAAAACTAAAACAATTATTATTGTCCTATTGTAATTTTTATAAGGATACATGATCATAAAAACTATACACACACAAGAAAAAAACAACAGCAACAGTAGTATCACTTAAAATATAATTCAAAGTGTTAATTGTGCTATACATAAATAATCCCTTTTTAACTAATATTAACTAATAAATATTTTATTGCAACAGCTCGATAATTAACTAAGAAATACGGAATTGAAGATAATTTATTCAAGAAGCCAGAAATTGAAATAGAGCTTTCTTTTAATATTTAACGCTACTTTTCGTAATTCAGTTGAAAAAAAATGTTTTTGTTTTGAATATATTTGCAACAAAATATCCGACTTCATTCTCGAATCTAGATTTATTATGAATTTTTAATAGGAGATTAAAGCTTTCGGATCGTATTTTCATTTTTGGACTCCAGCTTTTCTTAATTAGTTCTGCTAAGTAGTGTATTTCGTTTTGTTTATTTCTGTGCAATTATATCTGTATAATTCTTAGGCCTTCTTCTTAAGTCTTTATTTTTATTTATATTCTCTTTAAAAATAAGTAAAATTTTGAAATGATTATTATCTTTTTTTAAGAAAATACAAAATAGCTATGTATAGCGATTTTACAATTAAGAAGAAAAAGTGAAATTCTTTCGAATGCGTAGTCTTTCCAAGAATGAAGACAAAGGGAAATTTCAATTTTTTTTGCATTCAAGGAAGAAGAGAAAGAGAAATTATATTTTTTGTTTTTTGCATGCCTAGTCTTTTCAAGGAAGATAAAAGAGAAATTTCAATTTTTTTGCATTTAGACTGTTCAAGAAAGGAAAAAACGGAAATTAAAATTTTATTTTGCACGCACAGTCTTTTCAAGCAAGAAGAAGAAGAACCGATATTCTAATTTTAAGAAAAAATCCATTTTTTCAACTCATGTATTTAACAAATCTTGTATAAACTTTCTGAAAAAAAAATTAGCACTTGTAATCTTCTTTTTAGAACTTTTACGTTTCTACATGTCTAGCAGAAAATATGTTGGATGTCATTTTTTAAAAACATGAATTAAAAAAAATTATGACCGAAACTTATTGGTGGCAGAGCGTTGGACTGCACTAAGATAGCTGTGTTAGAAGCCTAAAAAGCATCTAGATCAACAGTCAATTCCTTAACTATGCTGGGAGTGAACGATAAAATTATAGGCTGGAAATTCTTTCGGTTGATTTCACTAAAGAATTAAGTCCATGAACCCTTCGTAAACCGACGAGTCATGATAAAGGGTAAAAAATGCAACGTCTTTTTGCCTTTGATTTTGTAGCACAAAGACATGGTCATCCAAAAGGGGAAGTCAGACTTTACCCCAACCAGCTATACCCCTGGCACCAGGTACCTATTTCAGTCGCCTTTTACGACATGCATGGGCTACAGTGGGGCTATTCTAACCCGGGCCCACACAGGTATAAAAGGAAGTAAAATATATAAAAGGAAAAAAATACGCCTATGTATTGCAGACCATAGTTTAAAAAATAGAACGATTTAATAATAATTTTAATGTGTTTATAGTTGTTTAAGGATGAAGGATTTAATTTGATTTTCAAATTTTCAATGAGTAACTACATTTTTTTAATTATGTAATTTGTAAAAGTCTTTTATCAATAAACAAGATAAATGAACCTATGTGCTACTATTTATATCTGATTAATATTAAAGGAATATTATAAAATAAAGGCTTTTGCCTTTTTTAAGAAAATTCTTTAAATAAAAATCTATTATATAGCGGAATATTTTACCAAATTTGCATGAATTCAATTTCCTTTTGGATACATCAATTTTCTGATATCGAGTCGTTTTTCTATTTTAAGATATCTCAAATATTTCTAGATGCTGCAGTTTTTCTGAAGTATTTTAAAGGATATTCTTATGTTTTAAAATATAAGAATATGGTTTCCAACATAGAGATCGCTGCAAAATTGATTTTTCTTTTTAATTTTAGGTTTAATGATGTACATAATATAATTTGTAGTAAAATAATATATATAACCGAGAAATCCTTTAAAATTATATTTTATAGTTCGAACTTCTCTATGCATACCTATGTATATATCAATATATTAACCGATGTAAACCTATATCCATAGTTTAAAAATAGAACGATTTCGTGATAATTTTAATGTAGTTATATTTTTAAAGAGTTCAGATCTATTCAAATCAATCTCTAAATTGTTGCTATTTATATCTGCTATTAAAGAAATATTACAAAATAAAGGCACTTGCCTTTTTTAACGAAATTCTTTAAATAAAAATTTATGATAAAGCGGGATATTTTAGCAAAATTTGCATAAATTCAATTTCCTTTTGGAGATATCTATTCATAGATATCATATTTATCATATCATAGATATATGATATCATAGATATCATATTTGCTAGATATCTATTCATTTTTCTGCTTTAAGATATCTCAAATATTTCTAGATGCTTTAGTTCCTCTTAACATATTTTAAAGGATATTCGTATGGTTTAAAATATAAGAATGGGCCTGAATGGCAGAATGTTTGACTCTGGACTTTGGCGCCACAGACTTCATGTTCGAATCCTGTCGGTAGTGTGGACGTCTGTTAGTGATTTGGAATGGGGTCTTGATGGTCGGCTGGCTAGCGCTCTGGCGCTCGGTAGGAAAGGTTTCGTATTCGAATCCCGGTGGTGACAGGAATTTTTTTAGTGGTTCAAAATCCACTTGAAGATGTAGGTCCCGGTCTCATATAATTGTAGAGCGTCATGGAGCCAATTAGACTTCTACTTACGGGTGCCCCATCCCAACAGAAGCTTCCCCCTATTCCCTCCAACCATGAATCCATAAGGGTTCATGGGTTTGGTATAGAATTCTACCAAGAGGAATAAGAAACAACAACAACAAACAAAATATAAAAATATGCCTTCAAAACTGGAGACAGCCTCAAATTTAATTTTTATTGTTATTTTTACCTTTTCATGGTGCACATAATATTAAACGTAGAAAAATAATATATAATTAACTGAGAAATCTTTAAAAAAAACTTTTATAGCTTTTTTTTCGAAAATTTAGTAAGGTAGAGATGAAATATAATAAATTTAAATTATATTTTTTTCATAAGAAATATTTTACGTAAGCTTCCATAAGCATGAAAATATTCCCTGGTGGTTATATGGATATTTTCATACCCATTCTGTTATACGTAACCTTGACACAATCCATTTCACAATTTTGTAACCTCTTGCCAATTTTATTTAAAGCTGACAGTGAGGAATAATTTCTAAAACTAAGCAAATGACACATTGAGTCTATTTTACTCTGGGGAATGAATTTTATCGCTCCATGTTCCTCGCATCCTTTTTTTGGAAAGGTTGACATTTTCCTCAAAGAAAAATAATCTCCAGCGACTACTACAGACAGGAGTGCCACCTGGCGGGAATCACTCACACCGTAATAAAGAAAAACAGGGAAGAGCGTAGGGAATTTCTTTCCCCCCCCTGTTCCGTCGAGAAATCCCTCTGGACGTTTTGATATATCAGGTAATAAAAGTATCATTGTCTCGTAGAAAGTCGGATGGGTCGCCTTCAAAAACAGAAGTAGCAAGTCTTTGCAATAAATAATAGAGAAGAAAGGGTTAATGTTGGAGAACTGACTGCGCCCACACTCTTAAAGTCAATAATATTTAAAAACATTTTATTATGTTATTTAAGAATTCTATTTCTTTAATTTTCACAATTTAAAATATATATTTTAAAAATAAATATCATGTTGTTTATTAGGGATAAAGTCATTTCGTTTTGAATGGAATAATATTTATATCATCATTTGACATTTTCTCAAAGAAACAATAAAATTTGAATTACTGAACTACTGAAACTACAGAATATTAAAATTAGTTAAGCATTTTACATGAGATTTATTCTATCTGTTGTGGCGGTCTGATGACCAATTGGCTGGTGCTCTGGCCTTTAGTATCACAGGATTCAGGTTTGAATTCTGGCGGTGACATGGATATTTGTGAGTGGTATGGAATCGGGGCGTGAATGGTAAAGTGTGTGTTTCGCTCGCTGCCACAGGCTTCAGGTTCGAGTTCCAGCAGGGCCATGGATATTTGTAGTTGTTGGAATTCCATTTTAAGCCTTAGGTTTCAATCTCATATGACTGTAGAACTCCACGGTTCCAAGGCAGATATCTACCTACGGGTGCTCCATCACAACAAAAGCTCCTTCTATTCTCTTCCATACGGGTTCGTGGGCTTGTTTACCAAGAGCGATAACAAGCAAAATATAAAAATATGCTTTCAAAAATAAAGATCGCAACAAAATTAATTTTTATTATTAATTTTACCTTTTCATGGCGCACATAATATTAAACATAGAAAAATAATATATAAATAACTGGGAATTAGTATAAAATTATATTTTATAGTTTGACTTCTATTCATTTTCATCCGGAAATTTAGTAAGGTAGAGATAAAATGTAATAAATTTACATTATATTTTTCATAAGAATTATTTTACAAAAACTTCCATAAGCATAAAAATATTCCATGGTGGTTATATGAATATTTTCATACCCATTCTGTTATACGTAACCTTGACATAATCCATTTCACAATTTCGTAACTTTGTCAAATTTTATTTAAAGCTGACAGCCAGGAATAATACCGAAAACTAAGCAAATGACACATTGAGTCTATTTTACTCTGGGGAATGAATTTTATCGCTCCTGGTTCCTAGCATCCTTTTTTGGAAAGGTTGACATTTTCCTCAAAGAAAAATAATCTCCAGCGACTACTACAGACAGGAGTGCCACCTGGCGGGAATCACTTACACAATAATAAAGTAAAACAGGGAAGAGCGTGGGGAATTTCTTTCCCCCCCCTGTTCCGTCGAGAAATCCCTCTGGACGTTTGATGTATCAGGTAATAAAAGTTTCATTGTCTTGTAGAAAGTTGGATGGGTCGCCTTCAAAAACAGAAGTAGCAAGTCTTTGCAATAAAGAACGGAGAAGAGAAGGTTAATGCTGGAGAACTGACTACGCCCACACTCTAAAGTCAATATTATTTAAAAAGCATTTTATTATTTTATTTAAGAATTCTATTTCTTTTATTATTTTGTTTTCTCACTTTAAAAACACATATTTTAAAAATAAATATGATGTAGTTTTCATTATAAGGTAAGACTAAATTCAGTTTGTTTTGAATGCAATAATATTTATATCATCATTTGGTATTTTCCTTATGAAACTACAAAATTTGAACTACTGAAACTATTTAATTTTAAAAATTTGTTAAGCATTTTACATGAGATCTACTCTATCACTTGTGGCGGTCTGATGACCATTGGCTAGTGATCTGGCCTTTGGTATCACAGGCTTCAGGTTCGAACCCTGGCGGCGGCACGAACGTTTGTTAGCGGTTCAGAATCGGAGCCTGATGGCCAAGTGACTAGCGTTCTGACGCTCGGTGGCAAAAGCTTTGGGTTCGAGTCCTGGCAGTGCCATGGATGCTTGTAGTGATTCGGAATCCACTTTAAGCAATAGGTCCCGGGCTCATATGACTGTAGAGCGTCATGGAGCCAAGTCAGACTACTACTTACGGATGCTCCATCACAACAAAAGTTGCTCCCTATTTCATTCAACCATGAGTCCATACGGGTTCGTGGGCTTGGTCTAGATGTCTACCAAGTAGGATAAGAAACAACAAACGAAATATAAAAATATGCTTTCAAAATTGGAGATAGCATCAAAATTAATTTTTATTATTAATTTTACCTTTTCATGGTGCACATAATATTAAAGTAAAAAATAATATATAAATTATAGAGAATTCTTTTAAAATTATATTTTATAGCTGTGATTTCTATTTTTTTTATTTTTGAAAATTTAGTAAGGTATAGAAGAAATATAATAAATTAAAATTATATTTCTCATGAAAAATATTTCTTTCATAAGCATAAAAATATTGCATGGTAGTTATATGGATATTATCATACCCATTCTGTTATACGTAACCTTGATATAATCCATTTCACAATTTCGTAACCTCTTTGTCAAATTTTTTTTTAAGCTGACAGTGAGGAATAATTTCTAAAACTAAGCAAATGACACATTGAGTCTATTTTACTCTGGGGAATGAATTTTATCGCTCCTTGTCCCTTGCATCCTTTTTTGGAAAGGTTGACATTTTCCTCAAAGAAAAATAATCTCCAACGACTACTACAGACAGGAGTGCCACCTGGCGGGAATCACTCACACCGTAATAAAGAAAAACAAAGAAAGAGCGTAGGGAATTCCCCTGTTCCGTCGAGAAATCCCTCTGGACGTTTTGATATATCAGGTAATAAAAGTATCATTGTCTTGTAGAAAGTTGGATGGGTCGCTTTCAAAAACAGGAGTAGCAAGTCTTGCAATAAAGAACGGAGAAGGAAAAGTTAATGTTGGAGAATTGACTGCGCCCACACTCTAAAGTCAATAATATTAAAAGATTTTATTCTTTTATTTAAAAATTGTATTTTATTTTTCAATTTAAAAATATATATTTAAGAAATAAATATCTATTTCTTTTAATCTTTTATTTTCTTAATTTAAAAATATATATTGTAAGAAGTAAATATTATGCAGTTTCTTAGGAGTAAAATCCTTTTTTTGATCATTTGGCATTTTCTGTAAGACACTACAAAATTTAAATTACTGAATTACAGAAACAACTGAATTTTTAAAATAAGTTAAGCATTTTACATGAGATCTACTCTATCTCTTGTGGCGGTCTGATGGCCATTGGCCAGTGATCTGGCTTTTGGTATCACAGGCTTCAGGTTCGAACCCCGGCAGAGGGCATGAACGTTTGTTAGCGGTTCAGAATCGGAGCCTGATGGCGGAGTGACTAGCATTCTGACCCTGGATGCCGCAGGCTTCGGATTCGATTCCCGATGTTTAGATGTTTGTAGTGGCTCGGAATCTACTTTAAGCCGTAGTTCCCGGTCTCATATGACTGTAGAGCGTCATGGAGCCAAGTCAGGCTACTACTTACGGATGCTCCATCACAACAGATGTTGCCCCCTATTCCCTCAACCATGAGTCCATACGGGTTCGTGGGCTTGGTCTAGATGTCTACCAAGTAGGATAAGAAACAACAAACGAAATATAAAAAATAAGCTTTCATAACTGGAGAT
>BPLQ01001246.1:0-145746 GCA_021605075.1 Caerostris darwini
ATTTCTGCATTTATTTGTAATAGTTCGTTTGCAGTGAAATTGATAGCTACATAGGATCATGAACATTTCTTATTCTTTCCTTTTATTATGCCCTAAATGGTTACAGTGCGGTATTGTGAAATGGCCAAGGAGGACACGAGTGATACCGTCATATTATGCTCTTCTTTTTCAGAATTTGGAGATGTTCTTTTCATGGTTTAAATAACAATAAAAGTAAATGTAATAAGGAAAACCATCAAATTGCTTCTTTTGTATATGAAACCGCAACATTTCCATCATTCATATAATCGTCTAATTATTTTTCTTTTAGCTTTTTCCTATCGATCATGGAACACGCAGGTCACATGCCCCTCTCGCTACATCTCTTTGAGAGACACACTACCACTTTCTGGTGTCCAATGGCCTCTTTCTGGCTGGGTTGTGCTTATTAGCTGGTGGCGTGGCTGTTGCTTCGTTTTTGGTTAAGTGCACAAAAAGGAGGCGGAAATACTGGACATCTCATTATAGAGGTATTTGTTCTCACGTGGCTGAATTCAAAGTAGCCTTTTAACAATCAAGCATTTATAATGTAAGGTATTTTATGAGTAGAACCGTATCAAGATCTGATGTTGCCACAACTACAGCTCTTATGGCACATATAGATAAGAAGACTGGAAGATCAGAATCCAATAGACATAGCCATGGTCATGGCCATGGCCACTCGACTCACAATCAGCAAAGTCATAACAGCCGAGATCTCCCGTCCTATTTCTCATCCCCTGTTCGAAAAGTAGCTCCCACAAATAATGTTCCTCAATCACGCCAAACTAGCAGCCAGCAGGCTGGTCCATCAACTAGTCATTGTGAGTACAGTTAAAATATTTCAAAAATTGTTTTACAGACTTTTAACATAGCTGCCAGCGTGCAATTTTCAAAATTTATTTAGTTTCATGACACTTTTTTTAGCAAACTGTTTACAAACAATGGAATTTAATTAATACATATAATGTCCAAATTTCCCGCCTTTAATATGTGATGATGCAGTTTATAAGCTGCTAGTTACAGTCAGTTGTTTTGTTTATTTATTTTATTTTGAAATTTTGGTAAAAATTGTTTCCAAAAAATTGTCACCTAAAAATGCATTTTCTCAGTAATAATAAGCAGAATTTAGTGTGAGAAAAATGAATCATTTTTTTTTTAATTATGTAAGAAACTTATAAAAATTGCAAATGATGGAAAGATTTGATTTCAAAAAGTAATTTTAGTTGACTGAAATTAAATAACAGTCAACGAAAATTACTTTTTGGAAAGCCAAATTTAAAATTGACTTCAAATATAAAAATCTGAAAGCAGTAATAGACATTTTTTTTAATTGTTTCATTTGGTAATGAATAATTTCAATTATGTTAGAAATTTGTAATGTACATTTTTCTTTTTATACATGTAATTGAAATGGATTTTAGCTTGTAGTTTTTGTTTATTTTATCTTTACTTCTGTCATTTTTACAGACTATATCTTATAAATATGTTTCTTCTGCTTTTACTGAGATTCTTCTATGCACTTATCTTCTTTATGATTTTTCTTCTCTAAAATGTGTAATATTTTTTATATTCAATACATCAGAAATGTTTTTAATGACTCAAACTGATAATGTCTAAGTCAGATTGAGGCATCAAACACAAATACAGAACTAAATTGATACATGAAACCGTAGAAAGCCATAAACAGATGCAAATAGTTTAGACAGGTGCCAGATTTTTTTTTTTTTTAATTTTACCATCAAGGTTATGACAATTGCCACTTAAATGCTTTGCATATTAAAACTGTTGCAAAATAAATTAATACTTTTTATGTCCATGAAATTGAAAATCTGTATAACTTGTGAAAACAAAATCTTTCATTTTTCTTTATTTCAAAAAGTAAATTTATATTTAACATTTTATTATTATTAAATTTAAGTGGTATCACAAAAATATTTCAGTATGAAACGTTTCAGACATTGCCAGACGATAGTAGTAGTAATTGTTGTTGCAGTTGAATCATCCTACCAACCATACTGCTAGAAATTTAAATCTTTCAGTTTTCCCATTCTGATTTTTTTTTTTTTTTTTTTTTACTGATATATTTTAATAACTTTTCATTTTACTGAAAATTTGTGCATTGTGTATAAAATTTGTACAAGTTGGCAACTATGTAATTATAGATGTAGATTTATTTTCATATTTTAGATAATTCCTTTTTATTGATAAAAATAAATATTTTTGTCGATAATAAATTAAATAGATATTATTAACTGCTCTTACTTAGTGAATCTGACCCTTTTAATCACATTGATTTTAATAGTGAAGTATCTTATTTGAATAAAGAATATATATATATATAAAATAAAAGTTATTGAATAAATATTGCTTATTTTTTGTGGGGTGATTTTTTTTTTAAATCTTGGCATTGAAAAAAGTGATTTTTTTTTTTTTAATAAATTAATATTTTTAAGCATTTTCAATAAAATAAAAAAGAGTCATTTTAAAATCTTTTAATATACTTTGTGATAAGTACATTAAATCTGGAATGAAACAAATAAAATATTCAAGAATGGCCTTGTTCAAAGGACTGAAGGTCATACTGTGTGTAGCTTCTCATTCTGTTCCAGAATATGAAGACGAAATAGCCCCATATGCAACTTTTCAGCTCCCTCCCCCTCCTGGTGAAGAAGACATTGGTGAAACAGAGGAATTTAAAACTTTCAGTGTTCATCATGGCGAACCACCTTATTTAACAAAAGTAGGGATAATTTTTTTTACATATGCTCTTAAATTATTATTTTTTATATGTTCTTAACTTATTATTTTTTTACATAAATGTTCAATTTCATTTGGTGTAATCTAAAATTAAATTTGCATTTTTTTTTTTTTCACTTTTTGTAAAGTTGTGATATTTTGTTTTAATTTCTTTTTAAACTAAACATTGCTAGTGAGTTGCCTTTATATCAGTTTGTGAAGAATTTTATAATTAGATAAAAAGTTACAAAACTTAAAATTTTTATTATTTTAATTAAATAAATTTTAATACTTTAATTTGATTTAAATTTGTTTTTCTTAATTTCGTTTATATTAAAATGAAACTACATTCTGAATTAAGTTCCTTTAATATGCATAGTTGTAATTTCATTTCATTGTAATTATTTATGATACTTAGCTATATTATAATATTTATTATCAATATTTCAGTGATTTTCATATTTATTTCACTTACTATTATATTGCATTCATCATTTGAATTATTGCTACTGTTAATCTACATATTATGCATCCTCAAGATCATATTAATAGCAATAATTTTTTATTATTCTTGTGAAATGTATATATATAGTTTTTTAAATTTATTTATCTTTATTATTATAGAGCAGCTTAGACCCTCCATCAAGTAAAAGTGGCAAAGCTAGTGAAGAATTATATCAAAGTCAAGGTCAGTTTCCTTTAAATTTATGATAATAATCTTGGAATAAAAATTTAATATAAGTACACTACAGTTACTTTTTACTTTTCTACATAAACAGTATTAATTTTTTGTCTTTTCTTAAGGAAAATAAAATCTTTTACAATATTAAAATTTTAAATGCTGTATTATTTTTATTAAATATAAATCTGAGATATATATCAAAAACATAAAATTTCAGAATAACAGTATTAAAAAGTCAATAGTCCCAAATTGAAGTATTTGTTACATATTTTTAAGTTAATTTGATGGATGTTTTGAAATAAATAAAAAGTATATGAGTTATTGAATTTAAGAAATCAAAACTGTTGAATTATCTTATATCACTGATTTTGCATGCAAATGTTTTCTGGGATATAAAATATTATTTATTTCCATTCGTTTGTGTGTCACCTATACATTAATTCATTTTTTCACCTTGCATCTGATATAAATCATGTTATGCAAAGAAATTAAAATTTATTTAAAATACATCAACTTCTACAACATAAGATTATTTTTTTTTAATTAAAATATTATCAAATGAATAAATAATTGTTGTTATTGTCAATCAATTATTGCATTTCATTTCAATGTATTATATAATATTCACTAAATTAATCTTTGATATCATGAATTTTTTTGCATATAGTCTACATGTGTTTCTCAACAGCTCCTAATAGTCATAGTTTGACATCTGGTTCATCTAACCAAGAGGAACTGTTGAGAGCATATGAATACGCAAAGAGGCATCCTCCTCCACCTATACAATATGACAACAGTCACAACCGAGGACACAGTCACACTAGTGGTACAGGTACGACTGAATCCGAAGCCACGGATCCTGGTATCAGACAATTTAGTGGTACTCCTCCAAAACCTAATGAGCGACGTCAAGGAGCATGCCTTACTCCTGGAACACAAAGTATGTCTATGGAAATTATTTTGCATTACAATAAATAATATTAGATACTTATGTTTGATTAATGTAATATTTGTAAGATTATAATGTTAATTGTTTTCATTACTTAAACTCATATTTTGTTTGGTGTTTTAAATCAAATTCATACTGTTTCATTTTGTCAAAATTTATCAGATACAATAACTGTCATAAGAGAATGGAAACTTCAAAATTTTGTAGAAAAAATGTAATAGCTTGTAGTTAATTGTTAAACAATTTTGGCAAGCATTTTTAAAGTGATATCTAAACAAATTATTTTGCATAAATATTAAAACTTGCAATTAAGGAATAACAAAAAAGCCATCTCAAATATTTAAAAATTTGAAAGTGTTACAATATTTTTGTTAGTCTTTAAGATATTCTTTAAAAATTTAAATAGCTTTTTAAAGGCTATTTTTTATATACTTTCTATACCATTTTTATAATTTTTGTATGTTTCATTTTTTATTTCCACAAAATATGCTTTTTTAAAACTTAATCAGTAAGTGAGATTTGGATGACTTTAACTTTCGTGTCTTTAGAACAATTCTAAACATTAAGAATAGTATGTTCAGAATCACTATCTTGATATAAACTAAGTATTTCCAACTCCCAAATTTGTTATGGCTGCTTCAAATTGTCTTCTAAAATATTTAAATAAAATAAATGATTCATTATGAAATCAATAAATACTATATTTTCTTATTCTGATGAAGCCATACACCCTCACACAAGGATACCCATTCCATGCTTCACTGCTCCAACCACAAGATCATTATATTGAGTTCCTCATTTTTAACTCCAACCAATTGAACCAAGCTCTCATTCGAATGGAACGTCATTCCAGTAAGAGGGCTAATTTGCCATGGAATTCACTTACTTAAGGCTGAGCTTCTCGTGTGCAAATGGAAGTCTTTTCTTTTGCCTGCATGCCCATGATATCTAGCTGAACAGTTCATTTGTCAACCAATTTCTGTAGAAATGTAATAGGAAAAGTCTCCATTAAAGGCTGTAAAAAGTGTTACAGTGATTAATTGCAGTCTTTTTGAAGATTAACGGCTGTTTATGTTGAATAAATTTCTATGAATGACTAACTTTTCGAATGCTTTATGACAAGGAAAATAATCATAAACACTAATTTCAACAATTTATCTACATTGTCAATTTACTCTCTTCTTAATTTACATGGAAGATCAGACCTCAAAATACCATGCAAGTTAAATCATGGCATATTAATAAAAAAAAAATTACTAAAAAGGAACTGCAGGTGTCATATATATATATTATTTTTTGCAATTTGTTGTATTGAAATGCATATAAAAACGGAATTCTATTTAAAAATACTGTAGGAATATGTGTACTTTTAAGCAGGAAAATTGTTTAAAAATCAACTAGAAGTATCAAACTTTTTGTTACTCACAATTTTAAGTTAATTATTATTGCGTGGAAATTATTTTGCTTTGTAAACATGAATATTAACTGGAATTCAAAATATTAATCTATTTTCATTAACTATAATTTTACTGTATTAAATGTTTCTAATAATTATTGTATTAAATAATTTATTTCATTTTATAAATTATTTTATTTTTAATGAAAAAGAAGAAAAGGGGAATCTGTTTTTCATACTTTTAATGTGCTAGAAATAACGCTTTATACAAAATTTTTACAACTAATGCCAATTTTATAAAAAAAGATTCTTATAAAGAGTTAAATAATACACTGTATTTCAAAGTAGAGATGATTTAATTTACTGTTAGACTAATTACATTACTGTTACATTTTGACTAATTTTTTTTTCAAGTTAGAAGACATTAATTTGAATTTCATATATAATATGTACATCTGTGTTTTAGCTGGTGCTTCAGGGCAAAACACAGACTCCAGCACATCAGATGAGGCTACACCTGTCAACACACCTCACCAAGCCAGAATCATTCCTACAGGGTTTGGGGCTCTACCTAGAGACAGAAGTCGGTCGTCTTGGGGAGGACAAAAGGGAAGGAGTCAATCGGGTGCCAAGAAATCAAGTTCCAAAGGAATTAAAAAAGGGTAAGTGAATCCTATTGAATGAATTGATCTTTACATAAAGCTTTAGTTTTTTATA
Organism: Caerostris darwini; assembly: GCA_021605075.1. Lineage (NCBI taxonomy): Eukaryota > Metazoa > Arthropoda > Arachnida > Araneae > Araneidae > Caerostris > Caerostris darwini. The sequence goes on from BPLQ01001246.1 coordinate 6,502, forward strand.
ATTTATTATGCAAATCACTTTCATTTCATCAAATCAAATCGAGAGAAACATTTTTGATGCAGGTTTCATTAGTCATTGATTTTGGCCTCTATTTCAACAATTTAAACTAAAGCACAATATGCATGCATGCATATCAAGATCCTATTAACTGGCTTCTTAATATTTGGTATTTTATTTCAAAATTGAGATCACCCCAAATTGCACAGAATTATGATTTTTATGAAAAGACTTATCTTAATATTACTCAAAAATTATCTGCAAGTGAAAATGGAGAGTTTTCATATATCAGAACCAATTAGGCAACTGAAAATATTTTCTATTGCACATTACCACAGTGTGTGCATAACATTTCTAGTTACCATTTTCGTACAAAAAAAAAAAAAAAATCAATATCTACAAAAATATGAGCACTTATCAAATAGAATTGTAATACTGCACTAAATGTGAAGTTGTGAATCAAGTATAAATTTATCTCTATAAATTTCAAATATATAAAGCAGAAGTTTGTAACTGTTATTATCTGAATGCTAAATTGATAAGCAAGCCTGTAAATAAAATTTTTTTCATTCGACTGTTTAGTTTTTCCTCTCTGACACTCTCTCTCTTTTCAAATACTTAACTATACTAAACTGTAAAAACTTATTTTTTCTAATATGTTAAAGAATATGAAACTATTGAAATTAAAGAATAATAAATTGAGTTTCCCCTTTAAATAACTCAACACATTCATAATATATTTTAGATTTTTTTAAGTTAGTCACTTTGTTCAGCATTTGCCACTTTTCTTTTGAAATAAATTCCTATGTGAATAGACACAGGGCTGAATAACAAAATAAAATACATTGTGCTTGCATGTTCAAAGTATTGAAATCTAATATCGTTAAAAACAGCTGAAATTTTCATAATTTGTGCTGCCCAAAAACGAAAAAAAAAGTGTACAGAATTTTAAAGTAAAAATATTTTCTTCACTTTGATCGGAATATATATACTGAGTGGTCATAAAATTATTTCCCCTATTTGAAGGCATCTGCAGCTAAAACTAATGAAACCAAACTTTCTATATAAACTGTGGAAGCATGAAAAGATGACTTTCTCGAAAGAAAAAAAATTTTATCAAAAATCGTTGATGGGAGATATTTTGATGCTGCTGCCAATGTATGTTTGGGGGAAATTAGTAATATTAGTAGATTATATAAATTTCATGATACATACATGACAGCAACGCCACTCATCGCTTTTGAAAAGGGGAGAGCTAACATTCAGTCAGCATTTCTTTGATTGGCTTATATGATTATTTGTGCTTAATATGTGTCCTATCTTACTTGAACATGCTTTACTTGCAAAGTTTTTAGTGCTGGCAAAGGACAAAAAGCAGTATATAGCAACAGAGGTTGCCACTGCACTCTTTGACAACACAGGGACTCGTGCAGTAGCTCGCTAAATCGGTATACCGTATGTCATTGTCTGGAACATTATAAGGAAAATTTTGCATTTTTATCTGTATCAGACATATACATGTCTGATTAGAGATTATGAGAAACTTTCATACCCGAATGAAAATTTGGCCTTAAAAAATAGTGTGGACAATTGAGGCTCAATGTTATCTGAATGAATCGGTCAATACTAACAATTACCGAATTTGGACATTGGAACAGCCCACAATTATCCATCAAGTACCTTTGCATTCTGATAATTGTTTGGTTGTATTATGAATTCGGAAGTCAATAAAAACCATACTTCTTTAAGAATATCCTTCCTACAAGTCATGTTCTTCGTGAGAAATATCTGCAAATGCCGCAAATTTTTGTCATTCCTGAATTGTGGTAAAGACAATTCTTAAACTCGACAATTATGCAGGATAGAGCACTTCACATTCTGATCATTCAATACAAAACGTTTTAGGCAGCATTTCAATAAAAGGGAATTATTAACCAATATTTCCCAATGTCAACATTGTTCTCTGAACATCCCTTCCTCTGTGTCTTTTGGATGTGTAGATATAATCTGTTATGTGGGTTGGTGGTGTTACAAACATCCAAAATAACTGACAGTTTGTGTTAGTAGAGAACGTCAGACACCAGTTGTAATATCTTGTACACAGGGAAGGTCAGCACAGTGAAAATATTATGGTTAAGAGGATCCTAATATTGATTAATAAAAGATAATTTTCTGTAAGTTTCATACTGTATTTCATTCATTTTTTTATAAATCGAACGAACATTAACGAATTTGGCTTAATCCATTTTCCTTGCAATAATATATAAGTATGTGTATAATAAAATCATATCATATTTTAGTATTTTTTTTCTGCAATGAATTTTAGCAAATTATATGGTTTTAAAATTTGTACATATTATTTTTTTATTTAAATGCAGCTTCCTTTTTATAGAATGGAGAAAGTAAATGTACCATTGTTACCAACTTCTAAGTATTATCAGTGTTTCTATAATTGATCTTTTTTTTTTCTATTATTAAAATAAAACACTAAAACAGTTTTACTTTTATCATGGTATATAGTAAAATATATCATAATATTTATTAAATTTAAAGGACTATGTAAATGAGCTAATGAAAATTGGGAAAATAGATGAGAAGAACTTTTCTGAACATTTTATATAGAAAAAAATTAAATTGTAATTTGAAATTACAGTTTTAGGTAAATAATTATACTTTAAGTTCTCGTTGTTAATTATACTTATTTACTTTTTCTTGGTAAATTTCTTCAATTCATTTTATTTAATATTGGAAACAAATTTAGTTAATATGTTGGCATTTGGCAAAATTTGGAGATTGACTTATGGAATTGTAGCTAAGAACTTAATAATCAAATTGTTAGAATGAATTTTTCTAAGTTCTGACTTTTTCTAAAAAACAAGTTCAGATTAAAAACGGATATGTATATATTTATAAATTCTCACCTTTCATGAGAAGAACATTTTTGAAAAATTAATTTGAAATTATGTTTTTAGGTAAATAATAATCCTTCTCTGCAAAAATCCATAATTATCAAGTACAAAAGTTAAATTACAAAGTGAATAACATAGAAACTATTTATTTGAAATTGTCAAACATTCACAGATCAGAATAATTTAAAAATAGTTTTTGAAACATAGAAAATAAATTCTCAGTAAATGATTGTGTTACCCTACATTTTTTAAAATCATGCTAATAGGTGGTGGCAAAAATGTTCAATAATGGAAGTATGTCAATTCAGAATATGATTATCTCTGCTTGTAGCACACGCTCGACAACTTCGATTCATGCTAAAACTAAGATAATCTATGACGATTTGAGATAACTGCGCCTCGAAGAATACTCATAGCTCGAAAAAGTTCCAATGTGGTTCAGAGAGTTAATGTAAACACCTCTTAGCATAGCTCCAATGGGATTCGTTGAATATGCATGAGATATGTTCAATGAATGAATCGTAATGACTTTTCCGTATAATAATAAAGAAATACCACAGTTTCTATGATGTTATTGTTGTTGAGGGTTCCCCCCCGCCCCCCAGCTTTAGCATTGTTTGTCATTCTCTAACAAGTAATGCTGTCCATAGAAGCTGTATAAAACATTGATTAACTTGATGACTTTTTTTTCTCAAATGTTTAACAAGAAATTGGTTTTATAAATCAATGGTTGGCGACGAAATTATTGGAAGAATAATGCTTATAATCTAATATCGTCAAATTGTGCATCTTTTGAAATAACTTGAATAATGCGCCAAATTGGGTTAGTTCTGAAATCGCGCTGGGAGTGCGGATTACGCTGTATTATTACCAAATTAAATATGTGAATCATAAAAGGAAATTCTAGGTAGATAAAAATTCTAAATATAAGTATAATTCTATTATTCAAAATATAATTCTAATAGATAAAAATCTAGAATCCTGTACCTTTTATGCCAAATGCATCACCAGGATGCCAAGTAAATATAATAATGAATGTCGCAGTTTTCGCAGTAAAACGTTATTACGCCAAAATCCATCGCCAAGTAAATAAACAAAATGTTTACCGGTGTCGTTCTAAAACGCTAGTTAACTAAAATTCATCGCCAAAAGTTGCTATTACGCCAACATTAGTAGCCAAACAGCTATTAGTCAGGTTTTATTTCTTACATTGTTTTAACGCCAAATATTATCACGATTCTACCGGACTTTTATTCCTGAAATGCTTTAACGCTAAAATTTATCGCTTCATCGTGAAATTATATTTTTAAATTGCCTTTACGCCAAATGCTATCGCTGTAACGCCAAAATATATCACTATTGTGCCAAAATTTTCATTCCTAAATTGCTTTTACACCAAATTTTATCTCTTTAACGCCAAATTATTATGAATACTAATTATGCAATGCCTATTATTATGCCCAATTCAAAAAAAATCTAGCATTTTAACAACAATAATAATAATCGCTATTACGATAAAATTACACCAAAATTAATGGGAATAATTAATTTAAAAATATATTTCAGTTCTTATTAACTATAAATAACAATCAAAGTAACAATAAAATACATTGTCAGTTGAAAAAAGTTAATTATAGTCTTGTAACTCTAAAGAAATTGACGAAATATTCCGGGTTGCAAGATTGGCACCTTCCTCAGGGGTACAGTATTCTAGATTTCAACCTTTTATTCTTCCAAAAAAAAAAAAATGTTGCAAAGAACAAGAATACTAAATTATAATTCAAGTGAAATCTTTAGTTATTACAATTTTCATTTTGAAATAGTTAAATTAAAAGCATAGATGCAGTTCAACTGCCGTCAATCTGTGATGATGAATTCCTTAAAGTTTATGCTATGAGATATATTATTATCTCACAATCATATAATTATTTATTATTCATGATGGATAATTATATTACTGTTTCATTCTATTTTTCTTCCATGTGAATGCCATGAAATCATAACTTTCGATGCAAAAGATACTGCTAGTTTTGATAATTCGTCGGGTAATAGTTCTACTACTGCTCCTTTGACATGGCGTGACCTTAGCTCTTCAGAGTTTTTAGCATTTGAAACACTCATCGAAATTAATTTATCACATATATCTTCTAGGACTCCACCCAAAGCCTCTGCATTACTTTTTTGTAAAGTTATTTTAGCATTAGAAAAAATACGGGGTATATTTTCAATTAAAGTTTGCGCGAGGTTCAAATTGAGTGATGAGACCTTATCCATCTTTATTGGCGGAGATCCATAATCTCCTTCGTCCATTTTTGCATATGCATTTGGCGGTTGCTTTCTTCTTTGCGATTTCATTTCACTACGGGATGTGTTTGGAGTTTTTGTCCTGAATTTCGAATGCGAGCGGCCGCGTCTAGAACGTAATAAACTGAATTTAGAATTTTGCAATTCATTTATTGCTGTCGCTTGTGCATGTTCAGCTAGTGTCTTGGGTAGTAACTCAAATGTGGATGCCTTGATTTCTTCCTCTCCTATTTCTTTAGAATTATTTGCATTTTCAACAGTCTTTAAAATTATGGAATTGCATATATTTTCGAGGATACCTCCCAGTTTGTGTGCTGTCTCTTTTTCCAATGATACCACTGCCTTTGTATAGTTGTTAGATTTTTCACCAATTGCGACTAAGGATTTACCTAATTTCAATGATTTTCCTTTTTCTTTTACTAAAGTTCGTTCTTTAGTTTTTACCTCCTTTTTATGAGTCTTCGTTTTTGAGTGCTTAATATGTTTGTGCTTAGAGGTGCCAAAGGGTTCTGAACGTCGTTTTCTCTTCTGCGCTCGTTTGGTTGAGCGCGCCTTTTCAGACCTTGTTGTTTTTTTAGTCTCCTGTGGCTCCTTTGCATAAATGAATACTCCACTTATAAATGACCGACGTCCTCCCTACCTTTCAGTAAAGCATGCTGCCTTAACTGCGTGGGAAATGTTTCACTGACTGACTGATTTATTTCTTCATGGCCCATTTGAGTAATTTTTTTCTTCTTGCATGTTTCTGCAGTGACTTCAGCTAGATATTTTGTAACATTTATGAGAGTGTAACCTAGATATTTTGATGCTTTTTTATCTAGATCGCAATCCGAATTTATTTGTTTTAAAATCGTTTTGATAATTTGTTGAGAAATTTCTATGTCTATCGTTTCAGTTATTAAGGTAGTTTGAAGTGGTTTTATATTGAGTTTCGGTGTGAATTCTATTAAGTTATTTTCGTACAAAACTAAGCTTTTACTGCCTTCACTATCTGCAGATCTCAATGCTCCTTTTCCCAAGTAATTGGCAGTTATAGCTTTTATATTCTCTGGTTTGAGCTCCATTTGTGGACCAAATTTAGTTACTGCATCCTGAGCTGTCATCTTTGCAAAATAATGTAGTTTAGAGCTCAACAATTGTATTGCTGCTTCATCTAGCGAAAGTATTGGATTATTCGTTAAATACAGTTCTTTAATGCCTGTCTTGAAGCTACGTACAGGTGATTGTTGGTTTTTAGTTTTAACTGTTTTCTGCTTTTTCTTTTCCGATTTATTCATTGACGCTGGCTGGTCGTATCTCATGCAACCACTCTTCAGTAAGGCTAACTGTTTGAAAGCTTCTGAAGTCGCATTTCTTTTCAAATCACCATGGAAAACTTTATCGAGTGAATTTTGGGCACAGTGGTAAAAGCCAAGTTCATCGGTTGGCTTCAGTGATTTACATTCTTTTTCTATGTTGGTTATCATCTTTAAATTGATATCGTCGAGTAGCTTACATGTTAGTCTCATGCCATCAGCATCCATTTTTAAATTAGGAAAGATTAATTTAAAGAATCTAATTAAGTTAGCATGATAATTAATTCTTAGTTTAGACATATTCGTAGTTTTAGATTTACTTTGAAATGGTAGTTCCATTGTAAATGGGCTTTTTCATAAAAATAAAATTTGGTTTAATGTTAAATTATTGCGTGTATAAGAGAAAAAATTTAAAGGCATATAAAGTGATGCCATTTCCAAAAAAATAATTATAAATAAATACTATACATAAATGATTAAAACTCAACTGCTTGGATTCACAATTTCTGTACTTAACTAAAATTGTCTTTGTAGAGATTTAGTTGCGATTCTATTTATCGAGTAAACCAAAATGTAAACGCTAATGTTAAACCAAATGTATAATGTTAAGTTGCCATTGATAAACCTTAATACATATAAGTGTTGTAAGAACTGTTAGGTAAATGAACAAAATATAGTACAAATATAACTCTAATCAATGACGACAAAACAAAATTTGAAGTTACATGTATAACTAATAAATGTATTATTTTCTGTGTTAAACATCGAATTATTTTTTTTTTTTTCAAATTTCAAATAATTAGTAATTTTATGATTAAATATATCCTGATATCAATATTAACTACTGATGGCCAATAGGTAAATAAAGCCAGTTTAATTAACCAGTTTTTAATTTAAACCAGTTATGAAGTAATAAACCAGTTTAACTTTATTTTATTTATTCATTAAATATTTTTATTATATATAACTGGACGAATTGACATTCACTTAAAAAAATTGTATTAAAGCATTATATTATAATCGAAGATGAATGCCAAAATTTATGTATATTTTATTATACTTTATGTTATTATAGTTAATACGAAAATAATCATTTGACAGTTGATATGAAAAGTTACCATTGTTAACATTACTTCAATATAAAATACCAAATAATAACTTAAGTTCAAATCAGCTCGTGGCAGGAACCTGATACGCGTAAGACCACAATCTGAACTCGTTGACTTTCTATTATGTAAGCAAGTTTGCGCTTTTAAAATATTGAAGAAACACTTTTTAATTTTAATAGTTTTTACCTTAATTTCATAGTGCAGTATCATTTATTTACGATTTTCCGAATTTTAATGGTAAAAATATCTGTCTTGAAGGTTTTATTATTATTCAAAACTGGTTGAAAAACTGGTTGATTAATATACTTATTGTAGTATTCTAATATAGGATGTAGATTATCATAATAAAAAATTAACTGTAACATATGTCGTTTTAGTACCGATATCAACATTAAATGCACATAAAATCAATTTTTATATAAGTTCTATTGGTTTTAAGTCACGTTAAAAATACTAATTGAAAACTACTGCTTACAAGTGCAGATAGTTAATTTTTCTTCCGGCTCACTAGCCTCGAAGTGGCTATCTGTATTTGCAGCGATAAAAGTTAACAATATATGGTCAATTTCCCAGAATTAATAAATTTATCAGAAGAGGATTTTTAAAGAAACAGTAATTAAAAAATTAATGATATAACTCGCTAGATTATTTTAAATAAGCGATTAATTATCTTTGTTGTACTTGTTCTTATAAAGAATACTAAAATACAAAAGATACAACAATAAGAGATAAGTCAAATAATGTTAGAAAATTCTAGGTAATTTGAGTGCACTCTGTAGATCAATTGGAACTAACTCCAGAGGCCAAATGTTTATTTAAAATTTATAGAAACCTAATTATGTTTGGAAACAAATTCAAGGTATGTAGATTTAACAAAGACGATATAAATTCTAGAAGGTTAAAAATTTCCACGTTATTTATCTCTCAAATTCGCCATTAATATCTTCGTTCACAAGATAGAAAGGAATCGACTTTTTTTTTTTTTTTATGTTTGCAGTATATGTGCGTGCATATTTGACATTAATCCTAATATTAGTTAATTTGTGATGTGCTTAAAATTTTAATAAAAGGAAAATATAGTCCACGTTTTTTCTTTTTTTGAAATATAATTTTAAATATGTTGTGAAAACATATTAAGAGACAATCCCATTTCTTCATAATCTTTTTTTAATTTATGCTTAATACAAAAGTATAATGCCCAATTTCAACTTCAAAAAGAAGAACATTTTCATTTTTTTTTCGAAAATTGTGTCGACATCTTTTATAATTTTACTTAATTTATCCTTTATCAGTCCGCTTGGTAAATGTTGTTTTCATACTATACGCAAATACGAAGTAGAAGTCAATGCTCTCCCTATCATATCCCCTCATATATAGTAGTATATATATATATATATATACTACTTAATGCATTAGCATTTCTGTGTAGAATTTATGCTAGCAAAATATTAATCAACTTAATTATTGCGACAACTTGCGTGAACGTCTGACATCGATTATCCGCCACATGGTAAAAGTTTTTTTTTTCGTATGACATACAAATGCGAAGTAGAAGACGATGTCCTCTTTATTATCGCCTGTTAGTTGACTTAATGCAGCAGAAAGTCCACCATTATATATAAATAATTCGATGCATTAACAATTTTTGTTTCTAATTTTGCTAGCAAAATATTAATTGGCTTGATTGTAATAAATCCTGCATACGCCTTTTTTGCTTAACGTAAAAACTCAGAACTTAAAATATGCTTATGTTGCAGCATGATACACTTATCTGGCAACTTTTAAAGGTCTTGTAAAATGCAGGAATTTTTTTTGATATTGAGATGTTTAATTAGGCCATCTATTAATAAAAATAATGATTCCGGATATGTTTATTTCAATTATTTTCCAATATTATTTGTAGTGTGGTGTAAATTAAATAAAAGAATATAAGATGTCATATATAATCCGCCATGTTTACGAAATGAAGAGAATACTCTGATATAGTTTTGCTGATAAAAAGTTCTAAAATATTGCCTAATATAAAAATAGAAATGAAAAAAAATTCACTGAATTATGATAATATGTGAAAGTGCTGTAAAATTAAGCAAAATTTCTTTAAAATTCGTCTGTCTTTACAACATATACATTTCAAAGTATCTGTATAGATTTTGCATGTAATATACGTTATTATTTAAAAATAGTACTTCGATATTCATTTCCAAACCAATCAAATATTTTTTTTTTACTGATATTCTGTTGATAAGAGACGTGTGAACAAGGAATTGTATTTAGAGTTTAAGTGAATACTTCGGCGGGGGTAAGTCTAGGGATACTAATAAGCAGCTAATTTACAGCAACAACAACAAAATGTGATGTTCGTTTTTATAGGGGAAAAAACTTAAGCTGTTTTAAATTTGGAAATATCGTAATTATTACGTTATTGTTGGATGATCTCAAATATGGTATGTCTTATTTACTGTATATTCATATTTGTGTAATAATAAAATGTGATTGTATAATGTGTTGAAGTAGGGCATTTATTGCTACTATCTGATAATTATGTGATAGATTTTAAAATTTCCTTGAATAACTGGCCTGTGTTCAATGTACCACATAGGAATTTCGATCGTCATCATTGAATGTTTGTCAAAATAAAAGTAATAAGGATGAAAGTAGTTCTATCAATTGAAAATCTCTCTCTATATATATATATATATGTATATATACACATATATATATATATAAACTTTTTAAATTTCGATATGCACTTAGATGTTAGAATAATTTATGAGTATCCTATATCCTTTTTTTTTATCCTGTAGTCTTCCTTAAAATAAGGATTATGAATGAACAAATATATTTCACATATAGATGTACGAATTTAAAAGAAGATTTAAAACTTGACTATATTTGTAGAAGTGTTTTAATACATTAATTACTTTAAAATGTCAATTTGGAATTATACAGGTTTCAAAATAAAACCAGCATCCACTTCTTTTACTATTAGATGATATTTCCGGGATAAACTTTTGCAAATGTTTAGTTTACTATGAATAGATCCATCTATTGAAGACTATCGCAGCACTTTCTGTGGCAAATATGGGAAATGACAAGTCTAATTATGCAACGAAGCAAGTTGTTAACATTACACACACACAAAATGAGACTGCCAAATTTTTATGTAGAAGAAACACAAATATAAGAAACAGCATGAAAAAATAAGTAGTTTGACGTAATGGAATATATGCATTTGCAAATGTATTTAATTGAAACAAACAGGTTAAAAAGATAGATATTAAATAACCTACTTATGATATTTTCCTTCTCAGAATAAGACTCGGTGATTAGGAAATTATAGTGTACTATTATACCACATGTTTCAATAAAATGTAAATATATTCCTTGTTCCTCATTTTCACTGTTTTTTTTTTTTTCATATAAAATTTAAAAATATTTATAGATTTCTTCTTTTCTCCCCCTTATCTATGTTGCTAGAAATACTGCAATCGTATTTACTATATTGGGCACTAATTTATTATAATTAAATAAATTACTGACCGTTGGGGACCATTTCGTTTGTAGCAAAAGCTGTGGATACTGATTTTATTTTGAATTAATTTTTCTCAACAATAACCATGGATCGTAAAAATATAAAATGTTGCCAAGGAAAGGAAAGAATCCTAAATTTATGCATAAAATAAAATGATAAATGTTGAAGTTGGCGCTGATATTTATGTTAGCTTCTATATGGATTGTGCTATGCTAATTTATGGGGCAAATATTTTGATGCATTCATTTAATCAATTGAATTGAAACCCAAAATCTTCTTTTAGGCAGCATCCGAAGAGGGATAAGTAGCAATCAGTTAGTGCATCCGTTTTTATGAGTTACTCAGTGGTCTGGTTACTTTCGTGACCAGCACTGAGAGCCTTTGATTCTTCTCACCTATCGTGCCTCCTCATCACCAGGGTTCGACCCCATGTGTCGACACCTATTGTAAGTGCACCAAATACTTCTTGATCTTAAGACAGTGGTTCTCAAACCTTTTCTTCCTCTCTTTTCTCTTATATGTGTACCTTCTTTTAGATATATGTCTGCACCTCTTGTTTTGTTCTCAGGCATAAATTTAAATGCTTCTACTCATGCTGTCTATTGTTTCTCACTTAACTTTTTAACCACATTTAAGTTGTCAAAGACAGACCAGTTGAGGATCGCTGTCTTATATCTTATTCCTTGCTGACTTATGCTGGTTTTTAATTGGAAAATTATTTTTAACCATGACTCCTAAATTATTAATTCACTAAAAATCACTTAACTTTTTCCAATTAATTATTTTTGCAGTTATAGTTTTAATATACAACAAATTATTCTTTGCAGTAAAATTAAATATAGATTATGACTTTTTTGCAAACATTTTGTTGACTGGCCATTGCAGCAAGGATTCAATTTTAAGATTAAGAAGTATAATTTTAAAAATCGGGGCAAAATGAATTTCATCTAGTAAACATTGCACATTTAGACTTGGATTCTAAATCACATTTATTTAAAGATTATTTTAACACTTAACAAGCAATCTTTAAAGATGTTTTCTTTTTATTTTCCATTGCTTTTTTTTTTCCTTTAAATCTTTGAGAGCCACTGTTATGATTTTCAGTTTATTTTTATTATAAGTCATTTATTCTTTAAATAATATAAATTTTCTTGACTTTTTTTGTTTAATATTAATTTTATTTTGAAAATATTTTGGTATAATATATAGGATCTTCAACTATTTTGTATAACCATTTGAAATTAAAATTATATTTTGTGTATACTATATAATATCTTATAGCTGAATATTAAATAATTAAATTTTAGAAAGAACAATGCTCTAAACCTTTTAACCAATTCTATAGTATCTAAATATATCACAGTAAAATAAAATTGTGTCATTATTTTGGATATTTTTTTTTAATTTTCTGAAATTGTTAAAAAATTAATCTAGTTACGCTGATTGTAATAAATAAAACTAGAACTAGTTTAAGAATATGATATTTCTTGTAGATAACTTGATTAAGATCTTTCAGAAATAATTTTTCACGCTTATATTTTAATAATTTACTTATTTATCTTCATAATTCAAATGATTTCATTCAAATTGCAATGCCTTAAAGATTTTTAATTTTTCTTGTTATCATGCAAAACGGTGCTGAATAAAAGATTTTTATTTTTCACATAAGCAGATAAGATTAAATTTTTCTTGAATCTTGGATTCTCTACATATTGTATTATTAATAACTATCATTTATAATGGCACATATAGAACAGTTGTCAATATCTCTTCGCCAACAATATTTTTCCCTTTTCAGAGCAATCTCATCAGCAATGATTTCTTGTATTCATAACTTTTAACGATGTTCGAAATTTAAAATGTTAAGCAAAGCACACCAAAAAAAATTAAAAATTTGGATGCACGTGAACAATTTGCCTGAATTATTAACATTTTAAATATTAGGGGGACCGGAAAGTAATATCATTTTCTTCATTAAATTCAAACAGATAAATTGTTACCAAGTTTTTATTTTTAATCAATAATGTAATAAACGTCATTATCAACAACCTTTTGCAACCTAGTGTGCAGGTTTTCAATGCCTGATCGATAAAAATCAATTAGTTTTTGAGCAAAATATTTGGAGATGGTATTTTTGACATCACCCGAATTTTCAAAAATTTTTGCAAGTTAGAAAATGTAGCGATCGGAATAAATGGAAATCCGATGACACAATATCGGGCGAGTATGGTGGGTGAGGCAATACTTCCGATTCCAATTAATTATTTTTTTTTTCAGGGTTCGTCTTGCATTATCGTGTTGCAGAATAACACCTTTTTTGTAGACAATCGCTGGACGCTCTTTAATTAAAGATTGATTTACTCGATCCAACTATTCTCAGTAAGGGTCTACATTCACTGTTTGTCTAAGTTTAAGCACTGCAAATTGAACCACCCCGCTAATACTCCACCAAACACACAAAAGCGCTTTTTTGGGGTGTAAACCTGGCTTATTCGGAGAGAGACACTGCCTTTTGCGTTTCTGATTATCATGGAGGACCCACTTTTCGTCTCCAGTGATCAAGTAATCAAAAAACGCTTCTGTATTGTGTCGCTGAAGCAATAAGTTGCATGTGGTGGATCGGTTAGCTTTGTTTTCTTCGGACAAATTATGCGGACTCAAACACACCTGCTCTGCTTACTTTACCAATCTGCTGCAAATGTTCTTGGGTGATCGGTCAAGGTTGGTTGAGAGTATTTGACAATTCCTCGATTGTCTGACACTGATTTGCTCCCACCTCCGCGCTTAACATGTCATTGTCTAAAGTTGTTAGTCTTCCTGGTCAGTACAAATCGGAAAGATCGGAATTGAACTTAGAAAACCACTTTTGGCATTTACGAACGTCTAATGCGTTTGGATCAACATCGCAAATGTTTTTGGTAGCAACCGTTGCGTTACTACCTTTGTGAAACTCAAGAAGCTCAATCAATCAATGCCGGATATGTACCCCTTTTAGTATTTGGCTGACCATTTCACCATAAATTGCAAAAAAAAAAAAAAAAAAAAAAAAAAAAAAAAAAAAAAAAAACAATTTTAAGATTTTATTATTTACGAGTAAACAAATCAATCACTCTAACCTTAAAATGTCTTTGGCACGAATTTGAAGTACACAATGAGCTGATAAATGACTAACGAATTTCAACATGCACAGAAACGACATTACTTTTATAATAATAGTTTAGTCCAAATGGATCTAGAATTTGCTGTCATAAGCCTATGGTAACAACCAATGCGATTGTATAGCAGGTCACTTTATTATAAACAGGTATTTTTATTGAGTGTTTATTCAAAAGACTTATGTTCTTATGCTACATTTTAGCATAATATTCATGTGAATACATAAAGATACCGATAAATACATGGAACTTTCCCGTGATTTAAATGTTGGAATAATATTTGGTTAGTATTAATATTGATTTTACAATTATGTAAAAAAAACACGGATTTTTATGATGTATTGTAGGTTTTTGATTTATGACTGGTTCTGCTATACAATTTTTGCCAACATGTGCAGAAAAAATCTCAGCAAGAATATATATATTTGAATCCGCTGTAGGCGTAATTGTAGTCACTGTTTTCAGAAATTAGAAGATTTGATGGCGATGGTGAAAATGTATGTACTACGTCTCGCAGCGATAGTCAGGCTATTTTGTGAAATTTTTCCACGTTTTCGTCCATAAGACACGTAACTGAAGAGCAATTACGCCTAAAACTTTTCCTGGAAAGTCATTGTCTTCCTGGAGATCACCCATCTGTGAGCTATTTTTGGCATAACAAAAAATGTTTAATTTTTCATACACGTGACTTCTTACATTGCTCTAAATTTAACAAAATGAGTATTTATACAAGTTTGCAGTTCTAGACCAACTGATAAAAAAAAAGGTATAAGTATCGAATCTTTCACATAACTTCATACGGAAGAATTGTACGATTCAACTGTTCTTTAGCATAATTCAGCTGCTGTAATAATTGATAACTTGTTTTTATGTTTTTTTTCCTTCCCAAAAACAGCATGTTATTAGTTGTTCACATCGTCGCCAAATAAAACTGACTTCAGATTAATTTTTATTAAATTTCATTCTTAAATGTCTTTGCACTGCTGTTATTTTTGAACAACAATGCAACAGTTTCAAGATGCCTTTTATGAAATCCGTAGACGATAAATGCTTACTCATTTGCTTTATTTTATCTTATTAAACGTAAAACAATTGCCAATTACTTATCTTATTGTAATCGAAAACAAAAAAAGGCTTTGAATGCTATCTTTCCATCTATAAGGTTTTCAATTAACTGAAATCTAAATCCAATAGTTCTAATCTATTGAAGACTTTGAGTAAAAGAATTAAAATGACGATTTTATTTCGACAAGTAATCTACTATGAAAAAAAAAAACCATTTTATTATCATCTCAAACTACAATAGTGAATTTGGATTATGCTGAAGTTGTAAAAAAAAAATTTTTTTTTTCCTGCTACAAGTACAAAAGAATCATAAATGGGATAGCATTTATTAGTACAATCATTTTTTCTCTAAATTCAAAATATGAAAGTAGTAGTTTGTAGCGTGGAGAACTGGTGTTTTTGAAAGCAAATCCATCAAATCCTAATTTCAGGCTTTCCAGTGATGAGAGTGACAGTGAAGGTACTATTTATACTTTCAGCCGAGCTGATACTGCTGCTCTCCGGGGAAGCTCCGGTAACGATCAGTCTGAAACGGAATGCGACAGAGAGAGGGTGGCAAGGCTAAGCCGAGGTGAGTTGCAATTCTTTTATGATTTATTTTCTTCACTCAACACTTTCAATTGCTGCTCAGTAAAGTTTTGCATGTCTCTTTCTGATTGAAGTGTTTCATGCTACCGAACAACACATTTGTAAAAATAATTATAACAACCGAGTAATACTTACAAAACGAATCATTTATTATTATTATGCTTTTCTTTTTATTAAATAAAGTTCAATTTTATCATTTTAATCTTTTGTTAAACATCTGGAGAATCGACAGCGAGACTACTTCGGGGCATAATCTAATCTTTGCAAAGGACACTTATAGAGCTCTTTGGCAACATGTTTTATAGCGGTTGGCAAACTTCATGGATGCTGTGACCCAAAGTGAACTAATTAAATTCTTAAGAAAGGCATTTCCCTAATGTTAACATTCGGAAATTGTCTCAAAAATAATATATAAAAAGATAAGTGCTTGTTTAGATATGCATATGAATGATAGCTAATGAAATAAGCATATGGCGAGAGTTGAAAGAATCATAATTCTTCTTCATTTCTGATGAGTTCCAGATAATAAGGGAAAGCGCCAATAATGTGGTAGTGAGATAACGTGAAGAAGTTTTAAAATCCCACATCAATGTCTCCTATAAAGGATGATATTAAATTAGCAAGCTACATCAGAAACATTGGTCATAGGCTTTCGATCGATCTTCGGAAGTGATGCCAGTACTCATACTATTGATCGAGAAATGCTTGAATTGAAATTTCACGAAGAAACTGCTGTACATATGCCAAAGATCAACTATCTATAAATTCAGTTCAACAACAATTTGAGTAGTTCAACAAACATTGTCGAGGGGCCTGATGGCGGAATGGCTGGCGTTCGGTACCACAGATATCGGGTTCAAATCCCGGCTTTGCCCATGGGTGTTGTAGTGGTTCGGAATCCACTTTAAACCTTAGGTCCCGGTCCTAATAGGATCGTACAGCGTTGCGGGGGCATTGTTACTCCGCTTCCGTGGCTTGCTATCAAGTTATACACGGCCCCTGGGTAATGCAAAATGAATAACATCGGTGCAGCCCTTATGGCGAAGATCACGGTCTATTTGCCAGCTGCATTAGAAGAAAGAAAGAAAAAACATTGTCTGGTGACTATATAACATTATAAGTGCATCTTGTTAATCACATTATTTGTTATGACATTCAGTTTGATGAGTAAGGACTCAACACATTACAGGTAAGGTTTATTTATTTGTGAATATTGTTCCGATTGTAAAATTGAATGGATAAATAATTATAATTTTGATCTTGGTATGTCGAATTCTTAATTCAAACCCTATCAGGCTATATTGTACAACTTTTTGCTACCCATCATATGACAGCAATTAAGATGTGTCCTTTTTCAACTTAACTTTGATTTCATTTTCAACATGAATGCATTCATTTATGTAATACGCATCATAACTAAGACATATAAGTAAATGGTTGTTAATGAAATCTAGTTCAATACACTGATTTGAACCCATTGAATATGGTTGAGATGATTCAGATCGCCGGGTAAGAAACACACACCCAAAAATGTATAGAATTGTTCGCCATGTTGCTGGAGATATGGAAGGAAATATCTGTCTCAATTTTTCTCGATGGGTAACGGCTGTGAGAATCTATGACATACTGATTTCATATCAATGTAGGGAAGCATTTTCCCTATAGGTGTCTAATGACCACACAATGTAAACGATGATGAAATATTCTGATGGCTTTAGATCTGAAGGACTATTTATTTCTGTCTTTGAATATATAACGGGAATTTAGAAAAATGAGTTCTTTCTTTTGAAATCTGAGTCTATTTTATTAATTAAAAGTATCTCTTCTACATCAAGTTATGTTTTTATATCTTCAGATCTGTCCTTGTTGTTACTTTTAAGCGTGGCAATCTGCAAGTGCTCTGATAATTGAATATTTGTTAGGAAGATGAGCTACTTTAGAATAAAATAAGCTTGTTAGCAAAATATTACCTTGAAATTTTATTCTTTTTTTTTTTTTTTTTTTTCATTCAGTTAACAAATTAATATTTAATTAATTGCTGACAATCACTTTCCTGAATGGTAGAAATCGTTAAATCCCATAAAAATATAATGGATGATAATCAATGATTTTACTGGGGATTTTCTTGAATTTTTATTCTGGCACTTTTTTTTTTTCGACGCTTACATTGAGAGATACCTGTTGGTAACGCACTATTTTTTTCCGCTTTAAAACAAGGCGGTGCTTAAAGTTTGGTATCTGCCTATACTGATTGGCACCATCTGTACAATAAGAGATCGATCGAGGATACCTTCCTGTGCACTTTGTTGATCAATAAACAAGATATTCCTCTTCTGATATTATCTTTAAATTATTTTGTAATTGCAGATTTTGCAGTCCGAATTCATCTGTTTGCAAATTAAATTCACCCTCTTAAAATTAATATTTTATTTGTATGTTAATACTTATAGTACATACTTTGTTTATGAAGTCAAATATGCATTTCTGCATGAGTAGTGATGTACTGATATGGGTAAAGTACTGGGTGATGCACTTCGATGTGTGCTTAAATATGCATGAGGATATGCGTAACGCTAATCTGGTTGTTGTTTTTTTCCAGTAAGCATGATTATGTGTGTACTTTCAACTGAAAATGCATATTTACTTACGTATGCATGTATATTTCATATTATGTGCGAGTTTACCAATGTGTGTGTGATTGCGTGTAAATTTGTGTGGGAGATTGTATGTCCTTAAACAAATATCTGTATTAGGTGTGCGTGTTGATGTGTGCACATGTACACTTGCACACACTCTTGCATCTCGGAAGTTTGTTCAACTTCAATTCATCCAATCTCTTGACTCAAGACATCTACAAAATTTAAGAATGATACTTGCTTAAGCATAAAAACGGATTTGAACAGTGGTTCCAGAACTTCTCGGAGGTAATCCAGCTTAATTTTCTCATAACTTCAAATTCAGGTTTCTTGTAGATTACAGAGACAGTTTTCTGTAGGAAGTTATTAATACTAGTTATTGACTGGAGAAAAAAAGGTTTTCTAACAAAGACTGCTTTTGATGGGTTGGTACTCGTAAGGCGAGTTTTGACCGTCTAAATTATCTTAGAATTACAACCAATCAGAAGTTTGGTTGTATTTCGATAACTGCTCACTTGGGTTCGAACGGGGTGAAGTACTTCGATGTGAGATTTTGGTCCAATGGAAATCGTGCATAAATTTGGATATATATATATTTTTTTTTATCAATATGAATCAATCTCTTGTCAAATATTTTTCACATGCAGTTGATTTAGATATATTTTTTTTTTCCTTGCAGGTTTTCCACGGAGGCCACCTCAACGGTCCCAAGCGAAATCGGACATTATCGACTGCTGACCAGAGAAGCGAGTCTCCATATTGGAGAGAAAAAAATAATTATAATAAGCAACTCTGCTGATCAGTAGAGCGGGGCTAGGGACCCGAGCGACGGGGCCCCTGCCCCCGGTTCCGCCCGTCCGGCGACTCCTTCCGTAGATTAGGGTTGCCACCCCCTGGGGTATAGGTGCGATGAACAGTGGCGTTTGGAATCCAGTAGCCTATTTCGTTACTACTGTGCATACCAAAAAGAAAAAAAAAAAGTATATTCTGTTGTAATTAAATTTCTATTCAAAAGTTTTATTACTATTCCTAAGTTGGACGGAGGAAAACTTAAAAAGAAAAAAAATAATAATAATAATGATAATAAATCAAACTGCTGAACTACTACTCCAAGTAGCCTCCTGAAGAACTGCTGCTTAAAACTCTGGATTTCTTTATTACCGATTCCAACAAGTTTATATGAAATTATTTTATTGACTCCAAAAAGAAAAAGCTCAAAGCAAAACATGAATGAGTAATTTTTATATGAAATTTTGAATAAATAAAATAGGAATTTATTATTACCATCTAAGTTTCCATTTTGGTCCATTTAAAAAAAAGGAATCTGTGTCATTTATATGTTTTTATACTTCCATATTAAAAAACAAAAAGAAAATGCACTCTTGTAATATGAGCTTAGCTATAAATGTAAAATGTGGTTAATTAAATTTTCATCCATCTACAAGTGGCTACGTTCAAGATTAGTATGTAAGAGTATTTTTATGTGAGTGAGCAAAATGTGTGCTATCTGGAAAACATTGTGTTGAAGGAGGATCACCAGATTTCATCGATGACAAAAAATTAACTGCGTTCGTTATTGGTATTTGAAATAAAAAATACAGGGTGACCCAAAAATATTGCAATAATTTTTAAAAAATTTACAATTCGTAAAATTTTGGCAATACACAACGTGGTCAATGTAAAATAGATTTCTTTTTTTGTTCTTCTAATTACAAAAACATTAAATCAGTATCGCCACCATGAAACGACTTTGTTTCCTAACTGCTACTCGGGACCCAAGCTTAGAAAAGAATATTGGAGATTTTATTTTAAAATATTGAAAAATTAAACTTCATTATGATATTTATATTTTCACTTTTCAAGGCGAGAAATTACTTATTTAATTATAAATTGTTTATAATTAAATAAACGAATGCATTGATGACTATTCAGGTTAAGAAAACATTTGTGAAAAGGGAAGACTTTGTAGTTTAGCCTTCTTCACAATTGAGAATAATCGAGTTCCAAAAATTAATGAAAATATTAATGTGTTTGCTTTCTTAGGGGGGGAAAAAAAGAGGGTTTTGCAATTTAACTGCTAGGTGTAAAAAGAAAGTATATTGAACAATTTGCTAGTAAACATTTTACCTTATAATGTATATGTGTCTTATTACGCGCTTTATATGACATCAAATAAATTCGTATATATTCGTTTTGACTTAACAGAGGAACATCACACATCGATGAGACATTTATCGAAAAAAATTTATTCGAATTAAGTTAATAAAATCTTTATAGCATATATGCCAAATTATATCTAAAAACCAACCATCCTTGATTTTATATACATGACATAGTATTTAAGATCAATTGAATACCCTATCATGTAATGTTTGTTAGGGTTTTATTTTTTGCACAAGAAAAAAAGTGGGTCCAATTCTCTAGTTACGGCCATACTACTACTAAAGTTATTGAACAAGAGTTTCTGTATAATACCATAATACAACAAAATAGAACAAAATTCATTTGATGTTATAGAAGACAGCATTCATCTTCGAGAATAACAATGCTAAGATTATATAATAATACTTTCTTTAATATCGGGCTTAAATGAAAAGTCATCTGAAAGTTGGTACATTAATATATCAACTCTTGAATATCAAGTAATTGCTATATCATTCAGGTTTGGTTGGAAATCTGAAACATATGATCTGATATTACAAAGAAAACCTCATTGCTATTACGCCTTCATTTCCATTTCCATTAGCTTTCTCGTTCTTAAGCAAGTCACTTCAAGCCTAAAAATTGCATTTTTGATCAAAAATGGCGCCACCAAAAAAATTTTAATGCCAGTAGGGTTAAAGGGTTACAAAAAATGAGCCTATAAAATTAGAAAAAATATCTGCATTTAATGTATCTACAATGTGAAGATTTTTCTCATAAATCTTACCTCTAAACAAGATAAAAACATTATCGGTGGTTTTAAATATAACTCAAACAGCCTGACATATGAAGATTGATATGAATTTTGCACATACTTGATTACAAATACGCCCCATAGAAACTTGAGGATTTGAACTTTATATGGGAAAGTAGTGCCTCGGGACACACTCTTCTCAAAATGTTACATTCAGTAATATAACAGCAGTTGAGATATGAGGCTTTGCTCCATCTTCTTGAATACCATATCAAGTGATCCTTGTCTTTCTTGCAAAACTATGGCTAATGTTATACAAAACTTAACAAACCGCTAATTATAACCGTTACCATCAATTTCTTAGTGGAAAATAGATCAATAGTAAAAAATCTGTGTATTCACACTACATTGTATTTTTTTTTTTTTTTTTTAAATTTTTTTTTTTAATTTAAAAAAGATAGCATTCTATTTTGTGATGTGGATTTTATTACGCTGTCACAGCGCTGTAAATTACTGATTTTAAAAATATTGTAAAATTTTTTAATCACCCTGTATCTTCCCTTTATTTTTTAGATAATGTATTATATACCACAAAAGTGAACACATTGCAGATTCTAAAAAAAAGTAGAGTTCTTATATTCATTAATGTATTTTCTCTTGTCAGAATTATTATAAAAAAAATATATATATATAATAACATGTAGGAGAAAATTGAGAGTATTTTTTGATACTCCAAAAAAAGTTCAACCGAAAATCTTTAGAATCCATATCTAAGTCAAAAATATATCTTAAATCATCCTTGGTTTTATGGTATTTAGTAAAACTAAATTTCAACTTAAGACGATTAAATGTTGTTGTTAAATCTGATTTAAATTTTTGTTTTATTATATTTTGAAAGAATAAAATACGGTTTATAAAATAATATAAAATTTTTCGTAAAGAAACTATAATTCATTTGATGAGATTCTATCTGTTTTGTATAAACTATTAAAATGTACAGATTATCTTAAATTCAGTTTTTATATGCATTCCACATATGTTTACATTTTAATTGAAATAAGTTAAGAAAGTCATATTGTGTACTAAATGTAGCATTTTATCGTTTGTTTACCTGTCATTTCAAGTAACTTCTTGGTTAGAATATTCACATATTATAATAATATGTTTTTAATTTACAAAGAATTTCTATTCTATATTATCCTTAGAAAGATAAGTAAAACACATCACTGGCTGGTATGAATGTATTATAAGTGTTTAAATTTTTACAAATCCAATCGTAAATATTAATATTTTTCAGTGCAAAAATATTGTTGAAATTATTAGTCAAATAATTCAGCATGATAATACAATTAATTATCTGTGTGTGTGTGTTTTGTAACTGAAAATAAAATTAAGTACTGTTCTATTTTGAAACTTCACAAAATACTTAGAGGATTATGTTTAAAATTAATACCATAAAATCAAGTTTTAACTGAAGATATATTTTTAACCATTACCAAGATTGATTGATTGATTTTTATACTCGTAAATTATTATTTTAGCAATAAATCATAATTTTTTTCCCTCTGAAACCATTACTTAGTTGCACTACAGCAAATTATAACACCTACATATTTTATGATTGAAACTCTTGATCCTTCTTTAGACATAGATAACACCATAAAGCATGAGCAGTGAGAGTGTTGGCTACATTTCCAAATACGACATTGCGTGTCCGATGGCAACCCTACACTAGAACTCCTGAACCCATTTGCGGTTGTGCCTTTGGATTACAGCAGCATAGGGCACGACAGATGTGCCCGTTGTCATTATACTGCTAGTACGTACATAGAGCATATCCACCTATCTAGTACAAACGATTGCTATCATAATTTATCACCAAAAGACTTGTTTGTGATATACAACCTTCCTCTAAACATTAACCGGACAATGAAAAAGAGAAACGTGGAATATTTATCAAAATTAGTTTCTCTAGTCTGTTTTTTGCTATCATTTCATACTAATCCATTACACAGTGGAATGTAAATAAATGAAAATAAATTTATCGACTGAAAATTTATATTCAAAAATGGATTTTCATTTATATTAGTGTATTTTACAGCAGAACTTCATAATGCCAAAACATTGCTCAAGAGATGGTAAAACGCATGCTCAGTGTATTGTTATGGGTGGTCTATTCACACCTTCGTTTTGCAAATTGAGCTGCATTCATTAATTTGCTTCCAAAATGAAGTATTTGGGGAAATTTATCTTAAGTGGCCACTATCATTAATATCGGCGCTATTGTCTTAGATTTAATTGACAATATTAAATTATTGGAAATGTATACAAATTATCGAAATCAAACCATAATCTTTGCTAGATTGCAAGATATTGTTTTAAAGTTAAAAATTTACAATACATCAGGGCAGAATTAAAAGTGCTTTTTTTCCCCAACTTAACCGCTGAAACTCATTCTAAAAATTTTAAATAAATATAAATCATTCATCTTAGTCCAATCTCTTTGAGACAATGTAAGCCTTACTATGACTCAAGTAGATAAGACATCATCATTAATCATAGATATATATCATATCTCAATTGAAGTTAAGAATCTAAATGTTTTACATTCTTGAACAAAAAAGAACTATGAAACTCCAAATTGGAAAAAAATACACGATTCGAAAAATCCCAGCTATTAACGTTCTCCGTGTATTGTTATTGGTGGCATATTGCCACCTTCGTTTGGCAAATTGAACTGCATTAATTAATTTCCTTCCAAAATGAGGTATTTGGGTTATTATTAATATTTATCCTAAGTTACCACTATCATTAATATTGTCAAATTATCAAAGCAAACCATAATCTTTGCAAGATGTATTGTAAACTTTTAATTTTAAAGCTATATCAGGGCAGAATTAAAAGTGCTTTTTTACCAATTTAACGGTCGAAACTCATTCTAAAAATTTAAAATAAATATAAATCATTCTTCTTAGTCCAATGTCTTCGAGGCAATGCGAACTCGTCGTTCATTATAAGCCTAACTAAGACAAGTGAATAAGACATTATCAATTATCATAGATGCAGATCATATCCTAATTGAAATAAAGAATATAAATGTTTTACAGTCTTCAACAAAAAGGAGCTACGAAGCTTCAATCTGGAAAAAATGCACATGATTGGAAAATAAACTTAGTTATAAACATTTTCAGTGTATTGCTATGGATGACATATTCTCACCTTCGTTTTGCAAATTGAACTGTATCTATTATTTGCTTCCAAAATGAAGTGTTTGGGGAAATTATCCTAAGTGATCATTACCATTAATATCGGCTCTTTACATATACGGTCTTAGATTCAATTATATGTATTTCCAATAATTTAATATTGTAAAAGATTTTTTTTATAATTTAACGAGTTGATAGTTATAAAGTTAAAAATTTACAATACATCAGGGTAGAATTAAAAATGTTTATTTCCAACTTAACCGTTGAAACATTCGAAAAATTTAAAAAAAATGCAAATTATTCACCTTCGTCCAATGTCTTTGAGGCGATAGTACAAAAAACAAACCATAATATTTGTTAGATTACAAGTTGATATCGCTTTAAAGTTAAAAATTTATAATACATCAGGGCAGAATTAAAAGTGCTTTTTTTCCCCAACTTAATCATTGAAACTCATTTTAAAAATTTAAAATAAGTATAAATCATTTATATTAGGCTAATGTCTTTGAGACAATGGTATTCTTTTATTGTAAGCCTAGCTATGGCTCAAGTGTGTAAGACACCATCATTAATCATCGATGTATATCATATCTTAATTGATGCAAAGAATATAAATGTTTTTCATTCTTGAATAACAGAGAGTTATGAAACTCCAAATTGGAAAAAATAAAAAACGTAGTTATAAATATTCTCAGTATATTGTTATGAGTGGCATATTCGTTTAGCCAATTGAGCTGCATTAATTAATTTGCTTCCAAAATTAAGTATTCGGGGAAATTTATTCTAAGTGATCATTATCATTAATATGGGCACTTTACATATACTATGGTCTTAGATTCAATAATTTAATATTGTCAAATTATCGAAAACAGACCATAATCTTTGTTAGATTGCAAGATATTACTTTGAAGTTAAAAATTTACAATACATCGGGGCAGAATTAAATATGCTTTTTTTATACCAACTTAACCGTTGAAACTCATACTAAAAATTTGAAATAAATTTAAATCATCCAATTTGAGGCAATGTAACTCTTCTTTCATTGTAAGCCTAACAAAGACACAAGTGGATAAGACATCATTATTAATCATAGATTTATATCATATCCCAATTGATGTAAGAATATAAATGTTTTACATTCTTGAACAAAAGAGAGTTTTGAAACTCTAAATTGGGAAAAAAAGATACACGATTGGCAAAAACGCAGTTATAAACATTCTCAGTGTATTGTTATAGGGTCATGTTGCCATCTTCATTTGGCAAATTGAGCTGAATTAATTTATTTCCAAAATGAAGTATGTGGGAAATTTATTCCAAGCGGCCATTCTCATTAATATCGGCTCTTTACATATATGGTCTTAGAATCAATTGTTTATTTAAAATAATTTAATATCGTTAAATTGTTGAAAACAAACAGTAATCTTTGTTATATTACAAATTAATATTGCTTTAAGCATTTACAGCACATCAGAGCAGAATTAAAAGATCTTTTTTTCCAACTTACCCGCTGAAACTCATTTTAAAATAAATATAAATCGTACATCTTAGTGTAATCTATTTGAGGCAATGGTAACTCTTCTTTCATTGTGAGCCTATGACTCAAGTGGATAAGACATCATTAATCATAGATGTATATCATATCTCAATAGAATATAAATCATAGAATGTAAATATTTTACATTCTTGAACAAGAGGGGTTATGAAACTCCAAACTGGAAAAAATGCACTGAATATGGATTCAATATGAATTTCTACGTAATGTTTGCACCACTCTATGGGGAAAATGCTTCCGCTGAAGTATGTATATTAAAAAACATTCACTTCAAAATTTATTTTGCAGATAAAAAAAAAACGTTTTGATTGTGATTAAAGAGCAAATCATCGAACTTGTTCCAGGTATTATCCCATAAGAGAGTATTAGAAAAATATTTCATTCAGAATATTCTAATTTAATACAAACTAAAAGGCATGGCGGGAATTCAGTAAATATCATAGTACATATTACTTTGATTTGTTAAAAAAAAATTTCATATCTGCATAATCAGAATAATTATCTTTAAAAATTTAACTAAATATTGATACGAGTTTTCAGCACTTTAAAAACTACGTTAAAGATATTTTTTTTAAAATACTGAGATCCTTTCTTGAATTTTCAAGTGAACGTGGTCTTTTCACTGGACTAAATACACTCAAGAGCCAAAACATTATGGCCACCTGTCAATAACGAGTTGGCCCACCTTTGGCGCGCAACACAGCTTCAACCCGCCTTGGCATGGATTAATACTACCACTTAATACCAGTTAAATATCACTTCCACCTGATCACGTGCCTTCCACGTCATCCAGGCGAGTTCATTGCAAAATGTAGGGGTGGTCATAATGTTTTGGTTCTTGAGTGTAAATAAAGACCATGGTCACACGCGCTCACAAATCGTAAAAACTATTGAAGATACAGCAATAACAGAATCCCACTGTATCATAAATATAGCAAATATGCAATTACAAATTTTTAAAATATGTTTTTATAGATATTTTTTAAGTTTCAAATTACACATTAATTTTCGTATTTAAATTCACTTATATTTCAACAAGCATTGCGGGCATGATTCACAAACACTTTTTTTCTTATAAGTCTAATAGATTACAGAAAATGTATAAAATTTGAGTAATAAAAAAGCATTACATGAGGATTTAAGGTAATCAACAGCGTTCGGAGCAAAAAATTTTAAATAATATCTCTTGGAAACATTTTTGATGTTATTGTTAAATTAAATTATAAAACATTGACAAAAAAAATTAAAATAACGCTAACCAAAAGAATATGTAACATAAAACATTTATAAAATATTCATTGATTTCATTATAAAATTTGAAGTACAGTATACAACAAAGAATAGAAAAGTAAATGATATAATAAAATTTATTATCATCATTACTTGTCAGTATTTAATTTTATTTTCGTAAATATAAAAAAAAAAAAAAAAAAAACATTTTGTTCCGAGACACTGAATGCAAAAATTTAATGAAAGAAATACAATTAAATTAAATTCGCATATGTATACCAAATCATTTAACAAGCTGAAGATTTGGTTTGGTCGCCCTACAATAATTTTTTGCACTCATTAGACTGAGACCTACAGTTTAGCTTGGATTCCGAACGACTAACAAGCATCCATGGCACAGCCAAGATTCGAATCTGAAGCCTGTGCTAACAATGGCCAGAACGCTAACCAATTGGTCAATAGGTCGCTTAACAAGCTGAAGAGAAGGAGGGAAATGAATTATCATAATTCATGCCATTTTAATTGAATAAATGAATTGATATCGAGTTTTAGTTATAGGTTTTAATTCACATATATAAACTCAAACTTAACAATAGCGAAGCATTGTCAAGTACTTAATAAAACATGGATTAGCAACAACATAAGGATACGGAGTTCATGTATAACAAATATTTTTATTTAGAGCTATGGAAATACGATTGACCTCAAAAACTATTAATGGTGCTATAGTAACTTAATCTCTAGTTATTACATATATTTTAATACAAATAAATCCTTATTGAATTATTTGCAGCAATTATTATTATTTACAGCCTTAGAATTCATATAAAAGAAAATTTTTCTTTTGCAGCTATAGTTTGATTTGGTTTGTCACTCTACGGTCATTTACTGGTCATTCTACCAGATGGCATAGTCGCTCTACGGTCTTTTTCTGGTAGCTCTACCAGATGACATTTTCATTCTACGGTATTTTTCTGGTAGCTTTACCAGATGACATTTTCACTCTACGGAATTTTTCTGGTAGCTTTACCAGATGACATTTTCACTCTACGGTCATCTTTTTCTTTTTTTTTTCTTTTTCTTTTTTTTTTTTTTTTTTTTTTAGGGGGAGGCTAATTAGATCAGGACATACAGCTTAAAGGGGATTCCGAATCACTAACGAACCTACATGCAACCGCCAGGATTCGAACTTGAAAAGCCTGTGGTACCAATGGCCACGGCGCTAGCCAATTGGCCATCAGGCCGTTTTTACAGCTGTAGAAAATACTAGATAATGATAAATAACAAGAAACTTAATGATTCTATTTAAAAAAAAATTTTTTTTTGTTCCAATGCAGCTGGCAAACACTTAGACAGCTTGGTCTTGGATGCCTTAAGGCAAGCGCTGCACAGACGTTACTCACTTTGCATTACCCAGGGGGCGCGTGTAACTTGAAGATACGGACGCGAACAACAATGCCCCCGCAACGCTCTACGATCCTATTAGGACCAGGACCTACGGCTTAAAGTGGATTCCGGACCACTACAAACATCCATGGCACCGCCGGGACTCGAACCCGAAACCTGTGGTACAGAGCGCTAGCCATTCAGGCCCCCTATTTTTTTTAATTTGTAAATGCTACTTAAACAGTTAGTTTACAAATTAATATACAATGAATTAAAATTTAAAATATAATAAATAAACGCATCTTTCAAATCATTTTAACATTTGCTGGTGGAACATTTTTGTAATCAATGGAATTCTGCAAGTCATTTTAATCTTTAATGAACCATGGGAAATAAAAATTGAATTGAATTGAATTGAGTGGTGTAATCTATCCTAATTTTCTTATTTGTTATATATAATGGGGTCTGATGGCCGAGTGACTAAAACTCGGTGCCCCAGGGTTTGAGTCCCAGCAGTGACATGGATGTTTGTAGTGGTTCGGAATCCCCTTCAAGCGGTAGGTCCCAGTCTCATGTGACTGTAGCTCTGGCCTTTCATGCTTCAGATTCGAATCCTGGAGGATGTTTGTTTGTGGTTCGGAATCCACGTTAAACCAGTCTAATTAGCCTCAAGTGTGCACAACATGACCGTAGAGCGAAAAAACAAGCCACACCTTGTGAGAGTGTAGAGCGTTGGGCATAATATGACAAGCCTACTCCATAAAAAGAAAATATCTTCTGTCTCGAAATCTGCTAATAGACAGACGGCTTTGGCTCACTATGGGACTGTTGCGTCAGAGAAAAAGAATATATACATAATCCCTAAGGTGAAACATTATGGGTCTTATGAAACCAGCTTAAAATATTCTAAAGGACTGATTCTATGAAATTTATTAATTATAAAAAATACAGATACAGTAAAAAAAAAAAAAAAAAAAAATCTTGTCTTCTAATTCAAATATTTTTTCGATTTCGCGCCAAGCATTGCCACACAGAAATTTATTTTTGTGGCGTTTATTATTAAAATATAGATGACTGAACTTTTCAACTTCTATCATCTTTGGTGGTCATGGTTAATATTATATCCCCTAATGCAAAAAAATCGTAAGACAAAAATCAATATATGCCTCGGAAAAAGGAAAAAAATGGTAAAATGAATGAATTTCTGTACAATTAAAGCCCGAACACATTTCGGGCAACGGGCGTACCGGTTACGGAGTTCCTTGGTGGTTTTAAGAACCACAAAACCTCCACATCTTAAAGTAGTTAGAAAATTTGCACAAAAATGAAGTTGCTTAAATTATAGAAAATTAATAAATAAAATAAAACAATTTGAAATTTAAGAAAACATCTCTTGCTTGAAAACAATTAAAGCAAGAGATCGAAAAAGCTAAGCTATCGGTACAATTAAGAGTGCGTTGTCGATGCTCCCCAAAAAAAAAAGATTAAAGTTAAAATTAAAAATTTTAAGCTAAAAATAAAAATAAAACAAAGGAATTAAGGTTAAAACTAAGTAAAAGTACATGGAATTTACAATAAATTAAGTTGATTTTCTATTGGTTGAATTACGATCTTTGAGCCAACGGCCGTACCATGCTGAATATACCGGTTCTCGTTAGATCACCGAAGTTAAGCATCATTGGGCGCGGTCAGTACTTGGGTGGGTGACCACCTGGGAACACTGCGTGCCGTTGGCAAATTTGGGACCTGAATGGCCGAGTGTCTAGCGCTCTGGCGCTCGGTGCCACAGGTTTCGGGTTCAAATCCCGGCGGTGCCTTGGATGTTTGTAGTGGTTCGGAATCCACTTTAAGCCGTAGGTCCCGGTCTTCTATGCCTGTAAGAGTGTCAGGGAGCAAAAGTCAGGCTTCTACCTACGGGTGCTCCATCACAACAGAAGCTGCTTCCTTCCCCTTCAATCATGAGTCCATATGGGCTCGTGGGCTTGGCCAGCCAAGTGGGATAAGAAACAACAACACGATCTTTGCTTTGAAAAGAACTAGAATTTAAGTAAAAAGCAAATTTAAGAATGTAGGAAAACAGGCTTATGATTGGCTGGCAATTTGCGTATGAGATATCTGATGCAAATCTACCTTTACTTGCATATGTATGTAGATTTACACCGGTTTCAATAGATTCATCCCGGTCGAACCTACAGTTTTGTTAGACTACTCTACCAGACTAACAACAGCTGGACTTTTGCTGTGGGTGTCTAGGGTATTTGACAGACAAAACGCAGTAACGGGACGTTACTTTAAATAAAGCCATTTAATATTATATTTTACAATGATATTTACATTAATTAAGGGGTTAAACATATTCTCTCACTGCCTGACGCAGCATCCCCAATCGCTCCTGCCAGCGTTCTCTTCTCTTTCTCCATCTACGGGGTCCTGTCCCCTTCTCGTGGGGTCAAAGTTCAAAGTTGAATACTCCCCCACCTTGTAAACAGGCTCTGTCAAAGGCAAGCAACTGTGAAGTGTCGCCGCCTGCTGATTACCACACTAATAAATCCCACATGTATATGCATTGTGCATGCATTGAATTAAAATAATGGTATCTCAGCTATAATTTAGAATATTAGTCTGAGTAATTTCAAACAAAAGTACAAGAAAAAATGGTTTAAAAAAAATACGAACAACTCAACTGAATTAATATAGAAACAAACTAAAAACTGTTTTCGGAATTTAAAAATCTGATATTTAAATTATGATATTAAATTTGAAATTTTTTTTTAAGAGATTTAAGTGACTAATCAGTTATCTTAATATTCTTTTATGCTTCTTATACTAATAGAATTTTTCATAAACAAGTTTATAGTTAAAAAATATAAACTTAACTAAGTATGCGCTTAAGGAAACATGCGTACGGTATATACAGGGTGATTATAAAAAACACTATCCCCATATATGAGCCCCTAGCTATCATACCGTTCACAGAAATGAAAATTTTGGTTTAAGGTATTTTTCGGCATGCACTCAAAAATTATGCAAAAACAACAGTTAAACTCGGTACTTACGTATTAACGATACCTTGGCGACAGTTGCGCCAATAAAGAGCACACGCGCCAACCGCAGCTACAGATTTGGCTGTTTTTAAGTGGCGCCAATCTACACTTAAAATTTTTGTTCCAAATAATAAAATATATAAAACACTTTATTTAAAATCAAAACGCTTTCAAAATTCGACGTCAACTCCTCGCACCAGCAGTATATGAATCTCAAAGCTGTACAAAATGGAATTCTGCTTCCCTCAAACCAGTTGTCTTTTCTAAGTCCCACACGATAAGCACACTGACTGAAATTGCATTTCCAAAACTTACGTTCACCAAAATAAAGTTTCATGTCATGGGAATTGGGACATTTTCGTTGTTTTGGTAAAATATTTCGCTTCTGAAAAAATAAAATTGCATCTTGTTCTGTTTCTGGCAAATCCCAAATACGCATTTTCGTAGCACTACAAAATGGCGTCAAAACTCAGCAAATCTGCAGCTGTTAGATTGGCGCCACTTAAAAACCGCCAAGTCTGTCGCCAAGGTATCGTTAATACGTAAGTACCAAAATTTCAAATGGCAAACCTACTACTAATGAAAAACCACAAATAGTGCTGGAACGTTACCTGTAGTACGAAAATCGCTAGCGCAAGATAGACTGAGAACAAAAACGGAAACAACCAATAAGGACGTAGAAGCAACAGAAAGCAATATTATATTTCAGAAATTTTCCATGTGACCTCCTTCACACACGATGACATTTTGCACTTTGCATGCGGTAAATGGCGGATAGCACTGAAGCACGTACCTTGGCAAGAGAAATCTATTGAAGTTCTGTTAAAATCAATATGTTCCCAGAGTTCTCAAGGATAATATAGCATCAAAAGTTACTTCGGTACTTACGTATTAATGGTACCTTGCGACAGACTTGGCGGTTTTTAAGTGGCGCCAATCTAACAGCTATAGATTTGGCGGGTTTTGGCGGTTTTTAAGTGGCGCCTATACAACGGCTGCAGATTTGCCGAGTTTTGACGCCATTTTGTAGTGCTACGAAAATGCGTATTTGGGATTTGCCAGAAACAGAACAAGATGCAATTTTATTTTTTCAGAAGCGAAATATTTTACCAAAACAACGAAAATGTCCCAATTCCCATGACATGAAACTTTATTTTGGTGAACGTAAGTTTTGGAAATGCAATTTCAGTCAGTGTGCTCAACGTGTGGGACTTAGAAAAGACAACTGGTTTGTGGGAAGCAGAATTCCATTTTGTACAGCTTTGAGATTCATATACTGCTGGTGCGAGGAGTTGATGTCGAATTTTGAAAGCGTTTTGATTTTAAATGAAGTGTTTCATATATATTTTATTATTTGGAACAAAAATTTTAAGTGTAGATTGGCGCCACTTAAAAACCGCCAAATCTGTAGCTGTTGCTGGCGCGTCTGTACTTTATTGGCGCAACTGTAGCCAAGGTACCGTTAATACGTAAGTACCGTTACTTCTTAGCATATTGACTATATGCGTATTACTAGCCTGAGAACTGGCAAACATGAAAGCCATCCTGGGCCAATCAAAACACCTCTTTACCATGAAAAGATCTCTACCAGATTTCTACTTCACAGTATACCTACAGATATATCACACGCAGAACCATAGGTACTCCCAAACAAGTATTTCCGTTTCCGTTTCCAAAACTGGAAGAAGAAAGCAACCTCTCCGTCATACAACTTCGGCGTTTTGTAGAAAATCAGGCAACGCCTACCCTTTCGTCTTTAGTTTTGGTTCACTATTTTAGGTACAATTTTGGTAGACTATGACCGATTGTGGCCAGCACAATAAAAAATTACTTTGTTTTATGAGAAGCCCCACCAATGCATAAAATATCATTCCCGCACTCATCCAACTGCAAATTGTAAAAAGGCAGTAATCTGTGAATATTGCAGTACCCGATATTCTTTGGAATAGTGCTCAGTCCAAGCATTGTCCGCAATGTGTCAATTGCGGCGGAGAACTAAAAAGCCACTGATCTCAATTATTCTAAATGAAAAGTAGAAGAAATTTTTCTAAAATTTATAGCTCTTTAATATAATTTTTTTTATTGAAGCTCGAAGACTATATCGCACTCCGAAGGAAGACATTTTTTCATCTAAATTAAATGTTCGCACTACTTCCACTTACATTACTAAGGAAGAAATAACAAAATTATTTCAACAGCAGGCCATGGAAACTTAAAAATTTGTTGAAGTCAGTCAGGCACATGCCTCTATTTTTCAAGAATTCATTAAAACGTTCACCAATAATATAACTGCAACTCTTCGCCTCCCTAAGTCAAGCCATACAAAAATTCTCCTCCTTCAGTTACTCCAATTCCAATATTTAAAGATTAAAAAAAAAAAGATAAAAAAAATATTAGGCTTCGAGTTCTAACTAGATATCGATAGTACAATGACTAAATTAATAAACCACGATAATCAATCTTCCTCCTTCTCTACAACTCATTTGACATAGCTATTAAGCTGGAGCAATAAATTAGGTTCTCTTTTTTTTATTGATTAAATCTTTTACAATTATTTAAAATTTT
The DNA here is from genome assembly GCA_021605075.1 of Caerostris darwini. NCBI lineage: Eukaryota > Metazoa > Arthropoda > Arachnida > Araneae > Araneidae > Caerostris > Caerostris darwini. Next base: position 40,971 of record BPLQ01001246.1, read on the forward strand.
GTTGTTTGTTGTTGTTTCTTATCCCACTTGGCTGGCCAAGCCCACGAGCCCATACGTACTCATGATTGAAGGGGAAGGAAGCAGCTTCTGTTGTGATGGAGCACCCGTAGGTAGAAGTCTGACTTGGCTCCGTGACGCTCTTACAGTCATAGGAGACCGGGACCTACGGCTTAAAGTGGATTCCGACCCACTACAAACATGGCACCGCCGGGATTCGAACCCGAAACCTGTGGCACCGAGCGCTAGACACTCGGCCATTCAGGTGAATTTGTGAATGCCAACGGCACGCGGTGTTCCCAGGTGGTCACCCACCCAAGTACTGACCGCACCCAATGATGCATAACTTCGGTGATCTAACGAGAACCGGTATATTCAGCATGGTATGGCCATTGGCTAAAATTTTGTTTTCATGTTTAATACAACGTTTAACATGTTGCAAAGGAACGCTCGTAGTACCTGACAAATGATCCTTTCCGATTCAGTTTATTTTTCTGCATCAGTTCCAGCAATACAAGAAATGTTTTTTAATTCCGAAGATCAATTTCACTTACTGGTAAACTAATTTAGAGACTTTATCGCCCTGTTAATGCACAAAGAGTAGGGCGTTTAATTGCAGTCGATTCCAGTATTCCTAGCAGAGTTTTTAATCCTGTCATTCTTCCTCATTCAGACAACGAATTACAAGCCATCGCATTACATCTTACGAATATAACTTTCATATTAGTCAAAATATGTCCTTCCAAGGGCCTTTTCACCATGGAATGGTTGGAGGCAATTTATTAACAACTTCCATCTACTTGCATTATTCTTGGGGATTTTAATTTTCATCAATCCATACTCGAATCTTTTCCTTCTACTACTACTTCTGAAACTCTAATTGAATTAATAACAATAATTTAAGTATTATTAATACCAACATCACCACTCATATTCTCTAATTACTACATCCCTTATAATCTCTCCATCGCAAGCACAGATATTTATCCTACTTTATATATTAATACTCGGTACCACACGGGTTCAGTCCTGGCGGTGCCATGGTTGTTTGTAGTGGTTCGGAATCCACTTTAAAAAATTCTCTAAGATTAGAGCGTTGCGGGGGCATCCCTTATAATCTCTCCACGCGCCCCCTGGGTAATGCAAAGTGAGTTCGTCTGTGCAGCATTTTATCCAAGACGTCCATGTCTGTGTTTGCCAGCTGCATTAGAAAGAAAAAAATACTCTACCCCTTTTAACAGTGATCACCTACCGAGTCCGTCATCACTTGAACTCATTTCTCCATAAAAATTAGCAAATCGATCATGATATGGTCTAAAGTTCTTCTTTTTCTTCGAGATCAACAGAATCTCGTTGGTAAGTTTGCATTAAATTCCGACTTGCATTCTTTCTTGGCACATGCTCTATTCCGTAATAAGAAAAACTATGAAATCACCCACCATCCAACATTTCGGTGGTGTAATACACAATGCAATAACCTTTTAAGATAAAAATGCAAACTTTTGCATCAAGCCCGATCTCAACTTCCAAGCGACCTCATACATCCAAAAATATTTTTTATGATCACCTTGTACAAGTGTCCATATAAAATATACACTCAAGAGCCAAAACATTATGACCACCCCTACATTTTGCAATGAACTCGCCTGGATGACGTGGAAGGCACGTGATCAGGTGGAAGCGGTATTTAACTGGTATTAAGTGGTGGTATTAATCCATGTCAAGGCGGGTTGAAGCTGTGTTGCGCGCCAAAAGGTGGGCCAACTCGTTATTGACAGCTGGTCATAATGTTTTGGCTCTTGAGTGTATATTTACATAAGTTTTTGAAAGGATTTTATGTTATTAATGATGCATTATTTATGTAAATGAGACAAAAAAAAATGTTTAATCGTCATTCTACATTATTCATTTTTATAATAAGGAATTTTCACCAAAAAATTACAGCTTATTATTTAAAAATTTGTTTTATTTAAATCATGGCTGTATAAAGCACATTGTAAGTATACAAAAATTAAAATATGAAGCAAATGTAAATTATAATTTTTTACTTTGACAGCGATATTCTTTACCAATGTCAATAATTGAAGCGGAAAAAAAACTTTAATACATGATCGGGTTAGGATTTAATAAAGATATATTTGCAAAACTATTAGCAGGATTTAACCTGAATCTATTTTCAGGTAATGATTTGAAAGCATGTTTTTACAATCCTATATTTTGGGCCAAACTAAGGAGATGGGAATCTTTATGTATATCTTCTTTTTGCTGTGCTTGTGTGTTTTGCAGTGTGTGCATATTTTTTTTTTCTCTGTTCTGTCTTACTTGCTTTGTAATTCATTGAATCTGCTTTGATCCCTTTGCTATGAACAATAATTAAATTCAACAGCAGCACGAATATACCATCGCTGTACATCTGCAGGCAGTGGAGCAGAAGTCAGTCAAATTAATATAAAAGTATGAATAAAGTTCTATAACCGCAAGAATATTAAAATAATCAAATATTTAACTGTTTTTTCGTGAAAAAATATTAAGAAAAGTATCATAGAATAAACAATAAATCAATATCGCGGAAGCCAACAAAACTCTTTTTGGAAATGAAAGGAATTATCTCCCGAAAAATTAAAGAAAACCTAATATTTCCGGTTACAAGGCTAACAGCAGAATTGAAAGAACATTATGGTTTGATTTGTTTTGGTTTGGTTTGTCACCCTACTGTCCTTTTTTTTTGCACACTTTAGGCTAATTAGACTGGGACCTACAGTTTAACGTGGATTCCGTACCACTCACAAACTATCACTGCCATCATTGAAGCTGAAGCCTGTGGTACCAAAAGTCAGAGAACTAGCCAAGTAGCTATGATGAATAGGAGTAAGTCCAGAAACCACAAAGGTTTCTCGACTTGCCTGGTGACAAAGAAGAATTTCATTAATGAAAATAAATAAAATTAGAAATGCTCGAATTTCATTACCCAAAAATATGAAGAAAAAAAAAACGTCCTTTAGAACAGGGGTCTCCAAACTACGGCCCGCCAGTGTCATCCATCCGGCCCGCGACAACGAATAGCTTATTGTTGCTGTAATAAGTTGGATAAAAGAAACATAGAATGATAATAACTCGGCTTTATTGACTTGCTAGGTAAAGCTTAATGACAAGCATAACACGCAGAAAATTTAACTTAAGCATAACAACTAACAAATAATTGAAATGACAAATAATCCCACCAACATTATAAACTAGTGAACATCCCGCGGTTACCCTCGGTAGTTATGTTGGGGTAAAGAATATCACATATGTATGCATATCGATGTTTGGAATGTATATATCCTGAATCAAACATATGATTTTTATCCTGAAAATACCTCAGGAACGGAAAAGCTAAATTAACGCGAATGAAACCGTGGGGTATCCACTTGCAAAAAAAAAAAAAAAAAAAGATATTTATGTAATTGTAATTTTTCACTAACAATAGTTTGTACTTAGCAAGCGTATGCTCGCTCAGAGTACGTACTCGGCGATTAGTTTAGAAATTATAGATAATGGCAGAAAAATTAAAACGGTTTCGGCCCTTGGTACTTACTGGAGTAAACAGTATGGCCCTAAGGCTGGAAAGTTTGGAGACCCCTGCTTTAGAATCTTGGAACATATTATATTTGCTGGCAAAAATAATTTAATACATTTGGTATTTCGGTCGTATAATGGTTTGGAGAAAACAGAAAATTCCAAAAAAGACAACCAACTTCCAAGTGTTAAACATGATAGATGAAATAATTATGGTATGAGAGTGTATGTCGTCTGCTATAGTTGGCAAATTCCGATGATAGAATTAATTAATATAATATTAAAAAAAAAAAAAATAAAAATTTCAGTTGAAAATCTAAATTTACAAAACGACTTCAAATTCTATTAGAATAACAATCCTAAGAATTTTGCACTGGATATTTGATTATGGTTACTCGATAACTGTAAAGTTGCGAATTCGGCACCGAAATTTCTTAAAGTAAATGTTACTAACGATAATTTTGATGTTTTCAAATGTAATAAAAGAGTTTTGGCAAAAAAATGCAAGCAATATTTTAATTTTTATAAAATTAAAAAAAAAAAAAAAGTAAATTTCAAAAAAAAAATTGAACGGCCGAATTATTTCAAAAGGTTTCTTATTTGCCATGGATGTTTTTTTCAATTTTAAATGTTTTAGTTCGGGGGCATTTTCATCTTTTTTAATGTATAATTTTGTAGCTGTCTGTGTTTTAAAGGAAAAAAAATAAAAGTTCTAAATGTTCAATTTTTCTTTATCCTTCTTGCAAATTCGAATATTTTGGAATTCTTAGCAATGAATATTTTTAATGGAAATATTGCATCAATTTTTAATGGGCTTCACATAAAAATGTGATTATTACATTATTTAATAGAAAAAACATTAAATTTATATAATATTTTCTCTAAATTTTGTTTTATAATGTGTTTGTGTGTGTGTATTTGTAGGTTGGTAGATAATGTGTAAACGTTATTTAAAGAATTAATAAAATAGTGATATAAAATTTATATTTATATACATTTAAAAAAGGATAGAATTCCAAAAATTTTAAAGCATTTTTATTTTTAATATCGCATCATTTATGAAAAAAATATATAATTTTTTAACGAAATACATTAGTAATTTGAATTTTAAAAGTAAAAGAATATGATAGAATCCATTATAAACTCTATAAAATATATTTTTTAAATTATGTGATTAAATAAATTTTAAATAAATAAAAGTGAATTAATGCTTTACAATAAAAATTCTTTGAAAAATATTTTACATATTTTACCCACGAATTCATAATTTTTTTCATTATTAAGAATTTTATTTTCTTATTTAATTTAGGTACTTACGTATTAACGGTACCTTGGCGACAGTTGCGCCAATAAAGGGCACACGCGCTAACCGCAGCTACAGATTTGGCGCCAATCTACACTTAAAATTTTTTTTCCAAATAATAAAATATATATGAAACACTTCATTTAAAATCAAAACGATTTCAAAATATTTTTATTCCAAATAATAAAGATGGGCGACACTTAAAAACCGCCAAGTCTGTCGCCAAGGTACCGTTAATACGTAAGTAACTTAATTTATTATAAAAAAAATTATAATTTTTATTTAACTGGTATGAAACGAAAAGTTATGAATTCTATAAAAAAAATGAGATATAAAATAACTTGGATTTTCATTAAATAAATGCCTTAAAATTCGCTAAATTCATTTTCACTCTCATCAGAAAATAAAAAATAAAGATTTTTCTATCAAAAAGCTAATAATCCTCAGTAATATCGACAATCAAAAAATACAACCCCATAAGGAGAAGAAATTTCAGTCGAGCTTTTATTGGCCAATATTGCTCATAGTTGAATCCAATGAGAGGATCCCCTTTTTGTGGGAGGAGTTACTTGAAGCACCTCCCATTTGCGAGTGGACATCCACCGACGTAACAGGAGTCTCATACTAACACGTGGTTCCAACAAGAGAACAAGGAGCAGCGAAGACTGTGAAGAGTTGGATATTGGAGATTTACCACCACATCTGTAAGTCGTTTTTATTTATATGATTATTTTTATTGTTATATTATTTAATCTATAACTCCAATAAGTTCACTGATTCTGATATGAATATTGGTATTCAGCAATATAGTATAAATACAAATTTATTTAAAATATTCATGTCCTATTAAATAAAGCGCTTGTATACAATCTTTGATCGAATAAATAAATAATAATAATCGAATTCCATTTTACTTTAAGATAATTTACTTAAGTTTAATTTGACGATACATCGTAAATAACCGCGATAACGTCAACTCTAATACTGATAAGTTCATTAAGAAAATAATTAGAAGAAAAATTTATAACTTTTTAAAATTTTATTTTATTTATTTATTTTATATTTATTTATTCAAATTCAATTTTAATATAAACATAATAAAAATAGAAAATTCCATTAATCATTAAAATAATGGTACTGAGCCTTCTGAAGAAACCAAAGAATTGTAAAAGGTGAAATCTAATATTGAGCTATCTTCTTTTTTTCTTTTCTGGTGTTGAATTTCATGTACTGAATTATGCTTTGTGAATAAAAGAAAAGATTGTTAAATTAATTTATTGGCCAAACTCGTGGATCAGTGGTAATAGCTCAGTAGTGTATAGAAAGACTTCGGGTTTGAATCCTCTGGCTTCTATACTTTCAGATATTGGATTTAAGGATCATTATGACAACGTGAGTAAGCAACTCGCTTCGACAGTCAGGTTTCTTTGCGAGTTTCATATGGCACGCAAATACGGACAACTACCCCTAAAAATCCTTTCGGAAGGCAATATATTAAGTGGACCACAAGCTCCATTAATGATAAAAATAAAATTAATTTATTAAGGAGCTAATCATTTTTTCTTACTACTTGTTCGTAGAATACATTAGTGGAACGCAGTGTCTCCCGATTATCAAGGGAAAAAAATGAATTTATTAATGAACTAAACATTTTTCCTTGTTCGCGGAATAAGTGAAACACGAGGCCCACCAACGACTAAAAACAAAACAAAAAATGATTTTAGTAATGAACAGCATATTTTTCCTTTTTCGTGGAATTGTAAAGTTTCAGCCTATACTAGACCGATAACGGCTTCAAGAAGAGGGCCACTTTCAGGTCAAGCACTATTATATATATATATATCATACGGCGTGATTCACGAAACCACAAGGGGCTCACTTTGAAAACAGATAGAAACTCCGGCCACTTCAGAGGAAAAGAAAAACGACATTTAGCCGCATAACTCTCTTCTTTACCAAAAATCCTCTTTTAAGACAGTCCGTCAAGATGGGGGGGTCAGCTTCACTCGCTTATCATTAGAGTAGACATTTCTTAATTCGTGATCTATTACCCATCACGATGGAACTACTCATAGTATATCATATTCAATCTGTAGTTGTTTCGACCTGTGAAGGTCGCACAGACATTCGCTGAATTTCCTAAGTCTGATTACACAGGATACCGAATATCTGCTATCAGATTTGAGTGACAGGCTGTTCTCATTAGCACAAAATACTGATTGCATGTAATATAAATACCCTCAATAAAGCTCGTCTTCCAATAAATTTGAGTGATGGATTTATTATATATTTGTAAAATAACACACATTCCTCTCTCCTGGGAATGAAATGCAAAACTCTTCTCGTGATAAGAAAAATGCTACAGAATACATAAGTGAATCACGAGGCCCACCAACAAAAAAAAAATTAATTTATTAATGAACTATACATTTTTCCTTATTCGTTGGAATAAGTGAAACTCGAGTTTCACCACCAACAGCAGCAACAACAACAAAACTGATTTTACTAATGAACAACACATTTTTCCTTCCCAATGAATGTTGAATACATAATAGGAAAGAAAAAAAAAAACACATTTACTCGGCTTCCAAATTTGTATTGCCTTATGATTAATGATATATCACAACAGTCGAGAACTACTTATTTATGGACATTAACACCCAAGATCAAAATTTCCCAATGGAATCAATTTATTTAAAAATCAATGGAGTGACAATAATTGTTTTAATGAAGGAATATAAGAATCTCTATATAAGGGACAATTCAGCATTTGCTTCATTAAAGACAACATTTGTTAAAGCATCAATGAAATAAGTGTTTTCTTTAACGGGCATTCGTTTAAACCCACTAAAATAAATTATAAAATTAGTTAATATTTCAAAGAATTTAAGATTAAAATAAATGGGCTATATTTTAAATGCACTTGTGATTATTTCTTTATTTTTTTATATATTTAATTCATTGGTTTTTCTGATGAGATTGCTCCGTGATGCTGTTAAATAGCATGAAACAGAAGTTGTCCAGTTTTCCAGTTGAAAGTTTAAAAATGAGGCCTGACAATATCAAAGTCGATACAACAATCTTTATCTGCTGTACCGTTCAAGACATTTGACGAAGTGCAAAAGTGACTTATCGATACCATCATGTCCCACAATTAATCCTCCTTTGCTTCTGATATCCATTTAGTATTTAGTTAATTGACGATGAAGCGTTGTAATTAAGGGTGGTTCTCATTTTTGATGGTTTAAAGTATCGTTGTTTTCTTTTAAATACATATTATAATGCTTTAAGACTTAATTATGGACCTAATTTATCCTATAAAGATTTCATATTCTTCTCAAACATAAAATTAATCCTGATAAATAAGTAGGGAGAGTAATTCTATTCGGTAGGATTTTCAACATTATAGAAAAAATATGGAAAACTTCCACTTAATACATTTATTCAGTGGTAGATATTATCACATTTTGGAGCTCGGTGCCACAGGTTTCGGGTTTTCGAATCCCGGCGGCGCCATGGATGTTTGTAGTGGTTCGAAATCCACTTTAAACCGTATGTCTCAGTCTAATACCTATAGAGCGTTGCGCGCATTGCTGATAACATTACCCCGTAAAAAAGTCGACTCGAAATCTGTCCGAAGGTCTAGGTCCACCAGGGTCTGGTTTAGTTTGTCACTCTACGGATATTTGTGCACACTTTTAAGCTAATTAGAACGGACGTACAGTTTAAGGTTGATTCCGAACCACTCGCAAACAATCATGCTACCACCAGGATTCAAAGCGAAACCTGTAGAACCAAAGGCCACAGCGCTAGCCAATTGACCATCATGAAGCTATTGCGCCAATGAAGAAGAATCACAATCATTACTCGAAGAAAGTACTGTAATGCATGTCAACAGAAAGAATTGAATTCGGGTTGACTAATACAAAGTTATACCACTATGTGATGGTCAAGTTATCCAACATTTGGAAGAACGTATAGCTTTAAAAGTATATTTCTTGTTTAAATCTTCCGTTCCAATAATTTTGCAGAATAAAGATAAATGCTATTGATTATGCAGAAAATTTACAAAACCGTAAAAGTTAAAATTTAAAGTTTTGTATGAATTTTTGAAAATTTGTCAAGACATTCAATTGGCCCTCCTCAATGGAACATAAACATTTTGACTTTAAATTTTTTTATATATGGCAAAAATTCATGAAGCCTAAATTTACTAAGCGAAAATTTATAATTAACGATTTAATTAGAAAATGTGGTTTGAAGATTCCAAAAAGAGAATTTCAATAGCTTTATTTTTTGCTTAATTTTATTTATCAATATATGTTTAAAAATGATTTGTGAAAAGACAGAATTTTATCCTTGTATACCATTGAATAAATGGAAGTGCAAGTTATTGTCGGCAATATAGCTATTGCTGCACTAATTCTAAATAAGATCTAAAAGAATTTTGAAACAAAACTTATATAAAAAAATAGATAGTCACTTGACATTTCTTACAAATTTATTAAAAAATAAATAATAAAATTACATCAATTTGGTTTTAATTATTGTGGTCAAAAATAATCAACAGCTTTAATTTTTGGTATATATATTGCATAGATCTTATTTTTTATGAATTCAAAATTTTATTTCCTGTAATTTTCCATTCACATTACTTCTATATATTAAATTTGAGGGTTTATATTTAAAAAAAATTTCGGAAAAAAAGCTAAATTCTCTTATTGTAAACTCTAAACTTTAGACCACGGTTGGAAAATTTTTATATCTCGATAGGTTCAAGTTAAATTTGTAGAAAATTATCAGTGTCAAGACCCAATGCTTTTTCAGTAAAGTTGCTTGTGAGTATTTCCCAAAAAACTGAGTCAAAACTTTTTCCAAAAAACTGAGTCAGACGCACCTTGTAGAAAAACAACTATTGAGGTGCATGTATATGTGTATAAGTATCCTCATATTTATATTTTAAATCGAAATAATAATTGTAAAAATGCAACAATATCCAATTTTTACAACAGTACCCGATCGTAAAGATGCAACAATAGTCCAATTTTTCAACAGTATTTGATTGTAAAGATGTAACAATGTCCAATTTTTACAACAGTATCCGATCGTAAAGATGTAACAATGTCCAATTTTTACAACAGTATCCGATTGTAAAGATGTAACAATGTCCAATTTTTACAACAGTATTCGATTGTATAGAAGCAACAATGTCCAATTTTTACAACTGTATTCGATTGTATAGAAGCAACAATGTCCAATTTTTACAACAGTATTCGATTGTAAAGATGTACAATGTCCAATTTTTACAACAACGATTGGCAAAAAGATGTAACGATGTTTTACAACAGTGACCCATTGTAAAGATGCAACAATTCAAAAATATTACTGTTAGAACTGCAAATGGAACATTTGTAGTAATTATTAAAAATTTGATATCGGCTATGTTAAGTGTATAGTATTTCTTCTACAACAAGAAATCTAAAATAAAAACAACATTGGATGAAAAAATAGTCTAAATTAAATAAACGACAGTTTTTGATGATTACAAGAGAATAAACAGTTATTGATTGTATATTAGAAATTATGCCATTGCGTAATGAATATTTAAATTTTCTAAGAATGTACAAGAAGTTTAGATGATTCACTTCTTTCTGAAAAAGTGAAAGTATAACAATTCATAATAAATGCAGACAATATTGCCAGGTAACAAACTTTAAAATAAACGACCAACGAAGTCAAAACAAATTACTCATAATACTATACATTTTTTAAGGTTTCATTGTTGTTCAGAAGCTATATCTTTATTGCTATGTCATTGCTTCAGAAGCTACTTCTTTAAATATATAGATTATTTTTCAAAAAGATTTAAATAGAGTAATAGTAGTAAGTTGTTTGGTTTGTCGCTCTACGGTCATTTTGTGCACACTATGGGCTAATTAGATCGGGACCTACAATTTAACGTGGATTCCGAAAGGATTCGACCCTGAAGTCTGTGATACCAAAGGCCAGAGCGCTAGCCACTTGGCCCACCAGGTCACTCGTAAGTTGTGAATCTTATTATTTTTTTCGGAATTCATATTTTAATTGTTTGCATACAATAGAACTGGTCATAATAAAATGAAAAAAGGCTCAAATTTTCGAATTATCTTTTAATCCAGTTTCATTTCCAAAGAAAAGTAAATACGGATTATTCTTTTATTTGCTTGTAATTAAGTCTCGTGAAAATAATATTTTTAAGTCCTCTAACGAAACCCCTCAAATTTAATTCATTGGAGAAAAAAAAGAACAATTCGCTTTCTAAATCTAATCGCGTAAAAACAAAACTAATTTAAACATTTAATTACCTTTTATCTGTTAATTAAATTTTTAAATTAGTTTTGTCTTCCAATTATTAAATTATTATTATCATTATTATTACTTTTTGAAAAAATCGTTGCAAGAAATGTTCTTTGTTCATCAATTTGCTTTTTTTCTCCAAAAATTATTTTATGATTAGTAATTTTACTTTTTTTTATTTAAATTGTTGTACTGAGTAAATCAAGCATTAGTTTACACTCTACTTTCTTAAGTACAACATCAGTACTGTTTGAAGAAGTACATTTTTTTTTTCTAACTAGTCCCTTTGCTTTTGATACACTTAAAGCACAAGTCTACAAGATAACGTATCCCAGTGGAGAAGAAAGCTTTTGGCTGGTGATCCATTTTATGCTCCGTTTCTTTCACTTTGCCATCCGATGGTGGTCGTGGTTCAGAATCAACGTTAAATTGTAGGTCCCGGTCTAATTAGCCCAAAGTATGGAATAAAGACCGTAGAGCGACAAACCAAGCCATAGCCGTCCATGTACAAAGCTATAAATGATTGATTTAGAACAAGGATGATTAATGGAAACCGCTCGTCTATTAATCGGAATCATCTCTCGAACTTGTTGAATCTTTCCTTTCTGGCAGAGGTTTATAGGCGTTTTGAAATGGTTGATTCGATTGAAGATTCAATTAAATGTTAATAAAACTGATGCTTTTACGCTTAAAATTAACTATACTAATCCTACTATTACTATCTACAATAATCCTATTAGATAGTCAAATGAAACTAATATTTTTAATAATTTTTGATAAAAAATTAACCTATAATTCATATATTAACACGCAAATTAATTTTATAAAATCTTATGTATTTTCTACTCTCTTATTGCTAGGCATTCAGAGCTTTCTATTTACAATAAACAACTAATCTACTTTTAGTATATGCGCCCACGATCACTTACGTAAATCAAGTTTGAGCCTCTGCAGTTTGTACTTTTACGGAAAATATTCAAATTGAAAATCAAGTTTTAAGAATGATTACTAATTCTTCATAGTATTTCAAAAATGTGAACATTAGACATTTTTAGAAATTCCTAGCGTTAAAAAATTTACTTACAATACTTCTAATAAGTTCTATAATTCAATTTCCATTATAGATATTATTATTTTAATTTCTCTTCCTGTTTATATTTCTCTACATTAAAATAGAAAACGACCACGTGCCGTTTTCAGTATTGTTAATAATGACACTCACTAATGTCTCTACTTCTGAAATAGTGCGGCCGATTGAAATACCTTTATGGAGTTCATCAATTATTTTGTACTACTCCTTTTTTTTTCCCCATTTTATATTTTTAATTCTTCACTGCATTTAATTTTCTATGGGCATTAGATCAAAAGTCACTTTCCTAAATTTCAGATAGAAATTTGTGGCTAATGTACTTTCTTAATTGACCGTGTTTAATGCTTGTCCGACAGATTGGAAACTTTTCGATACACTCAAAATATATTTTTACGATGTAGATTGCATACTTATCTCTACGAAGTAGAGCGCAGTCACCTTTCAGTGCTTGAGGATGAATTTTAGTCCCTCAGTTGGAGATTTGGTTTGGTTTGGTTTGTCTCTCTACGATCATTTATGCACACTTTGGGCTAATTAGACCAGGACCTTCAGTTTAACGTGGATTTCTGAACCACTCGCAAACATCCATGCCACCGCTAGGATTCGAAACTGAAGCCTGTGGAACCAAAGGAGAGCGCTAGCCAATTGACTATCAGGTCGCCCTCAGTTGGAGAGGAACGCACAATCATTTATGTATTACTTCTTTTATCAAATGAATCGTAGGTGATTTGTAGAAAACATACAGCCTCATTAATACTGGTCGACTAATCTAACTCATATTTCGAATTTGTCGAGTTTTCCCATCCCAAGTTGATGAACTACTGCACCATCTTTTGTTTCATTAGAGCTTACACATTTTGAAGCTTTTCCATCTACTCATACACATTTGAATGATGTGGAGCGCAATTTCCTTTCCTTGAATTCACTTATATATGTTATGAACCTTGTGAGGAATTTCAACCCATGACCAAGCCATTGTAAACCAGAGAAATATGATAACTACTCTCAGTTCTGCGTTGGCCCACATTCCCAGAACAGCAGACACAACAGAACAAACAAAAACGGAATAAATAAGATAACCTAGTATCAATCACCACAATATAGCATGTGCGAGCAATAATACCAATATATATTAATATATAGCATTATAGTAGCAATACTAATCGCAATATAATCGCCACAATATAGCATTAATTTGAGATGATAATATCACTTGTTTTTTGTCTCGTTTAAAGGGAATGATAAAAAGAAATAAATAAAATTTAGATAAACTTTAAAAAAACTTCAATACCTTTATACGTTTGAAATTTCAAAATTAAAATTCATGCAGTTGAATAAATAAATGCACCCATAAAAAGCTTTTATCAGATAAAATGCAAACATTAATTAATCATTTTTCATAGAAAAATAAAGATTCAGTTGAAGTTTTAATTAAATAAATGAGCAGGAAAAAAAACTACTCGCAAAATATAATTCATTTATTTAACTTACTATAAAAAAATTCTTACAAATTTTCATGTAAATTAAATTTTTGAAATTATTCGTTTAAAAACCATTTCGATTACTATTTAATTAATAGCGTTAATAAATTTTTAATTAATAATTTAATAACGTGTATTCGATTCTCAGAATAAAACAAGATTTTATTTATAATTTAATTTTTTTTCCCTCATATCTGGAAAATTTGATTGGTTCATTTATGTGAAGATTTTCTTTTCTCTCATCGCAAATATTTGCTATAATGTTTTACAAAGCTTTTTTTTTTTAAATACATTTTTTAAAATTTGTTATTGAAGAACAAGCTTAAATCGTTACGAATACACATTCAATAAAAAGGCATATTAAGATAATTAAATGACACAAACAGTTGATAATTTACCAAGAGAATAAATATGTCAGCATGTCCGAGAGTTATAGACACAAACAATTAGCTTGCAGGTTATTTCTGTCTGAAGAATAGCTCATTTTTGCTCTTTTTGTCGAAACTGATCGTAAATCATTGTTTACAGTTAAAAATTTACAGTTACAAAAACAAATTATTGTTATTATTAACCCTTTCATTACCGAAAGAAACAATTTTGATTTTAAATTTTGAAATAACTTTATTAGACATCTATTTAAAAAGAAATATCATCATCATCGTTTGCACAACAACCCAACGTTAGGCCAATGCCGTCTGCCTACTGGCAGATTTCGAGACGGGAGATGTTTTCTTTTTACGCGGGTAGGGTTGTCAGCCCTACTTTACCGTAACACTATAAGTATATTACACTACTACCACTCTCGCATTAAAATTTGTTTTAAGATGCAGAATCACACAAACATAGCAGAAATATAGCTATGCATAAAGAATTATGTTAAAAAAATCGAATCAAAGAAATGTATGAAATTTATCAAAATTTATTACTGGAAAATATCAATACACATAAATTTTCAACATTATGCATTCACGCTCACATGCCATTTTCCCATATCGCAATTAGGACATTTCATCTTCGTTAATGTTCTCGTTAATTTAATGTTAATGGAAATTACGGAAAAAATGGTGTCGTGCAAGAGTTCAACATGGGCGTATGTCCGGCAATTCGTATATCGACAGATGGGCACGTGCCGCGTATCCGGTTAATCCCGTTAATCCAGCGGCGTCGGGACGTCCGGGAGGAGGGGTCGTCACGTGACTATAGAAACCCGACACTCACCCCCCTCATCCATTCGAATGTCCCGATTCCGATTCCAAAGTTTGTCTTCCTCTCCATTATTGGGGAATCCTGCCAGACAAAGGGGGGGAAATGTGAGGATTTAAATATAGATCCTAGTCATGTCAGTTTGTTTAATCCTTGGGCATACAGCAGGTTCTGTGTTAGCGTACTGGTGGCAGATGGGAGTGTCTTGGTTTATGAATAGTTATGGATGGGTGCTTGAAGGGTTTGTAGGAAGGTGGTATAAAATTAGCGTGAAATTGGTCGAGCATTTTAATTTAAAAGATTACGTTAGGATTTAGAGTTATTTTAGATGCTATATAACTTGTTTATAGGAAACATTGGCAGTTTAAACTAATGAAAAGTTATTGTTTTAGAAATTATTTAAAGCTCCTTTGACAAAAAAAAAAAAAAAAAAAAATACGACAATTTTTCATAATTTGTCAAAAAAAATTAAATATTTTTTTTGGAGAAAATAGCGTTTATTTAAATTTATTTGAATTAATTTAATCGCAGATTCGATATATTTCAGACCATGAATCATTTTAACGTTGTGCATTTAAAAAACTTAAATTTCTCCAATTTGCAAGAAAATCCAATAAGTTCAAAAATAATACAATTAATTTTGTTTGTAAACTGTTTAAACTATTTAACCAGCATCTAAAATCCCATATAGTGTTATAGTATAGGCTTGAGGGAATTTATAATAAAAGATATTGAGATATAATTTTAAATATAACTAATTGCATACTAAATAGGATAAATAAAAATTCCTTTTTTTTCAATAAACCAATATACAGAATACAGCCCTGTGCATTTTAATTCTGATTTTTAAGTGTCGTATAATTTTTAAATTCATGACTTTGAATTTTAGGAACAGTTGTAGATGGATTCACAAGCAGTGGAAAACCAAAGTCCCGATCATTTAAAACTATCAATGAAATTATGCTAATTGCTATAGCATTGGATTTAGAAGAAGACATTGGAATCTTCATAACAAAAATTGTTATCAAAATCTTTTCTTTATTTAACAGTTACTTTATTAAGAATTGCAGAAAAATATTAAGCACGATATATTTTTTTTATTTTATTTAAATTTCTCTTGAATGAAATTATTTACTTTTTTTAGTTCGTTAATGTTTGCGATGAATGTATTAAAATATTATTTAATCGTTTCTAGTATAACAAAGAATATAATGCAGATCACTGTTAATACCACTTTCGAATGTAAATCTTGGAAACAAAGGCAGCTGTAAATGATTCAAGTAAACATAAAATAAAAATAAAAAAATATTACAAAGATTATTATATGGACACACTGTTAACAGTACTTTCGAATGTAAATTTTGAATCATTTACAGCTAGCTGCCTTTGTGTCTACGGAAACAAAGTAAAAAAAAAAAAAAAAAAAAAAAAATATTACGAAGAATGTAATGCGCATAAACATTGTTAATCACTTTAGACTTTAAATCTTGGATACAAAGACAGCTGTAAATGATTCAAGTAAATATAAAGTAAAAAAAAAAAAAAAAAAAAAAAAAAGATTTATTTAAACCAAAGATTTCACTGTAGCTTTTATTCATGTTATGTCCCAACGGCCGTACCATGCTGAATATACCGGTTCTCGTTAGATCACCGAAGTCAAGCATCATTGGGCGCGGTCAGTACTTGGGTGGGTGACCACCTGGGAACACCGCGTGCCGTTGGCAAATTTGGGACCTGAATGGCCGAGTGTCTAGCGCTCTGGCGCTCGGTGCCACAGGTTTCGGGTTCGAATCCCGGCGGTGCCATGGATGTTTGTAGTGGTTCGGAATCCACTTTAAGCCGTAGGTCCCGGTCTTCTATGACTGTAAGAGCGTCACGGAGCAAAAGTCAGGCTTCTACCTACGGGTGCTCCATCACAACAGAAGCTGCTTCCTTCCCCTTCAATCATGAGTCCGTATGGGCTCGTGGGCTTGGCCAGCCAAGTGGGATAAGAAACAATAAACAACATGTTATGTCCATTATTTTAAAAATTAAAAAAAAAAGGAATTTCATTTGTTCGCTTTATATATTTAAGGATCGAAATTCAACTTAAACAGAAAATTATCTGATTGTTAACATTCCTGAATTTCTCTCTCGTGTTTATGACTAAACTAAACTCAATAACTAAACTTTAAATCAACTGATAAAGCTGCTTGTATATTTGGAGAAATGGAAACGAATATTAATTGAATCGCGAATATTTTACATAATAGTAGACTTTTTTGTTTTTCCCTACATTGTTTAAAATGTATCTCACGATTCGTACAGCAAAATTTAACAAAAACTATTCAGTATGATAAAGCAATAAATAAATAATTAATGATAATCAAATCTATTAAATCCTACTACATTACCAACGCTATTTTTGTCAAGGCTGAAAAAATTGCTTAGAAAAATCATATCAAAAAACAGTATTTTAAAATTATAAAATTAAATAATTACTTACATTTAATAAAAATTACTTTAACAGATCTTCTTGCTTCATTAACACAAAATTCTTTGCGGTTCGCGTTGTTACAACAAATAGATTGCTTTGTCGCTCTACGGTCATTATTTGCACACTTTGGGCTAATTAGACTGGGATCTACAGTTCATCGGGGTTTTCAAGCCCCTCACAAACATCCATGCCACCTCTAGGATTCGAACCTGAACACCAAAGGCCAGAGCGCTAGCCAATTGTACACCAGACTACTGTTACAACACTTATAAAAACTGGAGTCCTTATCTTTTTTCGTCGTGTTCTAGCTAATCCTGAAATTTTGCTTCTATAAGTTATTCCCTTTTGAAACATTGAACATATCCTTTATATTTTATCTATGAGGATGTATTTTGTTCAATCACCTTGAATTAAATTGCATTCACTAATTATAGCTAAAATAAACTATATCGTCACGATATAAGATAAAAGTAAACAAAAGAAAATTGAAGCACCTGCAGTCAGTAGCATCTAGGTAGCTAAATTAATATTTTTATTTAAATCAAAAAATCAAATTGGCAACACTGTCAAAAACGTAATCAGAATTTTGGAGTCAAACTATTTTACTATAATAAAATTTAACTGATGGCTACGTGATTAGCGCTCTGGTACTCGGTGCCACAGGTTTCGGATTCGAGTCCTGTCAGTGCCATGGATTTCTGCAGTGGTTTATAATCTACTTTAAACCGTAAGTCCCGGTCTAATAAGACTGTTCAGCGTTGAAAGTAAGGCTGACAACCCTACTCTGTAAAAAGAAAACATCCCCTGCCTCGAAATCTGCCAGTAGGCAGTCTTGGCCCACCATGTGGTTTTTACGCCAATGAAGAAGAAGAATATTTAACATAGCTTAAATATTTATTATCATATTATAATAATAATAATAATATGTATCAGTTTTTTCCATAAAACTCTAAACCCAAGATTTTATTATTATTATTATTTTCGAAATAAAAGCCAAGAATAGTAGCAAAAACTCAAGAATCTGTAGGAAAACCCAAACATTTGCACCACTACCCTACTGTTAACCAATCTTTAGTTAAATCTTAATTTAACTAAAAACTACACTCAATATTTTTATCTGTTCATTTCAGTTGTGGCGGCCTGATGGCCAATTGGTACCACAGGTACCACAAATATATCAGGTTCGAATCCTGACAGTGGCATGGATGTTTATGAGTGGTTCAAAATCCACTTAAATTGTAGGTCCCGTTCTGTTTGGCTCCTCGTGGGCACAAAGTGACAATAGAGCGACAAACCAAACTAAATTATCCTACTGTTAACAAATTTTTAGTTAAATATTAATTTAAGTAAAAACGACACTCAATATTTTTGTTTTCTCATTTCAATTGTGATTTATCACTATGACTCCAACAAAATAACCGTACTTGTTGGAAATAAATTAAAAAATGATGGCCAATAGAGATAATAATCAAACTTTAGTGAAATTTAGCGTGTCGAAATCGGCACTCAGTTTTTAGTGCACAAAAAAGTCGACACACGCTCCATTTACCCCCAATCCCTTCTCACTGACCTTCTCCCCTCCCCCATATGCCAATCTAATTACTCCCCCTCCTTGTTTCCCTTGGACCAGTCCACTCATTTGTATTCCTACACCTTTAAACTCATGCATATTTCATGCTCCTTGAATCATCGCGCTTAATCGGGTTTACTCCGTTATACCAGGGGGGTGGGGGAGAAGGTTCCTGTAAGGGGGTCGGAGGGGGGCGTTCGTGAATAGGGGGTGTTAGATTGCGCGAGTAAGCTAATCTGGCCAAGCGGTCTGGGTGTTAGAAATTGGTGGTTTTGAAGGACCCCACTCCCGTAGTTAGGACTTTTTTTTTTTAAATGGGTGTGCTTTATTTTTTCCCGTTGTGTTATAGAGATTGGATTTATTTGGCGGCTTAAAGGGGTGGACTTCTGTTTGAGCATCCGAGCTTGAGGGGTGGCCACATGTTCGCTCATGTGCATTGCAAAATGGCAGGTGAATGGTGGATGGAGTTTTAATTGAAGAATAATATTGATTTGGTTGTAGTGTGCTGAAAAAATGAATTTTTTTTTCTATGCAATGTTGGTGTAAATTCCCAGGTTGTAAAAAAATTTTAAGTTATTTTTTTACTATGAAAGAAGCCTTTGTAAGTAAATGCAGGAAAAGTGTAAATAGGATCAGAATCGTGTATGATCGGAATCCTCAAATCAATTTTATTATTCAAGTATGAGTTTAAAACAAAAATCTGAATATTAGAGAAGATTTTGATGAATTTCAGAACTCCTTCTTCGAACCAATAAGAATTTTTCTGCTATTCAGTATAAAATAATTCTTATGGTTTTAACCCAAACAAATTAAATCACAGCATAAGTGAGAAAAAAAAAATATTTGAGCTTAGATAGAATACCAATGCATTAATATTTTGAGGGAATGCTTGCATATTAGTAAAAAAAAATTTTGGTCAAATCTTCTTAATTTATTTAATACTATTGAATTACAATAAGTATTATAAGTATAAATAATAATATAAGTAAGTAGGTATACATGGTCCAACATGGACCATAACCGTCGGGGCATTAAGGCTCGTGCTCACCAAGGCGAGAAGATGCAAGCGAAAAAATTTGACCAATCACTAGCCTCACCGCGGTCGCCTGAAACCGATTTGCAGTCCGCCGCTTGGAGTTGCCCAACTTTCAACTCGAAGCGAAACTTCACTAGGCGTAATGCTATTTCTGACGTTTCGCTGTGAAGGGGTCGAAACAATTTTGTCGCTTGCCTCTTGCATCTTCACGTCTCTCACCTCGGTGGGAACGAGCCTTTAGTTGACCATGCGGGAAGTTAGTTATTAGATTTTCTTGAAAACGGAATGTGCTTCAAAAATGCAATTTTGTCACTTGAAATGTTGCTTTTGTGAAAAAAATGGTATATACATTTTTTTTTTTATGCTAGAATATACCCTTATAATAAAGCATCTTTCCAACATAATGAATTCTAAATTCATTCTTTTTTCTGAATTCATGCATTCTAAGCTGAATCAAAAATTAAGGAAAATTCTCTAATAACACTGCATTTACAGAATAACTTTTCAATTAAAGTTAGGAAAGCAAGAATTTTCACATGAATGCCTATAACATTAAAAAATTACCGGTGGTAGAAAATGAAACATACCTGATGAAAACAATAATTGGGATGAACAAAGTTGATTCAGAATGGGATGTTATGAATTTAAATAATTTTTAAAAAAAACTTAAAAAATACGTGGACTTAGCAGAAATATATTTTCTAAAAGTACAAAACTTAAATTATACAGTAAGAAAAAATTAAAATATAGAGTAAAATAACTTTTACAAACATATACTTTTATTATTTTGTTTAAATATTTTATTATTCCAATTCTTTTACAACAGGCGATTAAGTACAAAGTAATGTTATCGTAAAGAGATACTCATATTAAAACGCCCAGTCATTTTATCTCTGAGTTTGAATAATTGATCCCTCACTGGAATAAAAAAACGCAATGAGATTTATTCGTTATTGCACATCGTATGTAGCCAATTTAATCTCATAGGAATGCTCTATAACCTACATAAATAATAAAAATTAAATCGAACAAATTATTATTTAAAAAAAAACTTTAATCTTCCATTGGTCAACTTGTCAGAAGTCAGTATTTGTATTATTTTGTTTTGTATAACGCAACATTTTCTTAGAAACTTTATAACCTTGTTGACTGTAATGTATTTTTATTCATCTAACTACCATAAGTTATAAATCATGTTACGTAGGAATCACCAACTTGTTTCACCATTCAGAATACACTAGCATTCAACACTAAAAGGATAATGGTCTCATAGCGTAATACTAGTTTTAAAATATTAATTAAAAGTAAAAAGTCAGAAGTCAGTATTTGTATTGTTTTATTTCGCATAACACAACATTTTTTAGAAAGTTTATAACTGTGTTATCTGAAATATTTTTATTCATACATAACTAAATACCATGAGTAATAAATCATGTTATATAGGAATTAAGCATGTCATATAGGAAGTACCATCTTGCCCCACCATGCAGAACACACAATTATTGCTCATGCTAAAAGCAAATAATGGCCCCATAGCGTAATACTAGTCTTAAAACATTAATTCAAAGTAAAAAGTAAATAGTCTGTATTTGTATTATTTTGTTTCGTATAACACAACATTTTCTTAGAAACTTTATAACCGTGTTATCTGTGAAGTATTTTTATTCATCTAACTACCTTGAATAATAGATCATGTTATATAGAAAATAAGCATGCTCTATAGGAAGAACCAACTTGCCGCACTAAACCCACAAGTATTGCCTCATATTAAAAGTATAATGATATCATAGTGTAATCTTCTTCTTTATTGGCATTACAGCTTTGTACAGGCTTGAGCGTCCAACACAACAGTTCTCCATCTGTCTCGCTCCAATGTCAATTTCTTCCAATTAATAATTTTCAGTTGTGTATGATCATCTTCGACACTATCCTCGATTCAACAATAGGACAACCAAGGGTCTACTATTGTAGAACAATTTACGTAACATAATTTTTTTAATCATGTTTCCCTCATCTCTGCGATGAACATGTCCGAGCCAGCGGATTCTTTGTGATTTGATGTATCTCACAATGCCTCTATTTTAACCCTTTGCACTCGAGGGCTCCGGAGCGGAGCCATTTAAATTTGTCTTCAAGCTCGAGGGCTCCGCTACGAAGACAATGCAAATAACAATATAAATAATGCGTTTCTTTTAATGCGTATATCAAACTTACATGTGAATATGATCTTTTCATTAAAATCGCTTCGAGTTGCTGGTAATAAGAATGAAAAAAAATTTCGAGGGAAAAGGGTTAAATTAGGTGTTCAATTTCTTGATTTGTTCATCTAATCTATATGTTATTGCCAACTCTGTCCAAAAAGATTTCTCAAATTTTTCCTCTCAAAGGCAATGATGTAATCCTAGTTATTAATGCTTAATGTCTACGTTTCTCCAGCATACCTGACAATCGGCCTTTTTAGAGTTTTACAAATCAAAAGTTTTGTTTTTCGTGAAATAAATCTGTTGTTATACAATTTTTATTTGTGCCAAAATGGTCGATTACCAACTTGTACTCTTTCGCATACTTCTCTATGGATACTATTGTCGCTAGATAGTTCCCAGATATTCGAAATGTGATACTCCTTCAAAATTCTTCCCTCCGATGTCAATATTTCTTGGTCTTCCTTTGGAATCATTGGATGATATCATAGAATAATACTAATCTTAAAACATTAAGTCAAAGTAAAAAGTCAGAAGCCAGTATTTGTATTATTTTGTTTTGTATAACACAACATTTTCTTAGAAACCTTATAGTCGTGCTATCTGAAGTATTTTTATTCAAACCTGCCTAATTACCATGAGTAATAAATCATGTTATATACGACATAAGCATGTTATATAGGAAGCACCCACTTGCCGCACCATGCAGAACACACAAGCATTGCTCATACTAAAAGCAAAATGGTCTCATAGCGTGGTACTAGTCTTGAAACATTAATTCAAAGCAAAAAGTCGGTAGCGAGTATTTGTACTATTTTGTTTCGTATAACGCAGCATTTTCTTAGAAACCTTATAGTCGTGCTATTTGAAGTATTTTTATTCAAACCTACCTAACTATCATGAGAAATAAATCATGTTATATAGGAATTAAGCATGTTATTAAAGAAGCACCAACTTGCCGTGCAGTAAGTAAGGAAGGTAGGATGGAACAGCAGCGAAAAAGCACCAACTTACCGTCATGCTGAGCACACAAGTATTGCACAACACAACTAGTATAACACAACATTTTTTTAGAAACCTTATAACTGTGTTGTCTCTAAAGTAATTTTATTCATCTAATATGAGTAATAAATCATGTTATATAGAGAATAAGCATGTCATACAGGAAGCGCCAACTTGCCTGCACCATTCAGAACACACCAGTATTAAACCCTAAAAGGATAATGGTCTCATAGCGGTGTACTAGTCTTAAAACTTTAATTCAAAGTAAAAAGTCAGAAGTCAGTATTTGTATTACTTTGTTTCGTATAACACAACATTTTTTTAGAAACCTTATAACCGTGCAGTCTATAAAGTATTTTTATTCATCTAACTATCATAAGTGATAAATCCTATTATAACAATAGGAAGCACCAACTTGCCGCACCATACAGAACACTAAAAGTATAATGGTCTCGTAGCGTCATACTGGTCTTAAAACATTAATTCAAAGTAGGAAAAAACCAAACGGAAGTCCCCATCTCCCATTGCCCATTTCCAGGTCGTACTACACGGATGTCGAACTGGAAAACGGCTCCAATCACTCAGGCGTGACTCAGGTCAGTATCTATGCGAAGAGGAGGATTCATAACGGCAAGCATATGCGAACTTAAATATTACATGGGGGTGATTTTTGCGAGGGATGACCAACTATCTCCCCTTGTCCAGAGATAACTTATTTGGAGCAATTCCCCCTCCACCCCCATGCAGTCACGGTTCACCCCCGTCGCCTATTACCTAAGTAAACAGGATGATCGCACGTGATTCACCTACGGCATTCTGGTGTTCTTATTTGACCTGCAGTTTTAAGTTGAATGGATGCGTTGACTTTTTTTAGAGGGAAGTTCAGATGTGAATGAAGTTTAGCTTCCAAATAATATTTTTTTAAAATATAGGGTTATAGGGTTATTAAATGTAAAGTATTTTATGAAGAAATTGTGAGTGTTTTTTTCCGATTTTTTTGTAATTTAATACACTTTTTCTTAAATGCACTTTAAATTTTTATAAATTTTATTTAAGGAAACAAAATGATTGAAAACTTTTGTTAAATATGTTTAAAATTTTTTTCTCGTGGTTTAATAGTAATGCATTTTTCTTTTTCTTGAAACATATCAAAATGCAATTTATTTTCAGCAAAACAATGCCCTTTTACAATTTTTCCCTTTGAAATAACATGCTACCTAAAATTCGTCAATTAACAACTTTTAAAACAATTTTAAAGTTACAAAAGAAAACAAAATCTCAAATAATGTTTTTAATGATGTTGCAAAAATTTTCTATAAGAAAACTTTGTAATTCGTTCATTTTTCTTCAAAATAACCTTTTTCATATTAGAATATGAATGAACGAGTATTTAACTACTTAACTAAGAAATTTCATTCAAATTTACCTAAATTAATAAAGTATAAGTCATAGTGTATTAAACAATAACATATTTGTTGGGAACACCGCGTGCCGTTGGCAAATTTGGGACCTGAATGGCCGAGTGTCTAGCGCTCTGGCGCTCGGTGCCACAGGTTTCGGGTTCGAATCCCGGCGGTGCCATGGATGTTTGTAGTGGTTCGGAATCCACTTTAAGCCGTAGGTCCCGGTCTTCTATGACTGTAAGAGCGTCACGGAGCAAAAGTCAGGCTTCTACCTACGGGTGCTCCATCGCAACAGAAGCTGCTTCCTTCCCCTTCAACCATGAGTACGTACGGGCTCGTGGGCTTGGCCAGCCAAGTGGGATAAGAAACAACAACAAACAACAACATATTTGTTTCCTTCTTGGAGAAAACTAAGAATCTTTCTCTCTTTTGCTTTTCAAATTAAAACATCAAATCATTACCTTCTTCATTGGCACAACAGCACCATGGTGGGCCAAAGCAGTTTGCATATTGGCAGATTTCGAGACAGGTTTGGTTTGGTTTGTCGCTCTACGGTCATTTTATGCACACTTTGGTCTAGTTAGACCGGGACCTACTGTTTAATTCGGGACGGGAGATGTTTTTTTTTACGGGGTAGGTTGCCAGTCCTACTTCCAAAGCTCTACAATCATATTAGACCGAGACGTGTTACTTAAAGTGGATTCCGAACCACTACAAACATCCAGGGCACAGCCATGACTCAGTATCAAATATTATCGTACATAAACAAAATTAAAAAATTTAGTTCTAAGAAATGTTACGTACAAATTCGTATTAATTCCGCAAATTATGTATCAATTCAAATGTTCTTAAACAACAACATATTTTCCCCATTTTCTCCATAGAAATCTAAGAATATTGTCCTTATTTTTAAACAACTTTTTCATATAAAATACAAGCAAAATTATTTGACTCCAAGAATTGCTAGATTTTATCAGAAATGCTTTTACATTATAGAAATTTCTAAAATATCAGAACTACTCATCTTCTTATTAGTTTTGTTTATTTAAGGAGAGCTAAAATAAAAGTTAATTCAAAAGTTCGCAAATGAAGGCAACTGTCATTTTTCATAGAAATTTAATAATCAAAATCAATTTTCATAGAAATCTAAGAATCAACGTTAATTTCAATAGAAATTTTAGAAACAACACCTACAAAAGTAAATCTAAATATCAACATCTTTTCAAGTAAATCTACTTATCAGCAGTGATTTTCGCAAGAATCTAAGAAATGACATTAATTCTCCTGCGAATATAAGAATGAACATCAATTTCCGGAAATCTAAGAACATCAACTTTCTTTGGAATCTAAGAATCCACATAAATTTTCATTGAAATATAAGAATTCTTCATTCGTTTCTCGTTTGAGACGAAACTTCATACAAAACAAGTAATTTCTCAAAAATACTCCAAAGAAATATTCAGAGTTCAAATGTTCTTAAATGAAGACAATCGTCATTTTTCATAGAAATTTAATAGTCAAAATTAATTTTCATAGAAATATAAAAATCAACAATTTTCATAGAAATCTAAGAATCAACATTAGTTTTCATAGAAATCTAAGAATCAACATTAATTTTCATAAAAATCTAAGAATCAACATTAGTTTTCATAGAAATCTAAGAATCAACATTAATTTTCATAAAAATCTAAGAATCAACATTAGTTTTCATAAAAATCTAAGAATCAACATTAGTTTTCATAAAAATCTAAGAATCAACATTAGTTTTCATAAAAATCTAAGAATCAACATTAGTTTTCATAAAAATCTAAGAATCAACATTAGTTTTCATAAAAAATCTAAGAATCAACATTAGTTTTCATAAAAATCTAAGAATCAACATTAGTTTTCATAAAAATCTAAGAATCAACATTAGTTTTCATAAAAATCTAAGAATCAACATTAGTTTTCATAAAAATCTAAGAATCAACATTAGTTTTCATAAAAATCTAAGAATCAACATTAGTTTTCATAAAAATCTAAGAATCAACATTAGTTTTCATAAAAATCTAAGAATCAACATTAGTTTTCATAAAAATCTAAGAATCAACATTAGTTTTCATAAAAATCTAAGAATCAACATTAATTTTCATAGAAATTTAGGAAGCAACATCAACAAAACTAAATCTAAATATCAATATCTTTTCCAAGTAAATCTACGTATCAACATTGATTTTCATAAAAATCCAAGAACTAACGTTAATTCTCATATGTATATAAGAATCATCAACTTTCTTTGGAATCCAAGAATCCGCATAAATTCTCATAGAAAGAATCCTTGATTCATTTCTAGCTTGGGACTGAACTTCATACAAATAAGCACTTTCATAGAAATACTCCAAAGAAGTATCCAGATTTCGAATGTTCCTAAATGAAAAAAATCGTCATTTTTCATAGTTTTCAGGGAAATTTAAGAATCGACATCAGCATAGGTAAATCTAAGTATCAACATCTTTTCAAGTTAATCTACGTATCAACATCAACAAAAGTAAATTTAAGTATCAACATCTTTTCAAGAAAATATGCTTATCAACATTGATTTTCATCAGAAATGACATTAATTCTCATAGGGATATGTGAACCAACATCAACTTTCTTTGAAATCCAAGAAATCCACATAAATTTCGATAGAAATCTAAGAATCCTTCACTCATTTCTCGCTTGAGACTGAACTTCATGCAAAACAAGCAATTTCTAAAGAAATATCCAGAGCTCAATGTTCTTAAATGACGACATAGTGGCTTCTTTTTCATATTCTTCCCATTCATTCCTCCTCATTTCCCGCTGAGATTTCGCCCGATCTTGGAAGCCGCCCCGTTTACGAAAAGAATTAGGTGGAGGACCTTGTTTGACAAGCGTCCCGCGAGAGTTGCGCCCCTGTACGATCTCCATATCGGAGGAATGCGTCCGCTGGAGTACGGGGCTGTTAATAAGTTTGCCGACTTCCTCCCCGTCCACCCCTGGGCCTGCATATCAACAGGCCCCCAGGACCAGTTGCCGCATGCAATGATCGAATTATTGGGAAATGGAATTAGAGGAAGGCCCTCTTCTTCTTAAGCTCTTAATTGGATAAGCATTGATGAGCGGTTGGTGGGTGCGTTGTGGCCTATTAATTCTGGAAATGAAATAAAATTAGAAGTTTAACGTGTTAATTAATTAGTTTGTATTTATGTTTTAAAATCATTATTTTCCGCTAAAACAAATGATATTGGACAAAAAAAATTAATTCATTTGAACTTTTTTCGGATATTTACGTCTTTCCTAATTTAAAACAATAATAATAATAATAATAAATCGCGACATTCTTCAATTAACAATTTTATAAATTAAACAACTTCAATTAATTCATTTTTATAAAATCAATTATTGCCAGAAAGTTTTCTTTACGATATTAGAAAATATTATATTAATATTATTTACGAAGAAAATATAGCCAGCTTCATCAAACGGGTGCGGCCTGGTGGCCAATTAACTAACGTAACCCATATAACCATGAAATGGTAGCCCACATAGCCATGTAACATAACCCTGCCTCTCCATCCAATAATAAATTAAATAAAAGATATTAGACCTCTAAATACGCTTCTTTGGCATGAACATTGTTATTCTTTTTATATTACAGGGGTGTTCAATATTATGTTCGTGGGTACCATTGCGCCCACAGACGGTTTTTATGTGCGTCCGCTGCTATGAGACCATGACAAAAATATTTAAGTTTTCAATAAAATGTTAGGAATTTTTTTCTAGTTATTAATTAATTAGAGAAATGCTCTTCTCAAAAGATTAAAGAATATTTTAAGTTTTCTTTTAACACTTTAAGCGGAATTTTTATTAGCAATTAAATGCAAAAAATTAAAATTTTCAAACGTCTAAAGATGTAGAAATATGCAAATTTTGTGTGAGCTACTGCTAATGAAAATAAGCTTTCAGTCTACCTAACGAAAGAGGTGATAAGAAATTATAGTGTCCGTGATTATCAGCGACAAAGTGAACAGCTGGTGAGCATTATGGATGAGGTTCAATTCGATGCCAGCATTGTTGCAGACACTGTCTCACAAACGATACGACTCAGTGGTGTTTGTGATGTTCAGCATCTTGCCTCATTAGCCAGACTACCTGGTGGGAATTTTTCCGGGTTTCTCCCTACTATATGCAAACGCATGGAAATTATTCTAAAAGTCCTCCAGCAAGGCATTGCCCTCCTTCTTCAGCTACTTGGAGCCAAATCAGACTTTTACCTACGGATGTTCTAACACAACAGAAGCTGCTCAGTTTCCCTCCATTCGGTAAACTATTCATGAGGTGTCCGTGACTCACTGATGGACACTGAGGATTAGTAACAGCAATAGAAATTATTGTTTTGCGAAATCTATGCTTGAACGTAATCATTTACCCAAATAAGACATCTGGAGATTTGCGTGCCGGCCAGCATAAGCTTAAAAGCGGGCCAAGCCAAACCTCAGTTGCGGAAACCATGAGATGTGACAAAATGTGGTTTTCCAGAATGTAGATTTTTTTGAAGACTGGAAATGAACGCCAAAGACCAGACCAAAATAGTAGAAAAGCAATAGCGCCAAATGTGGACCGATAGTTTAGGGGGAAGGCCAGAAGACATGCAACTATGAATAACCCTCTTCTCCAAGCAATACCTCTGCTCGTCTACTGACATCATAGTTTCTAGTCAAATCACTCAAAACCGATTTCTGACTATAAATATGAATGCTCGTAGATGACAATGTTGATGATGTTAACGAAATACATACCATATATGTATTTCGTTAACATCATCAACATTGTCATGGTGCTGTTCGGAGAGTTCATTCAAATAAAAACCCAGTCTGACATTTTGTTACCTGCGATTTTAAAATCTGTTCGGAATTCTATCATAACGTTGCAGTCCGTTAACGATTTTTTATAATCGATAAGTATTTTATACTTTTTACCTTTGGTTTTGTACCTAGTTTTAGTTATAGTTTAGTTACCCAATCAGAAATCCTGACTGACGTTTTGATAAGTGCTATCCTAGAATCTATTCGGGATTCTATTATAACATAACTGTCCATTGACGATTTTTATAATATTTTATACCTGCACATGTGGTTTTGTACCTAATTTATCATATCGCGAAAACCAAAGAACTGTGCATTTAATTTGATTTTAATAGCTTGATAATAAAATTGTTTCGATATTAATTAGTGTTATGTTGATATAAATTTATATTTATTAGCAAAATTAAACAAACCTATAAATTTATCTTAAAAAATATGTGTGCCTGTCTCACCATTGGTATTCTAGAATGTGCTCTGAAGTATAAAAATGATAGGAAATCCTGATTTGTTATAATAAGGATATTGTTATTATTAAATAAATATCTAACTGGCTGAAATAAATTAACAAATCTAAGGAAAAACTAGTTATGAAATCTAAAATCATTGATGGGGCCTGATGGCCGAGTTACTAGCGGTCTGAGCCACAGATTTCGGATTCGTGTCCCAGCGGTGCCATGGATGTTTGTAGTGGTTCATAATCAGCTTTAAACCGTAGGTGCCAGTCTAATATGGCTGTTGGACGTAATGCTGACAACCTACTCCATAAAAGAAAACATCTTCTGTCTAGAAATCATCCAGCAAGCAGACGGTCTTCGCCCACCATGGAGCTGTTGCATCACTGATGATGATGATGATGATGAAAATCATTGATATAAGTCAAGGATTTTAGTTAATTCTCTATAGACTTGATTTTTGCTTTAATATTTCCATAAATTGGAATTCTACTTAATATAAGGTGATTTAAAAAGTATAAATTTACTTGAATATTTCTGAATTACTTATCAGAACAAAGCTAATAAAATATATGCTGAATAAAAATGAAACATTTATTGCATTTACATTTATCTTAAATTTCTTTAATATTAGTTGATAAACTTACTAAACATAAATTCATTAAACATTTTCTTCATTCAAACCTCTGTAGAATTACAACTCATTTAAATGAAATAGCAATCCAAATTATAACTTCATTTTTAATGCATTTGCATTGGAAATTCATCTTGATTAAATTTTTCATCCTCTTCGTCACCTGCTAAATTATTTTTATTGACATTAATGATTTTGGTATCGAGACACACTCGTGCATTCTTAGATGTCTTTTTTGAAGGGCAGCTATTTTGATCCGAGATTATATGCCATTGGACATGTTGCATGCCATTGGATTGCAGATATTGTGCATGGTGCATGCCATTGGAAAAGCTTACATTGGACATAGTGCATGCCATCGGAAAAGCAGACATTGGACATGGTGGCAGACCAGGGGCATGGCGCATAGCACTGGATGCACCATGTCCTTGAAATTTGGAACAAAAATACGTAAGGGCAGCTTCTGGAGATGAGCAATATCTTCTGCTTAATAGAACTCAAAGAAAGAATTTCAAGGACTGTTGTCAACTAATTTATTATATTTATCAGTAGGAAAGACATGGGAACTTTTTATTTAGACTTATTTTCGAACCTATAGTTTTTAAAAAGCAATGCTCTATCCGCCAAACAGTCATCAAAACTCATCAAGCGGCCCACTTAACAGAAAAGTTTCATCAACGAATTGTTTCCATTATAAATACGAGTAGTGGAAAGTGTGAAAATGTATGTTGAATTGTAAGCTAACAATTAGTTGTACTTGACTATGATGAACAAATCTGAGAATTATTATTTAAAGCTTGATTTGATTTTTACCTCATAATAACAGCCCTAAAAGTGTGAATAGTGTAAGCTAACAATTAGTTGTACTTGACTAAGATGAACAAATCTTAAAATTATTCTATTATTTCATGTTGGTTTGATTTTTGCCACTTTGTGATAGGCCTAAAAGTGTTAAAAATAATTAATTGCACAACAATTTGTTGTACTTGACTATGATGAACAAAGCTGAGAATTATTATTATTATTTTAAGCTTTGATTTTTTGCCTCTTAGTGATAGGCCTAAAAGTTAACTTCTACTTTTGTACTTCCAAATGTTACACGGACTGGTATACTGAAAGAGGGGTTGTTCTCCTCCTCCTATACGACGCCAGTTAAAAAACGGACACGTAATCGAAAGTTGCTCCCCCAAGAGATGGAAATGGGCTTTTTAAAAAAAACCGGGAGAGGGGGTCGGTTCACTTCCCGTTTTCAATTGCTGAGAGATGACCCTCCCGGGAAATCTGCCCGATTCCCTTTTCAAGGGAGGAAGATATTCCTGATAGGGTCAACTTTTAGGAAAGTGGATCATTTACAGGTCTCGCTTTAAACGGTCGGATCTGATTTATTTAGATCTCACCAGATATGGCGGGAAGGTAGTTGCAAGAATTGCGAAGACCTCTGTGATTTAAGGTTTGGAACACCAACTTATAGATTAACAATAATTTCCTTAAAGAATAGACAAGAAAAATTATAAGATATAAAACGTTTTCTACATAGGTATTCAACTTCAAATGATGGTAACTTTGTGATTGTAAATCATTTGATGAAAATCCTCTATTACATATTACGTGTCTATAAACGTCATATCAAGTGGCGGCATGATGGCCCATTGGCTAGTGTTCTAGTCTTTGGTACCACTGGCTTCAGATTTGAATCCTGGTCGTAGCATGGACGGCAGGGAGGCATTGGTTAACTTTTAGGAAAGTGGATCATTTACCGGTTTCACTTTAAACGGCATTGATTTATTTAGATTTCACCAGATATGGCAGGAAAGTCGTTGCAAGAATGTGCGAAGACTTCTGTGATTTTGGAACATCAACTCATCGAGTAGCAAAGATTTCCTTAAAGTTTGTTATTAATATATATAATAGACCAGAAAAAATATATTATTTATAACTAGACATGAAATATTTTCTACATAAATATTGGAGATTCCCGATCTGTGAATCCATTGAGTGATGTTGAGGGAGTAATAGGCAGTCACCAGATTAATAAATATTTATATAAGATTGCAAGTTGATCAGCATACACATGTAACATTCGATAAAGAATTATTTTGCCTTCCAGTAATTTTTCTTTATCTAAAAATTAGCAAGTTCATCTTAAAATTAGAAAGATTAAAAAGAAAAAAAATATATAAATATGGGTGGGGTATATTTTTTGTGAGGTTTATAAAATATTGAAAATTAAACAATAAATAAGAATAATTTAAGATTCTATTAAATCGAGTTTTATAATATCCAATACAATTGAAAGAATATGCTTATGTTGCTATTGAAAGAAATCTTTCTTCGATGGGATTTTCGGAGGTGGAATCTATGGGACCGGAAAGCACTTATAGCAGCTAGTTAGAGGACAGAATAATTATATTATGTGAAGCAGAATCGAAGTACTATATTCGAAGTTCCATCACGAGTGCTATAAGTTATATTATCACCATTCGAAATACTATCAAGAGTGCAACTCAAAGTACTATCAATACTACTATTCGAATAATTATTTATTTCGATAAAATCTGCTACACATTTGAAGAATTAGGAAATTACTTATGGCAGCTAACGTACTTCTATTATTCAAGTATCACGTGAAATACTATCAAGAGTACTATTCGAAGTACTTGTTGATCTATCATTGATAAAAAATTCAATTATTCATAAGTGGAGTTTCATTCTTTTTAAAAATTTAAGTAATAATATTTAATGTTAAAATTTTATTAGCACTTATTATCTTCTAAGATTTATTTAATTAACATTGCGTTGTTCTGATAGTGAAAGGTATAGTCACTGTTGTTTCGGAACGAATACAAAATGAAGGAAAGGAAAATCTGAGAATTGTAAGCATTGTTAATTATTGATTTTTTTTTCTCAGCAATAAATTGATAATCAGTGAATAAATTTAGCTACTCAAACTATGAGCTGGATTATTCAAATCATCAGTGATGCGTATGAGTCACAAATTTCCAAAATAGTTAAGTGTTATACCTCGATATTTCTTCGCATTAGAAGAACATTTTAAGATGATCAAAGGTATTCGAATGTCTAAAAAATTTTTAACATAAATATTGGAATGAATAATAGATGTGGATTGATAGAGGGTTTTAGTTATATGGCTTGGTTCGTCGCTCTA
The DNA here is from genome assembly GCA_021605075.1 of Caerostris darwini. Classification (NCBI taxonomy): domain Eukaryota; kingdom Metazoa; phylum Arthropoda; class Arachnida; order Araneae; family Araneidae; genus Caerostris; species Caerostris darwini. The sequence goes on from BPLQ01001246.1 coordinate 74,747, forward strand.
CGGTCATTTTTAATACGCTTTTATTAGTTTCACCTGTATGTTTGTATGTATGTATGTAACTGACTTTTTCCCCTGGAGATCTGTTTCTCTTCATATACACTATTTAAGCTGCAAAGAAACATTTACAGGCATCTTTCAGAAAGAAAACAGTTGATTATTTTTAATACGCTTTTATATTAGTTTCACCTGTATGTTTGTTTGTAACTGACTCTTTGGGCTCGATTTTACCCTACTTTATTACTGATGATTTACCCTACTTTATTATTGATGATTTAATTGAAACGTTGTAGACTTATCAAGGATCGACGACACTAAAATACTTTGATAAGTTTGTTATCTCATCATGATTAGAATTGCGAGGATTACAGATTTTATTTTAACTTATGAAGAGCAATTTAACCCATGTAGAATGAAAGTTTTCAGTAAAGGCATTCAAACCTACGTGGGACAGTGGCACAACGGATTATTCGCATTTAGCCTTTGTTTTACTCACAATTACATTATTGTAAGAACTATAGTTCCACTCCACCGTATCGGGACCTCATTTAAATATTATAGTTTAAAAACACTAAAAAACACGCTTTTAGAGTTAATCAATCTGAAAAGTAAAAAATAATTGTTAACATAAGAATAAAAGGACTGAGGAGAAAATGAATGTCACTGTTCTAAAAGCGTGGGGGGCTTTGTATGACATTTTTAAACTAACTCTGCATTTCGGAATGAAACTAGTGAAAAATTATAACGATTGATATCGAGCACCTCACGCTTTTAGAACAATGACATTCATTTTCTCGTCAGTCATTTTATTCTTATGTTAACAATTATTTTTTACTTTTTAGATCGATTAACTCTAAAAGCGTGTTTTTTAGTTTTTTAAAACTATTTATTTATTTTGTTCTGAAATACATGAAAGGTATTAACTCGGAATACCAAAGGAATCTGAGCGTTATAATCTACTTCTCGGCAATAAATAGATCATCAGTGAAAGATTTAGCTATCGAAACTATAAGCAAGAAGACTCAAATCATCAGTGATACGTATCAGTCACAACTTCCAAAATAGTCAAGTGTTATACCTCAATATTTCTTGGCATTAGAAGAATATTTATTTATTTATTATATTTTATTGATATTTGAAGATTATTTTAAGATGATCAAGGGATTTGAAATGATTGAAAAATTGTTACCATAAATATTGGAAAGAAACTTAAATATGAGTTGATTGAAAAGTTTAGTTACAAAATGATGAAGTTGATACGAATGAGTTTATATTATTTTACAAATGCCGAAAACATTGGTGTCTAAACCATTAGTTCAGGGGCTCTCCAGTATTTTTTTACCCTGTCCTCATACCGAGAAAGTGCATTACAATTATTTAAATGTTCAAATGTCATAGGCCGACTAGCATCATACAAAACACATTTGGAGAATTAACCACTCCAATTCTACAGAAGTGGTCACTTAAACAATCATGGCCAGTCAAGCATTTAAGATAAACGTTAAATTTATAGTTAAATAAAATATGATAGATATAAAGTTAAGATACTAAAAAGGAGAATATGTACGTCATATCGATATACATTTTATCTGAGATAGAACCACATGGAAATATGTCATTTTTATTATTTTAGGTTTCTTATAATGTTAGAAATATTCATAACTTTTGCATCATTTATACTGATTTCTTCTTACAAAATGATTCATCAATAGCATTAAACGACATTTACCAAACGGTAGGACAATATAAGCGAATATTGCCAGCAAACTACACTACAATCTTTCACACCATCTAAATATCAGATTAACACCAGCGAAGGGCGCTATCTGCCGCTTTATCCCAAATCCTTATCGTCCCATCAAATATATCCCATTTCCACCATAAAAAGCATCCACACGACGCTATCGTCCCCCCGAGCGTCACCCAAAATTAGTCAAATAAGGCGACAACGCATCCAACCCAATCTGTTGATGACCGGGGAAGGAATGGATGCCGCTTCAACAACAAAATGTTTGGGGAAGGAGGGGGGAATGGTGCTCGTATAAAAGAAGTAGAAGTTTTGTTACTCAGTGGGTTATTGTCAAGGGGCCAATGAGGGTTTCGTCCCCGGAGCTGTGTGGGGTGGATGAATCCTAGATTTTTAACTTGGGCTGGTGTGTTCTGTGTGGGATACGTGGATGACACAAATAAAGCTTTTCTTGCCATTGGTTAAGCAACGAGTTAAAAATAAAAATGTTATATTTATCTATATACATATACTTTTTACGAAAATTAACAGAGTATTTTTTAAAGGACGTTTAAATTGCCGGTCTCATGCTCAGTAATAAAAAATTAATTTAAGCAGCATGCAGAAGAGCTTAAAGTTTCTGCTGATGGCGTTAAAAAATACCAGAAATGTGGCAACTGTCCTGATGTCGATCTTACTCTTCATCATGTCTTTGATTGCCCAGCTGTTGTAGCTGCCTTGCATTGTCTGGGCCATCCCTCGGTAGAAGTTTTATATTCCGAGCTGGCAATCAGCATAGCTGATATTATTCGGGAGCACCACGATATTTGATTCCCCTGTACTCTTACGACAGATACAACGACAACAAAGGATAGTGAAAAATATATTAACACGTTAATTAAAAAAATGCTCTATTAATTTTTGTAAAAAGTATATGTATATAGATATACAAATTTTACTTTCAACTCGTTGTTTGTGTTAACGTGTGATTAAATTTTTCGGTACTTACGTATTAACGGTACCTTGGCGACAGTTGCGCCAATAAAGAGCACACGCGCAAACCGCAGCTACAGATTTGGCGCCAATCTACACTTAAAATTTTTGTTCCAAATAATAAAATATATATGAAATACTTCATTTAAAATCAAAACGCTTTCAAAATATTTTTATTCCAAATAATAAAGATTTACGACACTTAAAAACAGCCAAGTCTGTCGCCAAGGTACCGTTAATACGTAAGTACCAATTTTTCTCTATCCTTCGTTGTTGTTGTCGTATTCCCTGAAGAGTACAAATATTATGGTGCTCCCGAATAATATTGGCTATGTCGATTGCCAGCTCGGAATATAAAACTTCTTCCGAGGGATGGTCCAGACAATGCATGGCGGCGGCAATAGCTGGACAATCAAAGACATGATGAGGAGTAAAATCGACATCAGGACAGTTGCCACATTTCTAGTATTTTTTAAGACTATCAGCAGAAATTTTAAGTTCTTCTGTATACTATATAAGTAGTTTCACTATATCTATATATCGTAGCAGTATCACTATATCTGTGTATGTCTTCTGTATACTATATATGTAGTTTTCAAATATTGGATCTGTTATCACTGAGCATGAGACCGGCAATTTAAACATCTTTTCCTCATACTTTTCATGAATTTTTATGTCTAAAAGAGATATAATAATTTATAAATGTATTATAACAGCATATTGCTGATGAAATCCTGAAATTTTATGAAATATTTCTGATTTCTAATTACGAGTTTGTATAGAAGTGTTTCAAAAATTATGTAGGCAATGACCAGAATAACATGCTTTAAGCTTGCCTTTATCATTGTTTGTATTCAATAATAACCATGATCTAAAATGAATTATATATAATAAATAAATATAATGGGATATTATCTATTAAGTAATAATTCACAGTATTTATTACAAATGTTAGTCTGTAATGTTAATTAAAAACTGCGTCTGGAGAAATTTTTGTAAGTAAAATAGATAATTAGGTCATTTTAGATTAATAGAAAGAGCTCTAAATTTGTTTTTTCATTATAAAAACGTGTATTTCATAATTTATTTTGTATAGAACAATATTACAATAATTTACTAACACAATACAACAATTTTTACAATGTTTTTCCAACAATATCGCAATAAATCGCTAGCACAATCGTTATCAAGACACTATTTTTTCAGCAATATATTTGACAATAATATGAAAAAATAGAGAAATTACTAAATTACTCATTATTAAGTTAAAAAAAAACAATTTACTTACAATTACTAACAACAATTTAATTACTAACAATTGCCAAATATAAATTGAATAAAGGTAACTAACTTAAGCACACGAATATTTATTTCATTTTAATCTTGATTTAAATACATTTTAACAAATTACTTATTTACAAAACTGTTTACTTATTTTGCCAAATATAAATTGAATAAGAGCAACTAGTTTAAGCACACGATAGATTATTTACATTATTTCATTTTAATCTTGATATAAATTTTAATTCATACTAAAAAATAATAAAAAATTCTGATTAATCTTACTCTAACATGAAATACATTATTTTATTTCTTTTTTTAATGGGAATTATACAATACATTAAATAACTAGTAATATTTTTTATCAAATTTTCCTGCAAAAACTCTTGATATTAATTTTAAACTGTATGTGTTAAGGAATTGTTACATTTATTGAATGATTGTGTATTTTTTAATTGCATATGGCACTTTATTAAAGTTTATTTTATTTCAGGTTGTTTATTTGTTATTGGAATGCTGTCAGAAGAATTATGATTTGAAGGGGGAAAAAAGCAATTTTAGATGATTCTGATTGTGATTCAAAAAGATAAGCTAATGCGTGAACAGAAATTTGAAGCTTTTCATTTGAATTAAAAGTAGACTTACTTTGTTAAGAACACCTGAAAATTTGCTCAACCCGTTTTTCAACAATCATGCTATTGTGACATTCGCTCCTAATAAAGAACGATTATCAATTGATCCGAGATTTAAAAATAAACGAACATTCAGGAAACCTACAATGAATTTAGTACCCAGAAAAAATGCCTTTATCGTTATCAATTATAATTTAACGCAATAAGGGATGCACTGAAAAGCTTTGAATGAAATTTTGAAACAAAAAGTGGTTTGAATCTTTCTTATTGAGTTTTAACCAAAGATTAAGTATTGATAACCACATCTTCATCGGAATTATTTATATTTCTAATATAATTAACAAGACTGATACTGGAACACTTTTTGAACAACTTAACAATATAATATTCTTTTTCCTTTTAATTTGTTTTGAAAGCATCAACTACAAATCATGTTGGAAAAGTTTTAAAGCATTATAAACAATTACTGCATCAACCACAAAACGTGTTGGAAAAGTTTTAAAGCATTATAAATAATTGCAGCATCCCCCACAAAACGTGTTAGAAAAGTTTTAAAGCATTATAAACAATTGCTGCATCAACTACAAAACGTGGTAGAAAAGTTTTCAATAAACAATTGCAGCATCAACTACGAAAAGTGTTCAAGCATTGTAAACAATTGGTGAATCGACGATCTACTACTTCCCACCAAAACTATGGTCATTGGTGTCATCCATAAAGACACCTAACCCTTCCCGCTATGTACGTTTTCACCCCTGACAGCAGCGGCACCGACACTTGCCCGGACAGCTCAACCGGAAACCTCTGCAACACCCTCCCGACAGCCCTGGTCACCCCGCCGGCAGCCCGCAACGGTAACGCGCACCACCCCCAACAAAGCTGCGGGGCCCTCGACGGACACGAGGGAGCCCTGGTCGCCCCCAGCGGGGCCCAGAGGAGAAGGTCCTCAGGGGGTGAGAATATGAGCCACTTGACGAGGGAGGAGAGGAGGCGGAGGAGGAGGGCCACCCAGAAATATCGTTTGGCCCATGCCACGAGGGAGCGGATCAGGGTGGAGGCCTTCAACGTGGCTTTTGCAGAATTGAGGAAACTACTACCAACCTTACCTCCCGATAAGAAGTTATCGAAAATAGAGATCTTAAGGTTGGCCATTTGTTATATAGCATATTTGAATGATGTATTAGATGTGTGATATGTTTTTTCCTAATGTATAATTGCTTTTGTTCTCAGGTTTAATGTAATAGTATGCAGTTAACCGGCCTCATTGCAAACTGATCGTTATTTAAAATGAAATGATAATGCATATGAAATTCGTTATACTTAAGAATAACAATAATGTGCATGTTATATTATTGGAAAAAAAAAACATACAGTTGTTTGATACATCAAATTTTTTGTAAATAGTACAGTAATATATTGAAATTAATTACTAAAATATTACTTACATATTTAATTTCTAGATTTCTTATCGAACAACTTAATGTAAATTTTTAACTTCAAAGTATTAAAGATTTAATTTTTGGTAGTTAAGAAAAAAAACAAAAACATTATTTAATCCTAGAAGTAAATTCATTTATTATTTAAAAGTTGTTTTGTTTTTTAAATTTAAATTTACGATATTTATTATATTTTTTAACTCATTGTCATTAAGCATAATTATTAATAAATAAAAAACTTTACTGACTTTGATATTTTAAAAAAAAAGTGCATGTCATTACCATGCTTGCAATAATAGTTGAGCAATAACAGTTAAGAATCAAGTGTTTGAACCTTATTTGAATAAAAAACAACATTTTATTTAATAATTTTTATCCTATACAAGTGACAAATATTTTAATTAAACTCTTTTGATCTTTTTGAATAAGTTTAAGTATATATGATGTCTACCATTTTGAAGTTTTGTCTAGTTTTTTTTAATATTCCTATTTTTGTATCAAAGAACTAGTATTGTGTGTAATGCACGTACAAATAACGTCTAAAACCTCTTTTTCTAATCTCAAATATTAAATTTTTTTGCATTATATTTTTCCACTAAAATATTCAAATATGGCTTACACATTAGTATGAAAAGATATTAATTACAAAAATACTTTAGGTAACTAGCATGTATGAAAATATTAATATAGAAAGATTTGAATATTTATACAAAATCCTAATTATCTGAAATGTTTTAAAATCTTATCTTTATAAATCAAAAGTTTTTTTTTTTTTTTTTTTTTGTTCATTTTGATTGTTAATCAATTTCTGCACATTTTTGTAGGTTTTATTCGATTTTACCACTTTTTATCGTTCGTTTGGATTGATAATTAATTTGTGCTAATTTTTGTTATTTTTATCGTTCGTTTGGATATAATTAATTTATGTACATTTTTATTGTTTTTATCCTTTATTTGAATTGATAATTAATTTATCGTTCGGTTTTATTGATAATTAATTTATGTTCATTTTTGTTATTTTTATTGTTCGTTTGGAATGATAATTAATTTGTGTTAATTTTTGTTGTTTTTATCGTTTGTTTGGGTTGATAATTTGTGTACATTTTAATACGTTCGTTTATATTGATAATTTGTGTACATTTTAATACGTTCGTTTATATTGATAATTTGTGTACTTTTTTTAATACATCATCAAACAAATATTAATTTTTGTGATACATACGTCATCAACTTAATGAAAATATTTACTTTTAATTTTATATTATTTAAATATACCTTTTGATTTTTGTAAACCTCAAATGCTTTCAAATTCAACTTCATAACTTGACATTATAAATTATTTTAATATTACTATGGAGAAAACTAAATAATCTGCTTTATTTTATTTATTTAATGATGCTATGATATTATTAAAAGGTGTTGCTGTTTCATTTTTATAATTTTATGTGTGTATATTACATAAAGGTATTAATATATTTTATCAAAATTGTAAACATTTTTTTTAATTAACAATAACATCCTTTTTTTCACCTGCAATTTGAAACTTCATTTAATTTAATAATATTATTTATTCTGTTATTTTCAGGTATGAAATTTTATATATCAAATTGTAATGTGCAATGTGTTTGGCTTCTTTTGTATATAAATGTAACTATTTATTATGAGTGTGCATATTCTGTTATTATTTTAAACAATGAATGTGCGTGTGGAAAAAAATATCTAGTCATTATATATTAAATGAAGACATATCAGAGCTGTACGGCTTCAAGAAATAGTTGTGTAATCTTGAAGAAATGATCTAAAGCAATAAATGAATAACAACGAAATCTTGGCTGCTTATTTTTTCTTTTGAATTAAATGAATTTATAAAAAAAAATCTTATTCATATTTAATACTTTATGCATTGCAATTGCACTTGAAATTCTATTATTGCTCAAAATATTATAGAATAATACATTCGATTAACAAATTCGAATCACCAAAAGATTAAAAAATTTTTTTATAAGTTTCTTTATTAATTTCATAAATTAAAATATTATTTATTTATTTATTTAATTATTAAAATATTACTTATTTATTAATTTATTATTTGTGATTTTGATAATATTCTAATAAAATCGCATACGAATGGACATTACAAATGCCATTATTTACTAATAATTAATGTATCCCATAAGGATTGACGCTACAAATACCAGTAATAATATTAGTAAATAATTAATGTATCGCATACGGATTGACGCTAAAAATGCCAGTATTTACTAATAATTAATTTATTGCATATGGATTGACGCTACAAATGTCAATACTTACTAATAATTATTAGTAAATTACAGTATTTACTATTAATTAATATATCAATAATTAGTAAATACGGATACTATATTAATTATTAGTAAATACGGATTGACGCTGCAAATACCAGTATTTACTAATAATTAATATATTCATAGATGATAATATATATATATATATATACATATATATATATATATATATATATATATATTAAGTATTTAATTGGTTAAGTTAATAATCATGAAACATATTTTTTGTCTTGATTATTCTGTGGTGTTCAAAGCAATAAAATATGTGGATAATAGTAAAAAATTTATTAAATCACTGAAGTTATTTCCGAATTCTATAATTGAAATTACCACCTCACCTCCATTAAATAAACACCATTCAACATTATAAAACTATAACAATAGAACAATATAATAGTTGAAAAATATGTCACATATTTCTAGCATTATTGAACTCAAAATTTGATTCGAGCAATATCCACAGAAAAATCACTTTACGCTTTTAAAAAATCATTAAAAAAAAGAAATAAATAAATGCAGGCTGTTTTTTTTTTTTTTTTTTTTTTTTATAAATTTTTTATTCAATGAAGTATCAATTTCTTTTTCAGTTAATTAACAATAGTTAAAACGTTTCATTGTTGTATCGATTGGTCTCACAAAATACAATGAATCTTGGATCATTTGCTTTGGACGCCTTTAAACTTTTTATTATGATAATAATATACAAAAAATAACATTGTATAAACCCTTAAAAATTGGCCTGAATAGATTTGTACCTCACATTTAATTCTATAGCCCCCAACGTTCCTCGATAAGCTCAAATTTCTTTTTACACCGTAAGAAGATTAAAGAATCAACAAGAACACTGAATATTCCATGATGACGCAGTTCTTGTAAGAAGAAGAGTGAAATTCAACTAACTAATATTTATTTACATTTAAGACGATCACAGGAACACAACACATAATTCTAATATAATTCACAGCTATTAACAACTTGCCACAATATATTCCCTGCCAAAAACCGTTACGCCTCAACACGCTCAGAGCGACAGCAGCCAGACCACACCATTCTTCCAAGAGGTCAAAGCTCAGATTGAAATTAAATCGATTCGCATGGGATGGAAAACTCACATGAGCTATTATGTAGAATATGACGTTTCACTGCTTAGCGGCGAAACGAAAGTTAGCATGATATGAGTCAGGAGTATCAATATATTTAAAATTCAAAACCATGATTACATTAATTAATTAGCTGAAATTATTTTCAAACGTGCATTTTCACAATTTATTTCGCAACAATATCTCGATAATTCACTGGTATAACAGAACATTATTCACAACACTATTTTTGACAACAATATGATATAATAGAGAAATTACTCATTATAGAATAAAAACAATTTACCTTTCTTTTATCCAATATAAATTGGATGAGCACAGCTAGCTTCAGCATACAGAAAATTCTTCCGATTATTTCATTTTAGTCTTGATATCAATAAATTGTGACTTGCACTGGAAAATAATAAAATTCTGATAAATATTGTGGTACTTACGTATTAACGGTAACTTGGCGACAGTTGCGCCAATAAAAAGCACACGCGCCAACCGCAGCTACAGATTTGGCGGTTTTTAAGTGGCACCAATCTATTCTATTGGTTTGGCAACCTTAGTAGCTGTTAGATTGGCGACACTTAAAAACTGCCAAGTCTTTCGCCAAGGTACCGTTAATACGTAAGTACCAATATTGCTCTAATTTGGGTTAAAATCTAGGATACTGTACCCCTGAGGAAGTCGCCAATCTTGCAACCCTGAATATTTCGCCAATTTTCCGCCAATTTCTTTAGGGTTGCAATACTATAATTAGAGGAATTCGTAGCTTCATTTTCCAAACAATATAATGACTATTTATTGTTATTATATTATTATTTGCAGAATACTTATTTGCAGTAAATAAGAACAGAAATATATATTCTTTTAAATTAGTATTCCAATAAATTACTGATTATTCCGAACTTATTCTTACAACGTACGTCGGTCACTGATTCAGAACATAAACAATATTTATGAAGTTGCCACTCAGGAGAGTAAGAAACAAACAAGAAAACGATTTTTTTATTTATTAATAACTTATATTTTATTCTGAAATAATTAATTTCCTTTTTAAAGATGTTCGTTTAGTTAGGATTTTCTGACAACCGTAATTAGAATTCGCTCGGAATATTTGAAGCTTTAGCTTTTTATAACGTTAGTTAACGCTACAATTTAAATTTTTAATAATTAAAATAAATTAATATTAATAAAATAATGTGTCCGGAACATTTGATAATTATCTGGCAGAGTGCATGTGGCGGCGCCAGCACAAATGTGACATCCGCAAAATAATTTATGATTTCACCGATGGAATAAAATGTTTGTTTCCACCACAATAAAAGGTAAATTATTCTCTAGTTTTTTCTTCTTTTTTATCTTTTGTTAATATTAATTTATCATTCGAATTCGGCTTCGTAAAGAACATGACATATTTTTTGTTCATGAAAAGTGTGGTGGCGAATAACTTCAGCGAAATTTTATCGTAACGAAATTGTATCAATTAACAGCGATTATTATGTTTGTTTAAACGATACTTTTTTGTGACATAGCAAAATAAAATTCCACGCAATAATTTGGCGATAAAGCGATTTAATTTGGTGTGAAAGCAATTTAGGAATAAAATGTTGACAAATTAATGATATATTTTGGCGTTAAAGCGGCAATATGTGGCGTAAAAAGAAAACATTAAAAAGTTGACATAATAGTGGTAAAAATGTGGCGATAAAGCGATATAAATTGGCATAAAGGCATTTTAGATATAATTTTCTTGGCATAATAGCGCTAAATTTCGGCGTAAAAGCGGTTTCATTTGGCGCAAAAGTATTCCAGAGATAAAAAATATTAGTGATAAAAAAAGCATCAACTTTTGGCGTAAAAGCGCCTCAAAAAACAAGATTTACTTAGTGAAAAAATGCGGCTGTAAAGTGATAAATATTGGCAATAAAGCATCAACTTTTGGCATAAAAGCGCCTCAAAAAACAAGATTCACTTAGTGAAAAAATGTGGCTATAAAGTGATAAATATTGGCGATAAAGCATCAACTTTTGGCGTAAAAGCGCCTCAAAAAACAAGTTTCACTTGAAAAAATGTGGCTATAAAGCGATAAATATTGGCGATAAAGCATTTTTTGGCTTAAAAGAAGTTATATAACAAAATTTGCTTAGTGAAAAATGGCTATAAAGCGATAAACTTTGGCTGCAAAGCCTTTTCAGGAATAAACTTTGACGTAATAGCTATTTGGCTGCTAATGGTGGCGTAAAAGCACTGTTTGGCTATACATTTTGGCGAAATAGCACTTGACGATGACACCGAACTTAGGCAACCTTTTTGTCTGTTTATTTGGCGATTTGGCAACACAGTAAAAGATTTTGGCGTAATATCATTTTATCGCGCAAACTACCTGGCCCATTCATTCCTATGCTTACTTACCGACTTGGCAACTTGGCGATGTGTTTGGCACAAAGGGTACAGGATGCTAGATTTTAACCCTAATTTGAAATGCATCATTTGATTTTTTTTTTTTTTTTTTTTTTTTTTTTTTTAAATCTAAAATACGGCTCCCCTGAGGCAGTCGCCAATCTTACAATCCGGAATATTTCTCCACTATCCGGCCAATTTCTTTAGGGTTACAATACTGTAATTAGAGGAATACGCAACTTCTTTTTCCCAACTATATAATGACTATTTTATTGTTACTTTGATTGTTATTTGCAGAATTTTTATTTATATTAAATAAGAACAGAAATATGTAATCTTTTAAATAATTATTCCGAAAAATTATTGATCATTCCAAGATTGTTCTTATAACGTATGTCGGCCACTGATACAGAATATAAACAATTTTTATGATGTTGCCACTCATGAAAATACAACAAAAACGATTTTTTACTTTATTAATAAACGAATACTTTTTTAGTACGAAATTTGAATTAAAATAAATTTAAACTTACTTTGTTAAGAACATAAGATTTGTTCCACCCGTTTTTCAACAGATATACTACTGTAACAATTGCTCCCAATAAATAAAAAATTATCGATTGATCCAAGATTTAATAATAACTAAACATTCAGGAAAACAATAATGATTTAGTACTATGAAAAACGTCCTTTATCAATGTTCGTATCCAATAATAATTTAACGCAATAAGTGATTTACCGAAAAGCTTTGAATGTAATTTTATAGAAAACAGACTTTCAATGCATTTCGAATTTTATAAACATGTTGAAAATATGCATATGAATAAAAACCAAACAATGAGAGAATTTCACTTACAGATCAGTGAATCGGTTTTTTAGTAAATTTTAAATTCAGAAGTGTTATCAAACTGTTATAGATAGAAATGAATAATTAAAATTTTAAGGCCTAATTATATGAATTAAATAATTTAAGTTGTTTTAAAACATAAATTTTATCAATTTATTTTGTAATAATATAATAATCCATTAGAACAATACAACAGTTTTCGCAATGTTTTTTCAACAATACCACATTAAATCGCTAGCACAACACAGCAATTTTCACAAAGTTTTTTCAACAATATCACAACACAGCAATTTTCACAGCACAATTTACTTCAACAAGAGTTTTTACAATAATACAAAAAAAAAAAAAAAAAAAAAAAAAAAAAATAGAGAAATTACTCACAAAATATAATTATTTAATGGTTTTGCACAACTTAATACTAAGGAAAAAAATCGATGTATTGTTTTCTTTTACATACATGTAAATACAGCATTTGTAGTGAAAACATGCCAAAATATTTATTTGTTCTTCTTATTCAATAAATAACAAATATTGCAGAAAACACATGGATATTACGAAGCTATAAAACTTAATAAATAAATAAGTACAAAAATAAAGTAAAATATTTATTCAAAAAATTCAATTTCTCTTTCGATTCTTTAATTTTTGGTATTTTTATTCCAAACTCAAACAATTCGCAACATTTATTTTACAATTTAAATTAATCTTAAATGTTGCCATTAAGATAAAATATTTTTATCCAATATAACAAGTTAAAACAAATATATAGATTTTAATTAAATTGGAATTGAAGCAAATTTTCTCGTTTGTAAAAAAAAAAAAAAAAAAGAATAGTTACAATTATGTTATTGGATTACTATAACAAACAATTGTTTTATTCGTTTGCATTATCCCTTTAAATTATTACAGTACATCAATTTAGTACTCTGAATTTTTTTTTTAAATCTTAGAAATTTAAATGGAAAATAATTTATTTTTAATATTCTAAAATATCCATTCATATAGTAATAAATTGAACGCAAAGATAAAATGACATTGGCTTTACCCTTTGGATTTCATGAGTACAATGAAATTTTTTGAAAATCAAATTTTGTTTGTAATTTTATATAATTTGTTCTGGTCTCTCTGTAAATATTTTAAGGAATGACTGAAACACAAAGTTTCGAAAGAGAACAGATTACGGCAGGATATGGGTGAATTCGCCGTTGAAGTCGTAATGGCGTTAGTTAAATTCTGCGTAATCTGCAACTTTGAAATTTTCACAAAAGTATAATTTTTGCCTTCCGTAAAAACAGTGAACGTAAGATGAATATGATTATTGAAATATTAGAATTGAGAGGAAAGGTTGATACAAACATATCATTTATTTTCTACAACCCAAAACAGACTTCTAACTAACAAAGACGTCACTACAACGCGAAGCCTAAACTACAATCAACAAAGCCATGACTAACCAACTTCTAAATTTTTAAAACAATGGAACACTCTATGGTTGCCACACATTTGAAGTGAAATTTATTTATTTAAACATCTTTCTTTTTCTTTCTGCACGCGGTCCTCTGTATAATTCTCGTGCGAATTCATGTTGGCTTCAGATTATTTAAACATTTTTTTATTCTCTCCACGTACTGTCGGCAATATAGCTCTCATGGATGGTGTATTCTTACTGTAAGGGTTACTGCTTAGAAGAAAGAAACGAAATCAACAAATGATTCTATAAAAGTATTATGTTCCATTATTATTTTTTTTTTACAATGCATTCTTTATTTGTATACATTGGTAATTTATAACATTCTATATTAGATTGACATCTATAAATGTTGACCTTTTAATTTAAAATTGTAATAAATATTCCACCTACATCGTTTGCAGATCATTACGAAATGAGATGCAAATTACCTTTTTCCTTAAAAAAAAAAAAAAAAAAAAAAACTAATAAATAATTATTTAATAAAGTTTAAATAATAACAATTTATTGTAATTGTAATTTGCAGTTTGAAAAGCTATTTAATTTAAAATTAAGATAATGTGCGAAAGAACATTGAACATATCATCTCTAGTACTGAATACGACGCCCAAGGGATTTTAATCACCATATAAAAATGGCGTACACACACATTAGACAGATAGATAGATGGATAGAAGGCTTATCACGTACTATATATACTAAAATGATTTTCATTACTCTTTACTTTTTAAATAGTTTTTCTTGGGGTATTATATTTCCTTCATGAATAGTAGTAGGAAAAACAAATTGTTGCATTTATTTTTATTTAGGCTTTAATTTTTTTAATTTAAAACACTAGAATGAAACTGGAAACCAATGTTGACAATCATGCATTTATTCCACTTGAACATCAAGATAGTTACAATCATTTAATACAAGCGATTTTATTGTTGCTTGCCAGAATTTCCAGATCCATAAAGGGATACTGTGCCGCAGTTCAGACTATTGTTTAGATTAATGTCTGCCTTTTTTTTTATCAACGATGCTTTACCACCTCATGAAATGATTTAACTTATGAGCAATATCACCTGAATCACTGCAAGGTATTTCACGCTGACTCCGAGATGGTCTTGTACAAACAAGCTTTGTTATATGATTTAAGCTTATATCACCTGCATCATAGCAGGGCAGTTAATGTTGACTCCGAGATTATCTTGATGTTGTACGTTAGTAAGCTTTGAAAAAAACTATACAATTTATCATAATAGGAAATTCTATTTACAATAACTGAGAGATGTAATGATCATACGATGGATTTAAGTTATCAATGAAGTAACTGCAACCAGGAAAAGAATTTAAATTCAACCTGATAATACCATTATCCCATTCACAAAAAAGGTAACAAGCAAAAACAAATTATATAACTTACTGCAACAGGAAATTCTATTTACAGTAACTGAGAAGTGTAGTTATCTTATGTAAATTCAACCTGATATTAACATTCTCACATTCACAAAAATGCAGCAAACAAGTACAAACTATGTAACTTGTTACAGCAAGAAATTCTATTTATTATAACTGAGAAGTACAGTGATCATACGATGGATTTAAATTATCACTGAAGTAACTGCAACCGGAAAAGGAATTTAAATTCAACCTGGTAATAGCATTCTCACATTCACAAAAAAACATCAAACAAGTACAAACTATGTAACTTGTTGCAACAAGAGGTTCTATTTATTATAAATGAAAATGTAATGATCCTATGTTGGATTTAAGTTATCACTGAAGTAACTGCAACTGGAAAAAGAATTTAAATTCAATCTAATAATAACATTCTCACATTCACAAAAAAGCAACAAACAAGAACAAACTGTATAATCTATCCTAACAGGAAATTCTGTTTACAATAACTGAGAATTATAGTGATCATATGATGGATTTAAGTTAGCATTGAGTAACTGCAACTGAAAAAAGAATTTTAAAATGATTCCCTGTTGAGAGGAATCATACAAACTACATAATTTATCTCAACAGGAAATTCTGTTCTCAATGAGAAGTGTAGTGATCATATGATGGATTTAAGTTATCAGTAACTGTAACCGGGAAATGAATCTAAAAGAAATAATTTCCTGTTGTGAGAAATTATACAAACTATATAATTTATCTCAACAGGAAATTCTATGTACAATAACTGAGAAGTATAGTGATCATATGATGGATTTAAGTTATCACTAAAGTAGCTGCAACCGGCAAAAAGAATTTAAATTCAATCTAATAACGACATTCTCGCATTCTCAAAAAACAGCAAACAAGTACAAAGTATATAATTTATCAACAACAACAGGAAATTCTATTTACATAAACTGAGAAGTGCAATGATCCTATGTTAATTCAACCTGATAATAACATTCTCACATTCACAAAAATGCATCAAACAAGTACAAACTATATAACTTGTTGCAACAAGAAATTCTATTTATTATAACTGAGAAGTGTAGTGATCTTATGTTGAATTTAAGTTATCACTGAAGTAACTGCAACCGGGAAAAGAATTTAAATTCAATCTAATAATAACATTCTCACATTCACAGAAAAAAAAACCGTTCTCCCGCCATCATTCCCTGTTGGGTTTTTTTTGCGAAAGTGACTGTGAAGCAGTCCCAACCCCAGTCCATTTCAATAAAAATCGCTGCAACTCCACCGTCTTTAGGAATAAAACGGGCTCTGAGAGAACACCGACGGAGGGGGTGAGTAATCACTCCCCCACCCCCGCTGACCGGACCCCGGGGAATCCTCCTCCGAAGACGAATGACCGCGGGAAAAACAGGCAGCTGAGAGCAGGGCAGCAGCAAAATAAACGCCACCGGATGATAGGGTCAAAGTCTAATCAAATCCTTGTACCGTGAAATGGACATTTGGAACGAGGGGAGGGGGGCAGATTGTTGGGGGTGGTTTAAGAAGTGGACGTGAAAGGAGTGGATAATGGTGTCGTTTTTCTTCCGAGGAGGGTCAAGAGACGATTGACCATCGGGGGCAGTGGGGGAGTGATGCGGTGTTTAGACCGAGGTTTGGTGATTACATTAGTTTTGTTGTGATTTCTCGACTGGAGTTCCCGGGTGTCTTCTTTTTTTTATTGGTTGCGGGGCAGAGACAAAAGGAACTTGCTGGATTGTTTTTGTCGGTCCCATCGTAGGTTTGCGCATCGAATTGTTTCTGAATAGTTTAACAAGTGTATAATATAGTGTCCTAATGGCCAATTGGCTAGAACTCTGGCCGTTGGTGCCATAGGCTTCAGGGGCGGATCCTGGTGGTGGCATGAATATTTGTTAGAGGTTCTGACCACTTAAAAACTGTAGATCCCCGTCTAATTAGTCTAAAGTGTGCAAAAAAAGAACCGTAGAGTGACAAACCAAATCAAGGGCATAATATAATCCAACTAGTGGTCAGTAGTAACGTACACATCTAGTATGCATGAGGGCTTAGGTTGGAAACGTCCATTATAGTCACTGCTTTCAGAAACAAGCAAACGCAGTGGTGACTGAGACAATGAGTATAAATGGAACTAGTGCAAAAGACTCTCGCATCAAGCTGTTTAGTGGGAGTTTTTGGTGGGATTTGCTCTGATATAGCATGCATGCTTGAAGTAATTATTCTGCTCATCCAAAAGTTGAAGTCTTTCCGTCATCGCCCATCTGTGGGCTGATCGTGGCGTACATAAGTGGAACACGAAGCCTACTGATGTATAGATAAAAAAATGATTTGTTATTCACGATTTTACTGTTTTTGTTGAATTAAGAAGTAGAGTTAGAATTGCATCTATATTGATGGGAAAACGTTTTATAAAAAAACACGGTAGTTGAAACCAAATTAATAATAGTCCATTATGATAAAATAAAATATAAATTCTCCGAATCTATGTGTGGTCTTTATGTAGAACTGCTACTATGAACTTTATGTATAGTTGTTAATCATATTGCTCATTGGTGGGCTTGGATTCGGTTACTGCTTCCTATTGTTGCAAGGATTATATTTTCAAATTGCATTGGGATACCTGGGATTTTTAAATTATTGTGAATCAATATCGTGAATATCAAACACTCCTTTAAAATTAAAATTGTTTACAAACGTATTTTGTTAAATAATTTAACATTTGGGACAATTTTTATAATCTTATGACACAAAGAATATCTGAAATATGCTATATGTTGAGAAATCCAACATTAAAGGAATTGAAAAATACTTGCAATCATCCTCTCTCTCTCGCGTTTATTTTTATAACCGACTTATCTATTTATTTTATCTTATTTGTGCTGAAATACAGTCAAATTATTTATTGAGTAATGATATACACTTAGTCACAAAAGTAAGTATGCAACTCATAGCTTAAGCGAAAAAGCTCTAGTTCTCAAATAAATATAAGAAAAATATTATTTTGGAGAGTGTTGCTTATAGCTTCTGATTCAAGTCATAAAGTAATGAAAAATAAACCAAATAATTATATTTTAAAAAACTTTAAAAGTAATTTTGTTAACTACCAGTAGAAATGTAAATCACAAAAGTATATATGCACTCTGAATTTTTCACTTTTAAATAGGCTGAATGAAACTTCGAGTAATTTTTCGAATTTCAGTGATAAGTTTAGAAGTTTTGCTACAAACCTTGTAAGTTTGAGCTTTAAGTACATCAACAATTCACCAATGGCTCCACGTGGAAAAGAATTATCAAAAGATCTAAAGAATGCAATAATAAAGCTCTATAAGGAAAGCAAATCCCAAAGACAAATCGCTAAAATCTAGGCAAAAGTCCTGCAACAGTGCAAAAAATCATAGAAAAGTTCCAGGTTGAGAGAAATACTCTAAACAAGCCAAGAACAGGACGACCGCCCATTTTGACGGATCGAGAAAGGCGAATTATTGTTGGAAATGTGAAAAAAATCCGACGATTAGTGCACCAAAAGTGACAATTGATGTGAAAAACAATTTTGCGAAGTCAAAAATTCGTCGTTTGTTACGGAAGGCAGGATACCATGGTCGAAATATGCGAAGAAAACCATTTGTTAGCAAAGTGAATCACAAAAAGAGAATAGATTTTGTAAAAGAAAATGTAAAGCAGGACACAAATTTTTGGAATTCCGTGATTTTTTCGGATGAAAGTAAATTCAACATCCACGGGTCAGATGGACACCAAAAAGTTTGGAGGAAAGCAAATGCAGAAAACTGTAAAACACAAATGAGAATGTGAATACAAATGAGAGGAACTGTAAAACACGGTGGTGGTTCGATTATGGTTTGGGGTTGCATGGCAGCAACTGGAGTAGGGAATTTAGTTATAATCGACGGAATAATGAATCAATATAGCTATTTGAATATTTTAAAGAATAATCTAAGCCAAAGTGCTTCTAAATTGGGACTTGATGGATCCTTCACTTTCCATCAAGATAATGATCCCAAACATACTGCTCGGGTTGTTCGGGAATGGCTGCTATATCACGTGCGAAAACAGCTAAAAACCCCACCGCAGTCACCTGATCTTAATCTCATTGAACATTTGTGGGATTATCTCGATCGCCAAATTAGAAAGCAAGAGATCAAAACTAAGAATGATCTAAAAAAAAGCCCTTTTGGAGGAGTGGCAGAAAACACCATCTTCTGTCACTCAAAATTTAGTAAAATCAGTGCCATCTAGACTGAGAGCTGTTATAAAGGCCAAAGGCTGTCCAACAAATTACTAATTTTTTTGAATAATTGTAAAATTTGCAATATTAATGTGTTTTTGTTTGCATACTTACTTTTATGATGTAAATTACATCCTATTTTAAGTTCAGCTCATCTTGCTAATTAAATATTTGTATATTTTAATTACTTTTCATTTTGTTATTAAGCTCGATTTTGCTGTAATCGAAATAAATCGTTAATTTGAAAACTCTAATATTGTAGGCTTTTTTTTCATAGGACATCATCACATACACTCTGCATACTTACTTTTGTGACTAAGTGTATATTATTTTCCTAAATTAAATATGAAGAGAATACAATTAACATTTTCATATACAATATCTCAAAAAAGTACTGGGACACAATTCTACAAGATTTCATTTTTTAGTATGTGACTGATAAACACAAATGAAGCATATTGAAAAAGTATATCAAACTAAGTATTCCATAGTTATATTGTAATACATTTTACGATATAACTATGGAAAGTAAAAGAAATTAAATAAAAAATGAATTAAGGAAATATTAAGACACTCACCTATAATTTATGAACAATCGTAAAACATACAAGTTAATATTCGTATTGGGCCATCTCCACTTGACGACCTTGACCTTGCTGTTGATTTGGCAGATATTTTACCAGTTTTTTTACAAAATGATGCATCAATATATGTCTATTTTCCATAAGATGCTTCTTGTTTGTTGGAAATCTGTGACACATTGATCATTTACTGCAGATAGTCCAAAAGATGTCAAATGGGATTAAGATCTGGATTCAAGGCAAGGGTCTTAATCCCATCAGGGCAGTGACAAAAGGCTCATTACTTGCAAATCTCAGCAGTATGCATGGTATCGTTATCCTGATATACTTTAAAATGTTTGAAAATCTCACTTTTTTTCGCTTTCAATTTGCCTTAGGAATGTCTAGATAAACGTATTTGCCTACAGTGCAATCAATAAAAATTCAGAGCTTGCCATGCAACTCCAAACAACTTGGTTGCCATCCTCTATCGTAAGCCGTAAATTTTTTATTTGCAAGACTTTTGCATTTGCATTTTGTGTGTGCCAAACTATTTGCTTATTGTTCTATACAAAAACGTTACACTTGCTTTCAAAATTACATTTTCCCAAAATTCTATTGTCTATTTTAAGTCTTATATAGCAGATAATTTTTCTGTACTGATGTCAGACTTTTTCTCTAGATACTCTGAAATGAAAACTGTTTCCATAAGATATTTCAAACAGTTTCAGAATTTTCTGATTTCTTGGATCTTGTTTCATTTTTCTGGGACAATTTCTCTGCTTTTGGTCTGGGATTATGGTGAATTCGTTTCTCAATTCATCCCTTTTTTCACATTTACAAAAACTATTGGAGACCGTGATCTTTCATTTTTTTCCCCGCCATTATTTTATTTGAAGCTGAGGAAATATTGAATACGGTAGATTTATTTAGCTTCACGATCCCGTTCTTCTATTTAGTTACAATTATACTTAGCACATTTATAGTTTTATTCATTTTACATGTTTTGCTCATTGTGCTGAAATATAATAATTAAATTTAATATATAGTGGTAGTTAATTTTAATTTTGATGCGATTGGAATATTTTTTCCTCATTTTGAAAATGTCTCATTATTAGTTTAGATTAAAAAATATTTAAAAGATATAAGGAAGTGAAGATTTTCCTTTTATTTCATCAATGTTACATAATTTTATTAACCAAAGTTAAGGAATTTTTTTTTTCTTTTAATGCAGCTGGCAAATAGACCGTGATCTTCGCCATAAGGGCTGCACAGACATTACTCACTTTGCACTACCCAGGGGGCGCGTGTAAATCGATGGTAAGCCACGGACGCGGAGTAACAATGCCCCCGCAGCGCGGTACGATCCTATTAGGACCGGGACCTACGGCTTAAAGTGGATTCCGAACCACTACAAACACCCATGGCAACGCCGGGATTTGAACCCGATACCTGTGGTACCGAATGCCAGAGCGCTAGCCATTCGGCCGTTCAGGCCTCGTTAAGGAATTTAAAACATGATTTTATTTTCGTTTTGATGTTATTTGATTAATTTATATTTTAGATAAATAACATGAACATTAAATAGTACCAGTAATTTTTCGAGTCATAGTATAATTCCTATTTAGAAAAGAAATAAATCGATACAGTTGAAAAGGTGATATAAAGTTCAGAATTTGTATTAAAAATTATATATCAAAATCATAGAAATATTTTTCTTTGTGCTTCCCGTTGGTGGTTCACGGGATTGGAATAACAAGTATTCCAAATTACAGCTGCTTGTAATAATGTTCAGTATTTATTTAGTCGTTATTTTACATATTTAACAACAAAATACTCAAACGGAACATTTTCAAACACTTGTGTTCATGAATGGAGGGCCACTGGACCATAAATTTTACTTTTTTAAGATGCCAATATTATCCTGTATGTGTAGTAAACTAGGTTTTATAGTTTTTGTCAGAAGAACTTATTCCTAGTTGTTATAAATGCGAGAAAATAAGAATTGCTGATATTTATCCATTAATTAAATCATTATTAAATAATTTCTTGCCATATTTTAAACTGAAACACAACTTTTTGTTTAAATGGTTTCATATCACTTCTAATTTCATAATCTAACTTCCATTTCTTTTATATAACATAGATGACACAAACAATATTGTTTTTCTGTTTTAACACGAATTGTCCTTGAAATTGTTATAAAATAAAAGAATATTTTCTATGAGTGTATATAAAAAATAATAACGATTTGATTATGGATTAATTAACTAAGCTTTTCAATAAGTCATTTTATTTAAGCGGGATTATATTATTATTTATTAGCAAATATATTTACATATTAAACAATTTTTAATGATTAAACCGATGATTATTTTTTAAAAAATAACTTTATTATTGTATTAACAATTTTTGGAATACACTTTATATGGATATAAAACATTCAAGTTTCCATACGTACTGTACATATCTTCAATAAATCCTTTTATTTAAGCGAAACTATACTATTATTTATTAACAAATATATTTTCGCATTAAACAAATTTTTTAATGGCTAAACGATGACTTTTTTAAAGAACTTTATTACTATATTAACAATCTTGGAAATATTTCGAAAGCATTTTATATAGATATGAAACATTCAAATTTCAGTTCGTACTGTACATATCTTTTCTGCAATAAAATTATATTTCAGACTTTTTCTTCAGGTTTCCATTCGTATCCTACAATAAAATTATATTCCAGACTTTCTTATTTTTCATAAAATATTCCACAGTCCTAACAAGACCATTCATCGAACACCTCAACTCTCCTAAAAGCGGGAAGACTTCGACGCGAATCGAAACTTCATCGAATTCTCTTCTGCTGCAAGGCCGCGGTTACAGCGAACCACTGATTGTTTTCTTTCGGAATAAATATGCAGATTAGGCTTCTCCAAACAACTCAGCCCGGAATTCGAAAAGGCGGGAATAGATTCTGCGGTCGCAATAACAGAAGGAAGACCGGGCCGCAGGTGTGAATCGAAGCTTTTTTTATTCTTCTTCTACTGCTCTGATGTTTAGAGAAAGACTCTTTATTGATGTCTTCCGATGTGGTACTTTTTTTTTTTTTTTTTTGCCCCTAGAACTTCCAAGTCTGCGATTGGATTCGATTATTTATCTTGTGACTAGAAAAAATGAAGTTAGGTTAGAAAAAGTTTAAGTTAATTATCTCCATTTGTTTTTTTTTTTTTTTATCTTCAAAACCACGGAAGTTCAAACCTGAAGTAATTTAGTATAAAAATTGAAGCTTTAAATCTTTAAGGTAAACGTTCTTTTGTAATTTTTTTCTTCCATTTGGTGCTGTTCAAGTTTGCTTGTTTTTATTTGATAGTTTTGAAGATAAATGTTTCTTTAAATAGGTTTAACGCCGCACAGCTAAAAGTGAATGGCATGATACTTCAAAATTTATTTATTTATTTATTCTTTTCATTTTGATTAAAATGTGAAAATGGAACATGATTTTTTTTCTTTCGTTTGTGTATTTTGTTTATTTTCCATGCAAAATATTTTATTTGTAATAATTTTTATATTTCTTAAAAATTAATAATTAGATTTCAATAGAAATACTTGTTATGCTTTCTTCAGAAATATGTGCACTTTTAATTAAACAATTATTTTTCCGATCCAAGGATAGAACATTTGCTGTTGTCGATTGTAATTAAATAAACTTAATAAATATAAGCAAATAGATATATAAAAAAATTCTGAAAGAAAATAATTAAAAATGAAAGATGTTTCTCAGAATTCAATGCAATTATTAATTCTTAACTAATCAATTATTTTTTTGGGGATATAAAACCCTACGATTTCCACTAACAAATTCCAAGAATATCATACATCATTTCTTCCATATGGATGCAGCATATTTCTGTTGTGATCTATGAGCCTGGTTTCTTGAAATCATAATGGATCACAACTTCGCTAGGACACAAAATATTCACCATCAGCTTCTTTTGGTGTATATTAATTAAGCTTTGGAATGGGCTTTAGTTTATCAAGCCTTACGATTTTCCACTAATGAATTCCAAGAATATCAACGTCATTCATATTTTGCATCATTTCTTCCAGTTGGCTGCAGTATATTTCTGCTGTGATCGATAAGTAGGGTTTCATGAAATCCTAACGGAACACACCTTCGCTATACCATAAAATACTTGTCATCAGTTTCTTTTGATAAATATTAAGCTTTGGAATGTGTTTTAGTTTATCAAGCCCTACGATTACCACTAACGAATTCGAAGAATATCATGCATCATTTCTTTCAGTTGGCTTTAGTATATTTCTGCTCTGATCGGTGAGACAGGTTTCCTGAAATCATAATGGACCACCAAATACTCACCATCAGCTTCTTTTAATGGATATTACGCTTTGGAGTGCGTTTTAGTTTATCAAGCCCTTCGATTTCCACTATTGAATTCCAAGAATATCATGCATCATTTCATCCAGTTGGCTGCATTATATTTCTGTTGTAGTCGATGAGCCAGGTTTCATGAAATCATAATGAAACACACAGTTCGCTTGATTACCAAACACTCATCATTAGTTCTTTTGATGAATATTAATGTTTTGGGATGTGTTTAAGAGATTCATCTTTGTCCAACCACTGTGATGACCCTTTGCGATTGTCATATTGGATCCATTTCTCATCACAAGTGACAATTTGGTTTAATTGTGACAAGAAAGCAACATCAAACTGTCCTCCAAACGCTGCTGTTTCTTTGTTCATTCAGTTCATATGGAACCCACTTATCCAACTTTTTCACTTTATTGATTTGCGCTAAATGAATAAATATTATTTGTTTGACAACACCAAACTTCAACGATAATTAATAGGCACTCCATTCTAAGATGGGTGATACTCAACGATGCCTTTAGTTCTGAACGAAATTTGGCTAACCAATATGAGGGCATAGCAACATTAGAGCCGAATATATTTTTGCGCGGTCTGTGATGTCGTAGTTCCGCTTAAGAACTCATAATAGGAATTTCCGACAGTTCCATTTTCAACAAAAAAAAGTTTTTAATATTTTTGGGGGCTTACAATGATTTTGTTAAACAAGCGACATGCTTAACTTGCCAACAATTATTAAAAACATATAATTATTATTATTAAAAATAAATTTATAAAAACTTATAAAAAAGCCATTATCAAATAATAAGCTGTTAATGAAAATATTTATTTAAATTAACCATAATTTCAGAGGTTTCAAAAACTATTTACTAATTAAAAAATGTTTGAAATACCGTAACATTCAAAACTACGAAAGTTTTTCTGATGCTTTTGCAACCACCTTAACAGTAGCACATCTGAAAGACACCGTATGGAAAAAAGCTATCTCAATGGCAACTCCAGATCATCTGTTTAATTTCATGTTTGATTGTAGCCAAATTGAAATGCTGGTTGAAAATTTTCGCCTTTAAAACGTAGAACATATTCCTTTGACTGATTTGCAAAAGGATAAAGTTGACTTTCATCATTGAATATCACTTAGTGCATTTTTTTTTTCCTATCATCCTTGACACTTCGTACTTTTTAGTCTTTGGAATCTAAAGTGGAGAAGTTATAAATTACAATTACAGAGGGTTTTGAGCTTTTTAAGTAAGCACGCGAAATTTAAATTTTATTTTCTTTATGTAAAATGCAATGATGCAAATGCTGTAAAATGCCATTTGTTTGATGCATTTTAAAACACGGTCTTACAGCTGTCTAATGTTTTTCTCTTATTCTTGGTTGGTACTTATTCCTTATTTATTATTGGCCTTTATTTATTTATTTAACATTCTTATTTTGCATTCCAGTTTGTCCTTTGTAAAGAATTGTAACACATTTTTAAAATGATTTTGGGATCATATTTAAAATGCAAACTTTATTCAAATGCTTCATCTGAGAACTTTTTCTGGTCTATAAGTCTACACTGTCTGATTTTCACGAGAAAAAGATTTTAGGAATCGTGCATTTTCTTTGTCTTAAATATTTTCCTATATCTATCAATTTTTGTGGGGTTTGCTCTTAAGAAAAACTCTTTTCATCTGACAAATTTATCATTTGATATAATGATTTCGCAAATGACTGAGAGATTGATTGACCGCAAATACGGAAGAGTCTGGCTCCAGAGTATTCCCGATAAACCTAGACGACAGGACGTGATTACCTTGACGTCCATCTTAACCGTATTGGCATTCTTGCAGCACAAATGTGAATTTAGATAGAGAACACCTGCGTTCCTGCAATGTCGTCCATGGCGAAGATATTGGGAGTCAAAGAGCTTTATGGGGCGATAACCTCCAGTTATCATCTGAACTTTTGATGTTTCTGTTTTTGTTGTTACTTCTGTTCTTACTTTTTTTCTTATTGTAATATGTTATTCTGTTTGATGTACCCCAGCCATTGGAAATAAAAGAAAATATACATACATAATGACTTCTGAGAACTATGTTAAAAATGTATGCTTGGTATACTAGGATCAACATTCATTTTTTTAAGGGATGCAACAAAGAATTTCTGAGTATAAATGATGGCATTTTTTTCGGGGCTATTTAAATTTTTGAATGGCATCGGAATAAAAAAATTGATCTTAAATATAGAGGCAAAAAAAAAAAAAAAAAAATCATATATATATATGCTTTGATAGTGTGATGAATTGATTTATTTTTTTTCTACTTGCCATGCGACTCCAAACAATTTGGTTACCATCCTCCATCGTAAGTCGGAGATTTTTGATTTACAATACTGCATTTCATGTGGACCAAAACATTTATTGCCCTGGCAAGCCGGAATATTGCAAACAAGCCAGCGAACAAATTGGACATTCGTCGCTTGTGTGTTGTTAATGTGTCGATTCCATTTGGCAAAGAGCATTACCATCACTGATAAAAAAAAGACTGGATTTAATATCGATTGTATATCTACTATTATTTCTTTAGTCTACTGTTTAGTTTTAATTTTGTTTTTTTTGTTTTTTTTTTGGAGTCCCTCAAATATGAAACTTAGATGATGTAAGTTACCTCTAAAAGTCTTATATGAGCTATTTTCGTCATTCTCTCTTAAGGTGGATTTCCTCCAGGTATTAAAATTTTACTATGTAAATTATTAGACAATTAGAAGCTTGGGTAGGAAAGAGATCAGTTTACTCATCAACTAGTGTTCTACAAGGGTCTGAATGGCCGAGTGGCTAGCGCTCTAGCGCTCTGTGCCATAGGTTTCGGGTTCAAGTCTCGGCGGTGCCATGGATGTTTGTAGTGGTTCGGAATCCACTTTAAACCGTAGGTCCCGGTCTAACACGATCGTAGAGCGTTGTGGAGAGTGACATATTAAAAATAAAAGAAAACTAACTGTTCATATATATAGTGATTAGGGGATTATAGTCCTTGTTGCTTCACATCCCCATATACCACTTCATTCATCATCATTAGTGTTCTACAACTCCGTGGTTTTAATATGCAGTGAAAATCCACACAAAGTAGAGTAAGAGTAACACTTGGAATAAGAACACAATAATAGTAGAGTCGAGTCACTCCGAATGCCTCCGCCTGACCGCGAGAAACAAGCTACGTTTTCTTGGGCTGTGAGTGAACGTTTTCTCGGTCGTGAATAGGGTACCTTTGATGTGTGGAAGAAACTGATTCTTGCAGGAACAAGCTCGAAAGACATGATTTTCTAGTAGGGGTTCTCTCAATAAGATGGCTGATAGGGGCGGTTTTTATTGGGTTTGCGAATGGGATTTGTTCTCGTTTGGACGGGTCTTAAGCTGCATCCAGACCTGACAGTAAATGAACGGCGCGAAGTGTAAAAAATTCAGATCACACGGGTTTCTCTCGTGAAATTCTCGATTGGTTTGGTTTGTCGCTCTACGGTTATCTTATGTGCACGAGGGCTAAACAGACCGGGACCGACAGTTTAAAGTGTATTCTGAACCACTACAGACATCCATGGCACCGCCGGGACTCTAACCCGAAACCTGTGGTACCGAGCTCTAGCCACTCGGCCATTCAGGCCCGTGTGAAATTCTCGAAGCATATCTCCTCGCATTTCATGAATCGTAAGGTGTAAAACCACTGCGGCTTAAGTATGTTGTGGTTCAAGAGGTATTTCATTTTACCAAATAATTCCAGTCGCACCAGAGGACCAAGTCCATGCCATGAAAAAACAGCCCACACCATTAGGGAGCCACCACCAGCTTGAACAGTGCCTTGCTGACAGTTTGGGTCCATGGCTTCGTGGGGTCTGCGCCACACTCGAACCCTACCATCAGCTCTTACCAACTGAAATCGTGACTCATCGGACCAGACCACGGTTTTACATTCATCTAGGGACCAACCGATATGCTCACGTGCCCACGAGAGTCGCTGCAAGCGATGTCGTTCTGTCAGTAAAGGCACTCGAGTCGGTCTTCTGCTGGAATAGCCCAAGAAAGCCAAATTTCTCCGCACAGTTCTAACAGACAAGTCCCTTGTACGTCCCACATTGATTTCTGCGGTTATTTGACGCAGTGTTGCTTGTCTGTTAGAATTTACGACTCCTTTCAGACGTCGCCGGTCTCGGTCGTTAAGTGCAGGCGGTCGACCACTGCGTTGTCCATGGTGGGATGTTATGCCTGAAATTTCATACTCTCGGCACACTCTTGACACAGTGGATCTGGGAATGTTGAATTCCCTAACGATTTCCGAAATGGCATGACCCATGCGTCTAGCTCCAACTAACATTCCGCGTTCAATGTCTGTTAATTCCCGTCGTGCGGTCATCATCACGTCAAAACCTCTTCACATGGATAACTTGAACAGAAATGAAAGCACTGCGCATTTATACCTGTTCTACGCGATGCTACTGCCTTCTGAAAATTTGCATATTGCTATCCTATGACTTTTGTCACTTCAGTGTATAAACATGTCTGCTATAGCTCGAGTCAAGGTGCATGAAGCATGGTAAACTTTTGAGCATGCTTTGTGTTTCCTTTCCATACTGAAACAAACTGTTTAAAGATCATTTTTGCATTTCTCGAGTTCAGAAGTAAATGTGGCTTCAGGTCTACATATGTAATTTTATGAATAGTGTAGCAATGGATAATGCTGAAATTCCAACAAAATCTATCGTATCTTTGGCAATTGTTCTTAGGACAAGTACCCTACTTCATTTAAAATAATAATTTATTTGCAATTTTAACCAATTTATCAACAATATTTAGCCTAATAAAGAGGGCCTGATAACCTAGTGACTAGCGCTCTGGTTCTCGATGCTATAGATGTTTGTAGAGGTTCGGAATCCACTTTAAGCCGTAGGTTCCGGTCTCATATGACTGTAGATCGTTGACGTAAGGCTGAAAACCCTATTCCGTAAAAAATCGGCGTCACGGAGCTAAGTCAGACTTCTACCTACTGGTACTCGAACACAACAGAAGCTGCCACCTTTTTCCTCCTTCCATGAGACAACATGGATTCTTGAATTTGATCTAGATGTTGCTGTCTACCAAGTGGGATAAGAAACAACAACAACCCAATAAAGGGATTTTTTTTTTCTTTTTACTTTATTAACATTTATTAAAGAAGGTAAAAAATCCTTTTATTGAGTTTCTTTTATTTCTTTATATGCGCATACTTCTAAAACTACATTCACATCAGTATCCATCGAATAATAAAATATTGTCAAATTCGGAAGATTTTCAATGCCTTCGATTGGCTTGGGTGTAATAGTTAAGATGCGGCCTACGATTGGCTAACGTTCTATGGCACGAGATTTTAATATCCAGTAGAAACCCACCTTAATTTACAAGTTCGAAAGAACTAGATTCTTCTGTAAAGTTTAACGCAGTTCAGTTTTCCTCTGTAAAAGAAACAAAAAGCGGCCTGATGGCCAGTTGGCTATCGCTCTGACCGTTAGTACTACAGGCTTCATATTCGAATCCTGGTGGTGGTATGGATGTTTGTTAGTGGTTCGGAATCCCCGTTAAACTGTAGCTCCCGGTCTAATTAGCCTAACGTGTACACAAAATGACAGTAGAGCAACAAACCAAACATATACGTAAAAGAGACGACTCACCAAAAGTTTTTCAAATAGTATAAATTGTATTTATGAGTTACTATATTAATTATGTCTTAAATTATTTAGTTATTAATCTCACGTTAATGAGCCCATTGGCGTTTTCTTAGATGAGTTCATTGTTGGAATATAGTACGTATAATTGACAGAGATAACGATCAATGTGTGTTATATTTGCGGGGCTGAAATCGGAGGAAAGAAAAAAAGTTAGGCTCAGGTGGTGGCAGTGCTTTTTTCGTTGCTGTGGCGGGGAGCCGGAGCGGAACCCACGGACACAGAAGCTGCATTTCTCGGAAACGAAGAGGGCCCGAGGCTGCCGAAACGCAACAACCTCTATTGTCGATTTGCGGAGCCACTTACCCGAGTCGGCGGACGGGTTGCCATACCAGACACTTCATCGCCTCTTTGGCAAGATTAAATTGAAAATGTGTTTGAAATTTAAGGGGAAAAAAAAACGATTTTTTTCTTATAATATAATATTTAAAGTGAATTTTATAGGCTGAATTAAAAATTAATCATGCTCTTTTTAGAAAAATCCAGTTTTTTTGAACGAGATTGTATTCAGCTTTTTCATCATAAAATGCAAGAATTTTTTAGATATAAAAATTTAATTTTTTTTTGTAGACTTAGGTTAAAAACAACTAATCAATTTACAATTTGTCTTGAATAAGAATAATTTAAAAAAAATCATAAACACTTATTTAGCAATGATTCTTGAAATAGATCTGTTGTTGTGTTGTGTGTAATCCTCAGTGTCCTGCAGTGCGGGACGGGGGACACCCCATGCGTAGTCTACTCATGGATGGAGGGAAAGGGGGCAGTTTCTGTTGTGATGGAGCACCCGTAGGAGAAAGTCTATCATGGCACTTCTTCATTGAGCCTCAATTGCGAAAGGATTTTAAGGGAGAACTATCCCGCATTTGCGAGATGGGCGAAAACCTGGAAAACTCCCACCAGGTAGTAAGACTAACGAAGCAAGATGCTGAACATCACAAATGCCATCGAGTGCCCTCGTTTTTTGAAACAGTGTCTACAACACAGCCTCCAGTAGATTGAACCTCAGCCCTAATGCTCTCACTTGTCTCACATTGCCACTAAGCTACGAGTCGAGCTGTAAAATATCTTTGCAGCGTGTATAAATGCTACATGAGCAACAATTTCAAATATTGATTATAATTTAAAGCTGTTTTAAGGCTGGAAGTGTGGCAACATCAGAAATTCAGAAGACCACGACGCAGTATACAAGATGAGACGGACATAAGCATGTGTCATCATTTTGGAGAAATTGATAATAGTGGAATTTTTATAATAGCGCAACATCTTTATCAAAAGTAGCAACTTAATTCAAAGTACTGTTAAAAATCTAAAATTTTACTCGTATGACTAAATTAAAGCCCCATGTATATTAAATATAATACAAAACACAGCTTTTCAGAGGTATTTTTTGATATTTCATGTAAGTTTATATAATTGGGCAAGATTGAAATAATATTGTTTTTGCTTTCACCAGGCAAAGTGAATAAGAATATTTTTTAAGATTACAGTGTTGCGTTTTGTTCTTATATTAAATTCTAAATTTTATGAGTAACCTGCGTATCGGTCCATTCAAGTATATTTTAAAATTTATTTTATATTAATATAGATTCAAAAGATTGCTACCGTCTTTCTTAATAGCGGCATGTGTACTGCTTGACTCCCAATTTTCTTGAAACAATATCTTCCAGTGCTGCCAATAGTTATGCACAGTAGATACATCCTTACCAAATCTTTCTACAATATCTCTTAAAGAAAATCTCTTATTCGTAGCCTTATTACAAAAAACACGAACTGTTGCTGATTTGATTGATCAGGTACAACAGGTATGACCCAGAAAATAACATTTAGCACCTGTACGATAAAATGCATGCGCGTTTACATGTTTGCATTCAAAATCGTTGAGACTACAGCTGTTATTAATACCCACCATTTCATATTTGAAATAAGTCTTTTTGTACATAATTTCATCTGTTACTTTAATCAAAAATATTACCTAAACAAATGCTTAAAATCTGAGCTAATTTCTTCTTGGTGTTCGGATTTTATTTCCGCCAGGGTATATTTCATTTCTTTTTATACAATAAAAATATGCGTAATACTATTAATTCATTAATAAAATAAATAATATAAATAAGCACATAAGAATGCGTAATATTCCATTAATGTTTAAAGTATTTTTTTCGATTTTTATTGTAATCAAGCGTAAAAGTTAGGAATAAAATTGTTTTAATTATTTTTTTTTTATATTTATGCCTGAAAATGTTTGTTTTCAAATGACAAATTGGCAAACAGATTTATTCATTTTAATATATTATTTAGCAGCAACCACGTCTATTTTGCGTAACGCAAATTTTAAATGGAATACGTTTTGGTTAATAAATAACGCAGAAATAATAAAAATTACACAGATAAGGATACATATAGTAAAGCATGTTGATGACAAAGCATGTCTTTAATTTGCAATAAAATAGAAAATACCAAATAAAATATTTAATATTCAAATTTTTACTTTTTTTACTAAAATAAAGCTGGGTTATACTGCCTGTTTTAATCCTTCATTAAATTCCGAAAATCTTTCAAGACGGTTAAGTTACATTTTTTAAATAAAATGGAGAAATGGCGAGGAAATATGGAATAGTCTATGGCTTAGATCTAAAGAACCAGTGCAAAATATTACTACTGGCAAGAATAACTACTACTATCTTTCTAGCAAAGCCCTATAATTGAATTCTGAATATTGTAGTCCAAATATTGATTTTGAATATTATGAATATTGGAATTGGTATTACAGGGTATCCATAATTGCTGGGTTCTATAAGTATGTTTAATACAGATTCTAACAATTACTGAGTACGCAATTCAACAAGAGACTCAATATCATTCCTTTGCAGTTTTCAATTTTGAATAAAATACGGTGTACATTTAAAAACTTAAGTTTTATGTTATCACAAATCTGTAGTATACTGGCGATTCTATTATTGATTTTCTAACTAGTGAAGATTATTGCTTCTACGTTTCTTTTTACTTTCCATTCTTTCCATTGGAAGTAAAGATGAAGCATTTGACACACAAGAGACTCTGGAACAAGTAAAATGAAGAAAAATTCTGTCCAATTCCAGACGAGAAATCCAATCCATAGTATCAACCATATGTACAATCCATAGTACAATTCGTAGTATCAACCATAGATAACTTATCATCTTGGCAATTTATGAAAATTTAACATAAGCCAAAGACTGCATTGCTCAATGGATATCCATTTAATATACAATTTATATAACTATTATTAACTAGCTAACTTAAATTAGGGGTAAATACTACATAAGTGGTTCCTGAATTATATATAGTAAGTGACAATGGAACAGTTTTTCAAATTGTAAAAAAAGAAAAAGAAAAAAACTGATATAAAATTTCTCCAAAACTTTAATTCGCCATCCCCAAAAATATAAAAACTTCCCTAGGTAACTTCAATAAAAAATCTTTTTAATGACTCAATTTAGTATCTTATGAATTTACCATGATCCCTTTATCCTTTCACTGTTTCTGTCAATGACTACCACTAATTTAAACATATTTAAAGGAATGACCTAAAGCCCATATCAGGACAAGCAATCAATAGCTGTGCTGATATAAAAATAATACAATCAACAAAACCTCTAGCAAACTCAATCACACGCTGTCAACTCCTCTAACAAAGCAAGAAAAATTATTACTCCATTTCTAACATTTCCGACCTACTTTAGGAGAATATTAAAACTAAAAATAAGGTTCCCGAATTCTGGAAATTAACTAGATAGACGCAATTTAAATCTGAATCAGAAATCTTGAAAAATAAAGAAAGAAAATCATCAAAACAGAAATCATCTGACATAAATGCAAAAATTGGGTAGAAATCTTAATTAGGAAGACAGCATAAAAAAAAAAAAAAAAAAAAAAAAAAAAAAAAAAAAAGTCACACCTATTCCTCCAGTCCTAAACCATATAGGCATGGCTTTTTCCAACACTAACAAAGCCCATGTGTTTATGGATCATCTTCGGCTTCCATTTCAAGAAAATTCAGAATTTTATAATAACAATACTGATCATGCTAAAGCAATAACAGCTATATGTTATAGCAATCTCATTTTTCTCTCCGAATTAAAAAATAAAAAATCAACATTTATAAGCAACTCATCGATCGTAAATCTACCATCCCGGATAAAATACTTAACAAGGCTATAATTATTTCTCTAAATGTAAACACTTATCCAAAGAAAATTTTTAAGAAATTTTTTTTCCAAAAAAATGTAATGTCTTAATATTACCAAAACCTGGAAAAAACCACTAGTTTCCACAAAGCCTCCTCAGGTGTGTGGAAAAAACAAAATTCTACAGATCCGAGTAAATAGATTTTGTTAATCCTACCTTAATTTACTTACTGAACAATCCGCATTTCACAAATAGAAGGAATAAAAAAAAAAAAAAAATCTCCCAAAAGGTATCTTCTTGGACGTTAAAGGAGCATTTGACAGACTAACACTATGGATTTATCTAAAAGTTAATCACAAATTTCCACGGGTATATAATCATAGTAACCTATAAATTCTTCAGCAACAGAACCTTTAAAGAATACATCCAAGCAGATTCCTCCACAAGGCAAGATTCTATGTCCATACTGTAATCCATCTTTACCTACAGCTTCCCGTAATATACAGAAATATGCATATGTCTTTTTGCAAGGGACTCAGCTGCACAAACTCAAACTATTGTCCCCTATTGATAATTAAGCCATGGGTAATCAATATGAAATATCTCAATAATTCGTAAATACCTTTAAAATTTGGTTTATCAATTGGAGAATTGTTATTAATAAAGATAAAGCAATTATGTTTCAAAAAGGGCACTCTCCCACCAGTCAGCTCATACTGGAATTCTTCGAAAAGACCAATCCAGTGGATAAACTAAGTCAGATACTTGGACTTATTCACTGACAGCAAACTGGTTTAAAAGCTATATCATGAATGTAACATATATAAAGTGTACAAAAAAAAAAAATCGTTTCAGCTTTCCTCTCAAGGATAAATACTCCCATCTATCCAGGCAAAATAAATTACTATTTAAACAAATCCTTCGGCTAATTTTTACCCTTATCTATTACATTTAGAGGTTTGCATCCCATGGGCAATCACTAATGCACCATGGTACATCAGCTCCATAATACATGACAATCTTAATATAAAAAACATAAATTCACTTATCAAAAAAGAAACTTCTCCAGTAACATATCTAATTTCCCAAATCTTATTATTCAGACAGAATTATTCTTTGTTCATCTCATCACTAGATAGAAACATCACAAACTTGTCTCATCACTAGATACTGTTTTAAATCCTTCATCTATATATAAATAAACCAATTTGCAATTGTTAAATGTTCTTTTTCTCATCTGTTAAATCAGGGTCAAATCTCAACTTTTTTTTTCCGCTTCTACCTGAGTAGAAACACAAGTACTGGCACTCGACTGCAATCTTAAATCTCTTCATCGAAAACACTTCCAAATAAATACTCGCATTGTCTCATATAGACTTGCGATGGTCCATGACTATTTAGTGAGCCATCTGCACCGTATTGGCATTTTTGAGAGCTCAAATTGACCATTCTGAGGAAAAGACGAGATCATGGACAGGCATCATATAACAGGATGCCCGGCCTTGCATGGGGACTCCAAGATTAAAAGATATTGGAATGCTAGAACTTTGCTGATACATTGAGTTTTTTTCTCTTATTGTTTTCTTTTGTGTCTTGCGTGTGTTTTACACTGTTTTAATCTCGTAAGAGTTCTCATTTTCTCTTGCCATTGGAAATAAAAAATAAAAAAAACTTACAGTAATTACAAATATCTCTTTTGTTCAACTTTTTCTTGGAATAAAACTTGCTATCCTTTTTTTTATATTCGAACGTGACTACAAGTGCTTCATTTTTTTTTTTTTTCATTATTCAAACTCATTTTCCTCAAAATTCATTCTTTTTTTTCAACTGCTCAATTAAAGCACTTTCCCCGTCTTTTGCAAAAAGCATGCAACTTGAATTGAATGTATCAAACTATTAGGCAAGCCTTTGTAAGCTAACAAGTAACTCCGGTAGTTTGTTTTCTTTCTTTGTAACTAAGGCTTTCGTTCCAGATTATTTAACTTTGCAATATCTGTTGTTTTATCATCACCAACAGTACAATTAAAGACGAAAAAATCTGCGCAGATCTTAAATAGCCGATCCTTTGAAGTGGCTTCAAATAAAACTTTTAGTGCCTCCCGAGCTTCACACGCTGGGTTTTTCTACCATTATTTTCTGATAGACTAATTAAGGATCCATCATGCATTCCCACGAGAATTATATAGGGGATCGCATGTGGAGAAAAAAAAAAGAAAAATGCTGAAATTAATTTTATTCGAGGAGTGTGGCAACCGTAGAGT
The DNA here is from genome assembly GCA_021605075.1 of Caerostris darwini. Classification (NCBI taxonomy): domain Eukaryota; kingdom Metazoa; phylum Arthropoda; class Arachnida; order Araneae; family Araneidae; genus Caerostris; species Caerostris darwini. Next base: position 111,717 of record BPLQ01001246.1, read on the forward strand.
GTTCTATTGCCATTGCATTTTAAAATTGTAAGTCAGTCATTGCTTTGTTAGCTAGTTGATTGCTTTGTGTTGTAGAAAATAAATTATATGTTTTTGTCTCCTCTTAATTCTAACAGTCCAATAATTATATTCCCCTTACGTTCACCATTTTTTGGAAGACAAAAATTCTACTTTCGTGAAAGTTTCAAAGCTGAAGATTATGCAGAATTCAACTAACGCCATTACTTCTTCAACAGGCGAATTCAAAAGCCCCCAAGAATAATTCTCCACCATTCGTCTAAACTTCGCCTAAAACAATTTAGTTTATACCATGAAACAACACTAAAATCAACCATCAGGGTCTAATCTTTACTGAATGTATCAATTACAGTACTTGCAATCATGCTCTTAGCATACCTATTTGAGTTACAATACAGTTCAGATTATGCTACTTTATGTTTCTTCATCTCTGCAGCTTTTGCTGCAAAGTCTTCTTGTTTTTCCAGTTTTCCATCGATGGCATCTAAAGCTCCTTCATAATAGTCCAGCAAATATCTAATATTCCGCTTTTATAGACCGCTTAATAATGGCTTTATAGTCCTAGACGTCTCCATGGCTTTAAAATTCAAAACGGAACTGAACTGAATATTTGTTAAATCGCTTTCTTTTTTTAACTTAATGCGCACTAAACGAGTTAAATCCATAACCTGTTAACTTTTCAAAAACGGAACTTAAAGAAAATAGATTTCAGGAACAAATATTTACATGATCTTGAGACAGGTACTATATACGAAACAGCTTGTTTTGGAACAATTTATTTTGAAAACTCACAAGTTAAACTGTAGTGTTATGATCTTTTGCCGCTCAAGTAAAGAAAAAAACTTAAGTGAAAAATATAATCTCATTAGGGAAACCATATTTTCAGCCACCTGCGTTCGATTATTTTTGTGGTCAAATTAAGCTCTTTCTAACCAGGGCGGGTGGCGACGAGTTTCATACCTAAAATATGTCGATAGGAAGATACGTACAACCTTTTGATCTAACTTTCCAAGGCTCACAAGATGATTTGTGACCATCAACTTCTTGATTTTGTTGACGATTAAAATTCATCGATGATCGGTAGTAGCTATTGAAGATCACCCAGAACCAGACAAATCATTTACCAGTTCTTGGGTTTCTGTAAATGCTTTATATCATCTAATATGCTTATATTTTTGACATGCACGATTCATCGTAGTCTTTTGCAACTGTTTTAACAATTCAGTACACGAAATTTTATTAAACACAATGTATATCGCAAATCCTAGGATAACTTATAAATGCCATCCATAAGAGTTAAAAATAACCGAACGTAAATGTTGTAGATCTGAAAAAATATCCGAAAGTAAAGGTGGCAGATATGAGTTTATTTAACAGAAATCAGACTCCATTGCAATTCGTGTTTGTAAGTTTTATATATCATGGTTTGATTTGTCGCTCTACGGTCATTTTTTGAGCACTTTAGGCTAATTAGACCGGGGCCTACAGCTTAACGTGGATTCCGAATCCCTTACAAATATCCATGTCACCGCCAGGATATATATTTCAGTGGGTTATTGTAGTTGGTTAATGATTTTTTAATAAAAGGATTGCTTGTGGTTATCAAACAATGTTGAATTTGCGGCATTATGAAAGTCCATACAAACACAGCCTTTGATTATTCATTTTAATTAGATGAAAAGAACATTTTTTTCATATGATCAATTTAAATTCCTCAAGGGATTTAATTTTTAATTAAATTCCTTCAGGAATTATTTCCAGACTCAACGGATTGCACGTAGCGTAATGTACGTAATCAACGGATTGTTCACTAAAAAAACCTTAAAATTTTGGGGGTTCGAATTATAGGCTACTATTATAATCTATAAAAAAAATTTTCCCCGAAAGTTTCATAAAAATATATTCCATGAAATAGCCACTTAAAAAATTGATAAAACTTTGTGTTAGAGAAAAATACAAACAATCCTCCAACCTAAGAGTGATCAATCCAAACAATCTTCCAAACATAAGAAGCATAAGAAATGCGCATAAAAAAGAAATATAACATAAAAGACGATGGAAAGGAAGCAATTTTGAACAAAATTTCAGAAAATACATCCCCATCATACATCAATGTATGCTAATGGATGAAAAATGGCCTCCGCTATCTGAAAATAATAGCATTTTTTTTTTATTTCCAATTGCTAGGTAACAAAAAGAAGACCAGAGTCATAACCCAATGAGAGATCTTGCTTCCCAATATCTTGATTCCTCTGTAGGTCCACGAAGAACCACACATCGAAGAAGATGATTCCTGTCCATTACTTCTCCAGAGTCACAAATTAGGTAAATAAGATCGGTTAAAATGCCTACGCGGTGCAAATGGGAGGTAAGACAATAGTGTCCCATAGACAGACAAAAAGCAGACACTGCTTTGCGTCTTGGTTAAAAAGAAGAGCTCGCCTTTCTCCAATTTTTAAGGGCTGTACGAGTCTGAAAGATCTCGCAAGAAATTAAATGTGTCAAAAACAATTTAATCCTCCAGTAAGGAATGGCTGTATTAGAATATCTTAGTAAGCTGGCACCAAGGAAGGAAGCTCGCTTGTTCATTGCCCCAAAGACCACAATGGCCAGGCACCCACTGAAGAATGATTTATTTCCTCTTTAAAGTGGGAGTTCTCAACAATTCTCGACATTGCAAAATATCAAGTGTCAATGGGTATTCAACAGAGCTAATTGATTGGATGTCTGCTTGAGAATCTGAGAGAAAGGCTGCCCTTTCAAACTTATGATGGACAGCTAATAATTGCATTATTATTGTACATATGTCCATATGTTCACAACTTCACCATCGAAAGAGATACCAATGTAGCCTGCAGGGGGTTAAAAAGAAAAAAAAATAATAATAGCATGATTTTTTTTTTTTTTAGTGGTGGTATCAAGAATGCTTTTTAAAATTAAAAATACTCTCTTAAAGGTTTGTTATTTTTGTACCATCTGTATAAAAATATAATTGATTGGTTTGGTATCTGCTACATCAAAACACAAGCGCATTATCACGATATGATTCAATCACCTGATTATTATAGGCTACAAATGTAATATTTCAGTGTGTGGATTATAGGACTGCACAGTGGACATTTTCTCTCTGAAGTCTCATAAGGATCAACTAAAAACCGAAAAACCGCCACTGAAAAAGGCTTTTTGCTAACAAAATTTAATAAAACTTTGTGAACAGGGGAAATGAACAATCTTCAAAGCATAAAGAAAGATATGAGGTAGATTTCCTGATAATATAAAAATTAGACAAAATTACGATGGATATCCTACATCGATATGTGGGGTCTGAACGATCGAGTGTCTAGCACTCGGTGCCACAGGTTTCGGGTTCGAATCCCGGTGGTGCAAGGGATGTTTGTAGTGGTTCGGAATCCATTTTAATCCGTAGGTCTTGGTCTCATAAGACTGTAGAGCGTCACGGAGCCAAGTCAGACTTCTAAGTACGGTTCCGACATCTATCACAACAGAAGCTGCCCCCTTTTCCCTTCACCCATGAGTCCATACGGGTTCGTGGGCTTAGTCTACATATCTACTACTACTACTACTACTACTATACCCCACCACATCATTGTGCCTAGAGCTGAGTTGCTCCTTTTACAGTTTGGAAATGATGTGGGTAAGAAGTCTGGTTGGGGTCTCCTTTGGGCTTATAATTTATAAACAAATTATATGTTTGTAAATAAAATTATATAGTAGAATAGAAATAAATTAAATAAAATTATATTATGTTAGTAAATATATATATATACATATATACAGAACTCTATTTACAAAAAATGAAAATTAAGGATATAAATTAGATACACAAGTTCAGTTCACTCCCCTCCAAGTTCGGAGATTTTCAGAGTTCTTGAGCCTACGACGAATTTAAACATCTGGTCTGCGGCAGACCTTAACTGTCACACAGCGTGATTCACGAAACCACAAGGGGCTCACTTTGAAAACAGGCGGTAAACTCCAGTCTATTTAGTTACTTCAGAGAAAAAAGAGAAAACAACACTCCTGCTCGACTCATCGTAGAACTCTATCCCTTGTTCCCCATAAAACTCCTTTTAAGAAAATCTATCAAAAGTAGGGGGTCAGCTTCTCTCACTTCACATTGGAGTAGACATTTCTCAACTCGTTGTCTATTATCAATGACGATTGAACAACTTATAGTTTATCATATTCCATCTGTAGTTGTTTCGATCAACGAAGGTCGTACAGACATTCGCTAATTTTCTCATTGTACATGATACCAATTATCTGCTATCAGATTTGAGTGACAGGTTATTCTCATTAGTACAGAACTCTAATTGCATGTAATATAACTACACATAGTAAAACTCGTCATCAAATTTGAGTGATGAGTTTACTATATATTTGTCAAATAGCATATATTCCTTTCTCCTGGGAATGAAATGAAAAAACTCTTCTGGTGAGAAAAAAAAAAAAATGCTACAAAACTAAAAAATGCTCTCAAAAATTTTGTTACTTTATGGCATGAGTATAAAATTCTTGAATGATTTGAAGTTCGTTAATGAACAGAAGAGAGTTATCCGCGGTTAGGTAGGAAATTGCGGTAATTACATTCTTCAAACAACAGTTTTTAAATAATTCCATCTAAATCAATTAATGTTTTAAAAATAGCAACACAACACACATAAGAAAAGAAGAAGACCGAAACGCATTTATTTCCTGCACTTGGCGCGTATCGTCTCCAGTTCGCCAAGTGCAGTCGGCAGGGATTAGCGGGGCAGTTCACTTTTCGGGGCGCAAGTCTGGGGCCTCAGCTGGCGAGGGCGCAGGGCGGATTAGGGCGGCGCGCCCTCAAAAGAGAAGATAATTTAATTGGCCCTCTTGTGCGGCGCAATTTTTGTTGTGGCGAAGGGGCCACGGACAAATGCGCGCCACGAATTTCAAATACTTCGATGCCCTAACTCACTTAGTCTGGGGAAAGGATGGATTTTCCAGGAGACACGATACTTGCCGAGGAACTATTCAATTCTATTCGGACGAAGCTATTCATAAGGCAATCTACCCAAGAACTCGCGGGAGAGGGAAATAGAATTCTTTTCTTAGAGACCTATCTCGCCATGTTTCTTAAATATCCCCGGTTTTCATATTTTAAAATTCAAAAAGTTTTTATTTTTTTATTAAACCTTTTCTTAAGTCAAGCTTATTGATAAAATTATCATTCAATTCATGGTACATGTTCATAGATTTTTTTTTAAAAATATAAATTTTTATTTATCAATATGTAGGTAATACGGTATTCATATTCACATAGTACAAGGTTCATATTTTTTCTACAGCATTTCATTATTTAATCGATATTTTTTAATTATTATTATACAATAGGAATCAAAAGTCGATAGGCCCATGAAGTTATCAATTACTTTTTAATAATTCAAAGCACATAGTTGTAATTACAGATACATGTAGTTCAACTCCTGGAATATAAATGGATCGTAGCATTTTTTCTAATGGGAAGAGTTTCGGCATTTCATTCCCAGGAGAGAGGAATATATATCGTTTTAGAAGTACGTAATAACAACCCATCACTCAAATTTGACAGCAGAAAAATAATGTTTTGGGTAGTTATATTGCATACAATTAGAGTTTGTATTAGTGAGAGCAACCTATCACTTAAATTTGGTAGCAGATATTCGGTATCATGTATAATGTGGAAATTAGCGGATGTATGTGCGACCTTCACAGGTCAAAATAATTACAGATAGAATATGAACTACACCATGAGTTGATCGTGATTGGTGATAGACCATGAGCAGAGAAATTGTCTACTCAAATGAGAAGTGAGGAAGTTGCCCCCCCCTTTCTTGATGGATTTTCTAAAAGAGAGAATTTAGGAGAAAGGAGAGTTTTGCGAGGAGTCGACGAGAAGTGTTGTTTATCTTATCTCCGACCTTGGAGTGAACTGTACTTGTGATTTAATCGTGCACTTGTGATAAAATTTTATTTTTAATTTTTATTTCTTTGTATCTAGAGTTTCAGAGTTCATTATTTGTATATATATATATATATATCAATGTATATATAACTCAAAGTGGCCCTTTTCTTTCTATTATAGGTCGAGTAGTTCAACTCCTGTTCAATAAATGGATTCACGGTAAACTAAGTGTAAAATAATCTCCTGTTTACGCACATTAACGGGGCGACACCTTTTTGCATCAATGTCAGTAATGCAACCTCGTAAGGTTTTCAGTTTCTTTTCATTCCTGCACTGTTTTGATACTTTACGAAAGGAATTTCAACTTCTTCCCAATGTTTTCATATGTTCCGTAGGAAACTCCAGCTTGACAAGATTATCAGAAAATGAGAAGTTTGATTCGAGCAAGCAGTACTTAAACTGCTCAGCATTCCCTTCAACATTTTCACATTAAACTGTAGGTCCCGGTCTAATTAGCCTAAAGTATGCAAAAAATGACCGTAGAGTAACAAACCAAACCTTCAACCATTTTCATCATATCACTTTTTCGCCAAATGCTTTTATTAAATTTTAAATTGTCCTTTTAATTTGTTTCTCGATGTGAATTTCTTTCCAAACTCAATACGCTCCTCAGCGTAAGACAAAACTTTGCAATAATGTTTGACAATGAACGTCCTTTTCTCTAACATTCAGACAGAACGTCCTTTCCTCTAACATCCTGAACGACAGAGAGACGATGGAAAAAGGACACCTTTTTTGATATGCGCGTTAGTTGAATGAAAATTGCTACGGATTGTGTATCTGTATAACATCGATTGAACTATATGTTCATTTGCGAATTCACGTGCTAAAAAATTAATAAATTCAAGGATATATTGACTTTTACAATCGATTATGGTATTCAAGGATAATCAAGCCAAATTCTCCTGTTGTAGGGTAGAAAACAAAGAAACACTAATTAGACTATCAAATTCTTTATGATATATTCTATCGTAGCATCTTCTCATTCTATCATTTCCCTTGTGACACTGCAATGCATGTCACCAACAGAATCCAAGTCGAATGAACAGTTCTGATGGTTACGGCAGGATCTATAAGTGGTATATGAGGCCCACCTATGTTCAATAGGGGGAAATGGCTGCTAGTTACGCATACCAGCTGTTAATATACCGACATAGAAATGGGGCCGTTGGTCTACGTATACTCGTAGGACGGCCAAATGAATTAACATTAATAAAAAGCAATTAAAATAAATACTAGGACAAACAACTAATTTACTTTTACCCTTTAATGAATACGAATAAATACTATTACAATAAAATTTAGGATTTTTAATATTTGGCAGAATAAATAAAATAAAAAAAGTTTTATAGAGAATGTTTATAGAGAAAAGTTTACAGAGAAATATTCATAATATTTCGCACGCATACCTCAATCGAAATTATTCCTTTGAGTGTGTGGGCAGTGGGGTACCAGTGGGGTATCATATCCTTTTTACCAAAAAAAATGCTCACCGACCATTCCAAAGATGGACATAACTCTATATTACAAATTATACCTGGAGCCATTCTCGCAGCAAAAATTGTGCACCAGGCTCACGCACTATCGTAGATCGTTCGCTCTGCTTTCAACGGGTCTTCCTTTCTGCCCGCAAAAACTCCAAAAAAGGGATGGATCCCACCAAACCGACCGGTTCTTTTGGACCTGACCGTGTGACCGGGATGGGTTATCTACCATTCCTGGATTCATACAAAAAATAAAGGAAATACCCCTTACCCTCACACAACAAGATAATTACCAGTTACAACACCAGCATTAGACGGCTCGAGCAGTAGTGAAATGGCCAAATTGTGCTCGGATGTGGATCTCATCATTTGATGGTCAATGCAGGTCCTTGTGCCATAAAAGTTCCAACTGACCTTATCACTAAACCATGATAAAGAAGTGACAAATCTTTAAGAGTGGTGCATGAAGTTGAAGCTTAAGTCACCTCTCCTGAGGAAGTTTAGTCACTGAATGTTTTTATTTGTCTTCTTCGAATGCAAAAACTAATCATTGATTTAAAATTATATGGGGGCCTGATGGCCGAATGGCTAGCGCTCTGGCGTTCGGTACCACAGGTATCGGGTTCGAATCCCGGCTTTTGCCATGGGTGTTGTAGTGGTTCGGAATCCACTTTAAGCTGTAGGTCCCGGTCCTAATAGGATCGTAGAGCGCTGCGGGGGCATTGTTACTCCGCGTCCGTGGCTTACCATCAAGTTACACGCGCCCCCTGGGTAATGCAAAGTGAGTAACATCGGTGCAGCCGTTATGGCGAAAGATCACGGTCTATTTGCCAGCTGCATTAAAAGAAAATAAAAAAAATTAAAATTAAAATTATATTTATTTATATAATGAATAGATAATAATGCATTATTTTCATCCAGCTGATTTTCAAAAATACATTTAAAAATAATACTGCCATAAGGAATCAAGAAAATATAATAGAACTTTCGTTCTTCACTTTCGGAGCCTGATGGCCGAGTGTCTATCGTTCTAGCGCTCGGTACCACATGTTTCGAGTTCGAGTTCCGGCGATACCATGGATGTTTGTAGGGGTTCGAAATTCACTTTAAACTGTAGGTCCTGGTCTAATATGACAGTAGGTGTAGGGCTGACCACCCTACCCTGTAAAAATAAAACATCTCCTGTCTCGAAATCTGCCAGTAGGCAGATAGTCTTGGTCCACCATGCGGCTGTTGCGCCGATGATGATGATGATGTTCTTCACTTTTAAAGTTCGAATTTTTTTTTTGTTGAAATTAAAGCAAGTGAAATTTAAGCGAATCACATTGGTGGAAATAATGGAAGCAGAAAGAATAAGAATTATATCTGGAAAAAGAAATTAAACTTTGTATTGTTTACTTTCATTTTCAAAAAAAAAAAAAAAAAAAATGTTCTGAAAGAATCGACCCATTTAAATCCAGATAATAATTCATAGAGAATTGCATTTTCGTGTCTTTAATACATAAAACTTTGATCTCTGATAATTAATTGCACTGACTGAAAGAAAAAAAAATCAATCGGGTATTTTTACAATTGTACACCAGAATAGTATATTTATTCAATAGGAACACTCAAAAGGCAAGTAAATTATAAAATCAATTTTTTTTTTTAGTATATTAATAAGTACTTGTTTTCGATTGGAACATATTAAATTCAGGTATTTTAGCTGTGAAAACCTAAAAAGTGTTTCGTCTGCCTCTTACAAATATCAGTTTTAAACTAATTCAACAAATTTGATATACAATAACATCCATGGTTAACATTATTGATTAAGCTTCCCAGATCACCAGCTACAAACTGAGGCAGTTTTAAGAAGAATATTGCTTTTATAAAGCCATGAATTCAAATTAGAATGAGCACATTTGTAAAAAAATTAGTCTTCACAACATCAGTAAGAATGAGAAAAAATATGAAATCATACACAATTTTATAATCAGATGAAAGTATTTCTGCGTATGATGCTCTTCATTTCTATCTTTTTATTATTAAAAATTATTTTATTATATGCCTTGTAATATCTCGGCTCATTATACCACCTATAACGGCTTCAAGACCTAAAACGGTTTCTTCTTCAACCTAACAGCCACTTTCAGGTTCATAGGAATACTTTAATTTTTATTTATAACCATTATATATATATATACAGAACTCTGGGTTATTATACTATTTACAAAGAAATGAAAATTAAATATATAAAATTGAAGCACAAGTGCAGTTATCTCCAAAGTCGGAGATTTCCAGAGTTCTACTACAAATCTAATGTACCCGGTCTGCGGCAGACTTTAATTATTACACGAAACAACAAGGGACTCATTTTGTAGACAGGCGGAATCTCGCCTGTTCAGTCACTTCAGAGAAAAAAAAAAACATTTTTTTCGACTCGTCGCAGCTCTCTCTCTCTCTTTCATCTCCAAAAACCTTCCTTTAAGAAAATCCACAAAGAAGGGAATCAGTTTCCATCACTTCTCATTAAAGTAGACACTTCCTCAGCCTATGCTCTATCACCAATCCCTATGCAACAACTCATGACGTAGTCCATATCTCATCTGTAAATGTTTCGACTCGATGTAAATGTCGCACAGACAATCGCTAATTTCATGATGTATCATTATCCACGACACTGATTATCTGCTGTCAGATTTGAGTTACAAATTGTTCTCATTAGAACAAGATGCTAATTGCATGCTGTATAAATATCCACGACACTACTTATCTGCTGTCAGATTTGAGTAATAGACTATTGTACACTTGCTAAAGAATATACATTCCTTTCGGCTGGGAATGGAAATGATAAATCTCTTCTCGAGGGAAACATGTTACAGCCTGTTTTGTTCCATCTATTAAATACACTGAAGTGACAAAAGTCACGGGATACCTCTTAATATCGTGTCGGCCCTCCTTTCGCCCGGCGAAGTGCAGCAACTCGACGTGGCATGGACTCGACAAGTCGTTGGAAGTCTTCTGCAGGAATATTGTGCCATGCTGTCTCGATAGACGTCCATAATTGTGAAAGCGTTGATGGTGCAGGATTTTCGGCACGAACAGACCTCTCGATGATGTCCCATAAATGCTCGATGGGATTCATGTCGGGCGATCTAGGTGGCCAGATCATTCGTTGGAATTGTCCAGAATGTTCTTCAAACCAATCGCGAACAGTTGTGGCCCGGTGAGCTGAACATAAGCATTTCCAGTCAATGTTCGGTCCAGTAGCACCAGAGGAACAAGTCCATGCCATGAAAAAACAGCCCACACCATTACGGAGCCACCACCAGCTTGAACAGTGCCTTGCTGACAGTTTGGGTCCATGGCTTCGTGGGGTCTGCACCACACTCGAACCCTACCATCAGCTCTTACCAACTGAAATCGTGACTCATCGGACCAGGCCACGGTTTTCCATTCATCTAGGGACCCACCGATATGCTCACGTGCCCACGAGAGTCGCTGCAAGCGATGTCGTTCTGTCAGTAAAGGCACTCGAGTCGGTCTTCTGCTGGAATAGCCCAAGAAAGCCAAATTTCTCCGCACAGTTCTAACAGACAAGTCCCTTGTACGTCCCACATTGATTTCTGCGGTTATTTGACGCAGTGTTGCTTGTCTGTTAGAATTTACGACTCTTTGCAGACGTCGCCGGTCTCGGTCGTTAAGTGCAGGCGGTCGACCACTGCGCTGTCCATGGTGGGATGTTATGCCTGAAATTTCATACTCTCGGCACACTCTTGACACAGTGGATCTGGGAACGTTGAATTCTCTAACGATTTCCGAAATGGCATGACCCATGCGTCTAGTTCCAACTAACATTCCGCGTTCAAAGTCTGTTAATTCCCGTCGTGCGGTCATCATCACGTCAAACCCTCTTCACATGAATAACTTGAACAGAAATGAAAGCTCTGCGAAAGCACTGCGCATTTATACCTGTTCTACGCGATACTACTGCCATCTGAAAATTTGCATATTGCTATCCCATGACTTTTGTCACTTCAGTGTAAATGAGTTATAGGATTTCTTTTTTCGATAATTATATAAGTGAAACTCTAGGAGCAATAGGCACATTCGATACCAATTATTTAATGATTTTAATGCTTATTAAACTAAAAATTATTTACTTAAAGTTATTTTTTGTAGTTTATTTTTTTATAAGTCTACACAATATTAAAAAATAGAATTAACCATTGGGACTGAGAATGCGTTATAGATAAATCATAACAAAACTTAATATATTCTAAGTTAAAAAGATTGAAAAAAAAAAAACTTTCCCATTTTTATTTTTAAGCAAATTTTTTTTATTTGTAAATTTTCCCATGAAGATAAAAGTAAAAAATTTCTAATAATTGAAAATTTTTTGAATTTAGTAAAGAAAATGACCCTTTTCGAAAACAATTGTGAAATTCTTCAATAACGCAATCACCCCCATGATGAGCCAAAGCCCTCTGTCTGCTGAGAGATTCTGAAACATGAGATGCTTTCTTTTTATGGGGTAAGGCTGTTAGCCCTATGCCCAACGCTTTACAGTCATATTAGACCGGGGCCTAAGATTTAAATTGGATTCCGAACGACAACCACTACAAACATCCATGACTACACAGGGTCTCAAACCCGACACTTGTGGTACCGAGCACCAGAGCGCTAGAATTGTGAAATGAGAGGGAGAGAAATTTTTAAAATAGAAAATTATAGAGTGTTTATTATATAAAAAATTGCAATTTTATTAAATATTTTTATTCTAAACTAGAGTTTTTGTTAGCCTTTGAAACCAATTAACATAAATTTATGTGTATTTTGATGCAATGTTGTACCCCGAATGATTTTTGTCGTACCTACCTGTCACTTAATATCGGGGTATTACTGTACTTTATCAATTGATGTGCGTGTATATCCTGAATGAAGTTCTGAATAAAAAAAAAAAGGCTTTGGTTCCCTTATGGACTTTATGCAAGTTGGTATAGAGTTTGACATTTATTCATCGAGTTGGGAATAGTCACATTGCTGTATTTTTTGCGACACCCTCGCAGTTGTCTGGAAGTTCATGGGGTGCTGTTCTTTGGATCTCAGACATGCTCTGTTGGGGAGACATCTGCAGATCTGACTGGCGAAAGAAACGTTTAATAAGCACAAATGCAGAAAAGGTTGCTTTGTGTGGTTGGTCATTATCTTGTTGAAATATAAGACAGCAGAGCTGTATCCCCATACTGTATGGGCATCATGGACGACAACCAAAAGGCTTTAGTACTCCTAGTCAAAATTTACTGGGTGATAGGTACAGTCAAATGAACGTGAAAGGGGCCCTCTTCTTGAAGCCGTTATAGGTCTAATATAGGCCGAGACGTTACAATATACTGAAAATGGGAGATATAATCAACTACTTTATCAGACCGACGACCCATATCAATACCAAATTTTCTGTAGCATTCTATTCTTTACGACTGTTCGATTATCGAAGCAATAGTTATAGCACGTGTCTTTATATAAATCCTTTATCTAAGTTCAAATGGTAGACAGATTTTTAATAATAACAATTCGAAATTATGAGAAAAGATTTGAAAGTAAGACATACAATTTCAATTAACAAAATTACTTACATGCTAAAATGTTAATAATAATAACAAATAAAACACCTTTTAAAAGTTTGGTTAGACTTCAGAAAATCTGCGAAATATTTGATTGTGTGATGCAACGATGAACCTCTGTATTAATTTTTCTTAAAAAAATATCACGATGGATTTTCTTGTGAAAATGTTCATAGAAATAAATATTACACTCTACTTTACGCCATAATTACTCGAGTCAATAAAGTCCCTCGCCATCTTTGGACTCGGGCCTACAGCCATTGAGCCGTCAATGGCAGCATGGCCCCCAAGCGCATTGTATCCAGCCATTCATTGACAGGCGGCAAACGAGATCCCAGTGTGGAACAAGCGTTTAATGGCGGAACGTCGATATTTCGCGGCCCGTTTCTTTTTCTGCGTGGGAAAGCAACTCCCCCGGGTGCTGTAGAAAACGGGGAAAGTGAAATTTAGAACGGATGATTATTAGATGAAGGGGGCTTGTCCTCGGTCTCGGTCGGCAACAGGTGCGTGGACAAATCTTCCCACACTTTTCTTTTGTCCGGATGGCAGCAATAAAACGAGAATAGACGTCGTCAGATGCAATTCACGTGTTGGAAAAGTGGAATTGGATTGTATATGTCTTGGTGAGATTCAGTGGAATAGTAGATTGTAGGCAATGAGCGCGGTGATTCGAAAATGCATGCATTCATTTTAATGGACTGGATACAGTGTAATGGTGAATAAATGTATACGTAAAATGACAAATTGTATGCTTCTTTTATTCTTTTTGTGCATATCAAATGTGAAAAGTGCGTATTGCTTTCAGAATAAACCAAAAATTTCACTGCATCACTAACAATTATTTCTCACGGAGAAATTGTTTATTGTAAATTGTTCTATGGGGAAGGGAGGAAATTACTTTGTACTGCGTACTTCCTTCTACTCCAATGAGCTGCCTGATGGCCAAATGACTAGCTTTTTCGTCTGTGGTACCACAGGCTTCATGTTAGAATTTTGGCGATGGTATGGATGTTTGTGAGTAGTTCGGAATCCACGTTAAACTGTAGATTCCGGTCTAATTAGCCCAAAGTGTTCATAAAATGACCGTAGAGGAACAAACAGAACCCCATCCATCCCAATGTTCAATTAGCCAATTAACCTGCTAAGTTGTTGATACGATGAATTTCCCTTCATTGTATTAACGTCGGTCCTGTATAGGAAGAAGTAATGCCTTCTAATATAGTTTAAAGGTTTGGTTTGTCGCTCTACGGTCATTTTTTGCACGCTTTAGGCGAATTAGACCGTTACCTACAGCTTAACGTGGATTGCGAGCCACTAACCGTTACTCGTGTCACCGCTAGGATTCAAACCTGAAGCCTGTGGTACCATTAGTCACAGCGCTAGCCAATTGGTCACCAGGCAGCTGTAACTAATAAAAGGATAACTGCCATGCATTTGGGTGTCTTATTGTAGAGAACAGGAAAATTTCATAAGTCGAGAAGTTAGCTGGATTTACGCTAGAAGCTAAAATCTCACTTTGTAAAAGGCAAGCCAATCAGAAGCCTGACCATAAGATCCAGAGGAAACTCACCTTAAGTTGGTATCGACAGTGAACGTGGGGCAATGAGTTCAGAGAATAAGCTACCAATTGGCAGGCGACTTAAGGCTTGAGATTTTAGTATACAGTAAGAACCTAAAATCAGATTATATTTAACATGTAGAAGCACAAATGTTCATAATCACCTTCGGTGCAACGGACTTAAATTCGTTTATTATTTAAGAAAAAACCTCGGACGCGTTAAAAAAAACCCAAAATGTTTTTAAAAGTATCAAAACCTTTATCTAAAAATACACAAAGTTGCTGTAAATTGTGAAATGCGTCTTCAAGATAAATGTTATTAATAAATGAAGAAAAATGAAGAGGAATGTTGTTAATAAATGAAGAAAAATGAAGAGGAATGTTGTTAATAAATGAAGAAAAATGAAGAGGAATGTTGTTAATAAATGAAGAAAAATGAAGAGGAATGTTGTTAATAAATGAAGAAAAATGAAGAGGAATGTTGTTAATAAATGAAGAGGAATGTTGTTAATAAATGAAGAAAAAGGAAGAGGAATGTTGTTAATAAATGAAGAAAAATGAAGAGGAATGTTGTTAATAAATGAAGAAAAATGAAGAGGAATGTTGTTAATAAATGAAGAAAAATGAAGAGGAATGTTGTTAATAAATGAAGAAAAATGAAGAGGAATGTTGTTAATAAATGAAGAAAATGAAGAGGAATGTTGTTAATAAATGAAGAAAAATGAAGAGGAATGTTGTTAATAAATGAAGAAAAATGAAGAGGAATGTTGTTAATAAATGAAGAAAAATGAAGAGGAATGTTGTTAATAAATGAAGAAAAATGAAGAGGAATGTTGTTAATAAATGAAGAAAAATGAAGAGGAATGTTGTTAATAAATGAAGAAAAAATGAAGAGGAATGTTGTTAATAAATGAAGAAAAAATGAAGAGGAATGTTGTTAATAAATGAAGAAAAATGAAGAGGAATGTTGTTAATAAATGAAGAAAAAATGAAGAGGAATGTTGTTAATAAATGAAGAAAAATGAAGAGGAATGTTGTTAATAAATGAAGAGGAATGTTGTTAATAAATGAAGATGAATGTTGTTAATAAATGAACATGAATGTTGTTAATAAATGAACATGAATGTTGTTAATAAATGAACATGAATGTTGTTAATAAATGAAGATGAATGTTGTTAATAAATGAACATGAATGTTGTTAATAAATGAACATGAATGTTGTTAATGAATGTTAATAATAAATGAAGATGAAGTTAATAAAAGAAGAAAAATTAAGATGAATGCTGTTAATAGATGAAGAAAATTAATTTTGCTTTATTTTGTCTAATGATTGAAACGTTTTGCTCACAATAACATTTTAATGAATGTTTAATGCAATCTTTCGATCTACAGATATCCATTAGACACCTGTGCCGATAGAATATTTTTTAAGAGAATTATCTAATTGGTGCAATACCAAAGATATTCAGCCCAAGATACTTTAGGGCATATGTTTCCCACGAGCTTTACCACTAATCCCCTTTTCGAATCCCCTTTTTCATGCATTATGATTGCCTTTTGCTATAAAGTTGCATTTCACACAAAGATATTATGGTATAAGTGCTGTCAATCAGAAGTAATTCTCCATTTAGATTATTTATTGGACTTAAATTTCATCCACGTTCTTCACGCAAAAGATCGGAAATTCACCTGATTGCTTAATCGAAAGTTTTATTTTTGGAAAGCAGCTAAAGGATATTTTAATCTTCACCGGGAACTGTATAGGAGAAAAAAAAAATTTTTTTATACTGGATTCTCACCAAAATTAAAAACTGAGAAAATCAGCTCAGAAGCTCATTCCCCTTTTCGATTCTCCGTGCATCTCTCTCAACTTGAAATCCATACAACTTTCCGAACAAGACAATTTCGAAACATCAAAGGCCACTTGAATAACAATAGGAAATCTAAATTTGTAAGGCAACGGGCGAAAAGGGAAAACTTAATTCATATATAGAACTGAAAGACAGTTCATACTTTTTTACCGAGGCAGTTTACACTGAAAACTAGACTTTCCTACTGTTGCAGTAAAAATTCAAGTTTCCATTGGTTAAGCAATTTGGTTTTCGTGTTCTTATTGATGCCAAGAACAATCCACAAGGGATGACTGGAGCTCTTTTGGGTATAATACCCAATCTACACTCATGTCCATAAATTAAGGATAATGAAGTTCAGGCAAAGAAAGAGACAGAAGCAAAACAAATTTGACTTATTTGTAAAGTCTATTTATTAAACAAAAGGTAAAGAGCAAAAAAGATGCTATATGTTTGACATAATTAATAAAAATAGCGATTTTTACTCCTTGGAACAAATTTCAAAAGAGAACCTATTTACAAAAACAGTATAACATGGTTAGTATGATGGTTAATATGGAGTATGTCTCCCGGACGATGCAATACAGGCCTTACAGCGCCTAGGCATGCTGAGTATCAAATTATCAATCTGATCTTGGGATCACTCATCAAGCAATGCCCTCCGAAGTTCCAGTTGACAGGTGGGAGGGGGTTGACGGGCTGCAATTCGTCGGCCAAGCATATCCCACAAATGCTCTATTGGATTCAAGTCCGGTGAGTATGCTGGCCAATCCATACGGGGGATATTCTCCAATTGAAGAAATTCGTCTATAATGTTTGCACGGTGAGGACGGGCGTTGTCATCCATAAACAGAAATTCAGCACCCATGACGCCCCGAAACAAGCGTATATGTTGTTCCAGAATGACATCCCGATAGATGTGGCATGTCATCGTTACACTCTGAACATGCAGGTCAGTTCTGGAACCAAGAATAATTCCTCCCTAAACGACCCATCTATCGGGATGTCGGTATGCAACGGTGTCGTTCAATGGTGTTCTCTTGGTGGTAACGGGTACCTGGCGCTCTCCATATGAAAGTCCGGCGAGAACCAGACTGCAAACTAAACCTGGACTCGTCGGAAAACATCACACAAGACCACTGTTGCACAATGCATGCTCTCTACTCCAGGTTAATTGCAGGCGACAGTGAGTTGCGGTAAGTGGAGCACATCTGGCAGGCCTACGAGCATATAGACCAATGTGCCCTAAGCGTCTGTACACGGTCTGTCTTGAAACTGTCGTACCGGTAGCTGTAGAGAGCTGACGAGACAGGTCTGATGCTGTGCTCCGTCTGTTTCTTTTGGCAGTAACTGCTAAATACCGGTCCTCATTCGGCGTTGTAACTCGGGGGCGACCTGTGCTGTAACATCTACTCACATTACCATCATCTTTGAATCGTTGCCAAAGCCTGGAGATGACACTCTGGGCGGATAGACTGGTCCTCGGATACTTCCAGCTGGGTACGTCCACATTCCAGTCGTCCGATAATTCTACCACGTAAAAAATCATCCAAATGCTTCCTTTGTGCCATAACTATGCGGTTATTGCACTGAAAGACTTTTAAAGCGCTTGTGAACAATTTTACTTCTTTGCCACCATTCCTTATATACCCCTCTCTTACGCTGTCCTCATTGTGACGTACTATCCGCGCCATCTGGTGGTTTCCTGTAATTTGCATATTCTTCTTCAAGATGTGTGGGATAATTCTACAGGTGAAATTTTTATTTTAGGGTTCAATTTCTGTGTGATTCTGAATTATCCTTAATTTATGGACATGAGTGTAATATGCGTGTGGTATGAGAGAAAACCCAGATAACTGAGTCCTAAGAGTAGTCTGATTATGCGAGATCTTTTATACATTTTGTCACAAACATGATCGAGTCTGCTTTTCTGAAAGCTTTGGCACAGCAAAGAACGCAGGTGGTAGATTCGAATCTAAAGGCTGCTGCAAGCTAGCTGCACTCGTTACCACTGGACTACGAGTTGGACAATGTTTCACAATTGATGGTGTCCATCGACGTTGCATTTTGAAGTAGAGGTAAATTAAAATTTTAACTGAATTTTCACCAAGAACAGAAGACTCTAAGGAACATAGGAGCCAACTGTTTTTTTCTGTAGTGATGCTGTTTACACCAAAGGCTAAATTTTGAAAACACAGCTAAAAAAAATTCTAGATTTCCTGTTGGTTGAACTGCCATCTTTCCAGCTTTCCAAAGAAACTTGGCATCTAAAGAAGTTAGATGTAATTCAAGTTTTAAAAAATGGGAAAACAGGGTGTAAGAGAATAAGCTTCCAATATACTGGCGTTCTACACTTAGAAATTTAAGTATCTGGATAAAATTCCCCTTAAGACAGCAAACAAGTCAGAAGCCCATTCTATCAATCAACATTTTACATGTGGCTTTCAACTATAACTTTAGCCAACTTCTCGACATAAAGCAACTGAAAAGTCTCAAAGACATTCCTGGTAAAATCGAAGAACAGGGGCCGTTAGAATTTGGCATCAAAAATTCTTTTCGCCAAAGTCCGCCAACTAACGGGTTGCAACTGTAACTGAACTGAATTTCAAACAATATAAGAAATCCGGATTTTCATATTTGGCGACTTATCACTTGTCACCATAAAAAAATCGGCAAATCCCAACGGCCTCTATTTTGCGATTTGGCCACATTCCTTAACTAATAGGAAATCTGGGTCTTTATGACGTCGATCGAGAAACTTTGCTTGCAATGCGAATGACATCCATCGCCATCACTGTTTCTTCACAGTCTGGCTTCAGTTCTCTTTGTGAATTTATTCTTTAATCCTGCTTCTTCAATTTTTTTTTTTTTTTTTTTTTTTTTTTTGCGAAAGCAGCTGAAGACTACGTTAAAAAATTTCTTAATACCTTCAATAACATAGTCTAAAAAATGTAAATGTATTCTGGTGTATATTACGTTAAATTATATATGTGTATATTACGCAGTGATAAGTTTCCAGATTTAAAGATTTTTTTTTTTGACAAAAACATCGGTAGTTCTACCTTAAAAAAAAAGGCCTGAAAGGCCTAGTGGGTAGTGGCGCTCGGTATCACAGGTTTCGGGTTCGAGACTCAGCGGTGCCATGGATATTTGTAATGGTTCGGAATCCACTTTAAACCGTAGGTCCCGATCTAAAAAGATAGTAGAGCGTTGCGGGGGTATTGTTAGTCAGCGTCCGTTGCTTATCTTCAAGCTACACGCACTTCCTGGGTAGTGCCAAATAAGTAACGTCAGTGCAGCACTTGCCTTAAAGCATCCAAGACAACTGTCTAAATGTTTTCCAGCTGCATTAAAATAAAAAATAAATTTAAATAAAAATTAAAAAAAAAAAAACGGTATTAAAATTAATTACAGGAACTAATTTTTCTCAATATCGAATAAAATTATTGTTATTGCTGGGAAGATAAACAACAGAAAGTATTAATGAATACACAACAATGAAAAATGCAAGGACAATTAACGTCATTATTACTGCAAGAGCATTTCTATTTCAAACAATGCTATTATACTTGTTTTCGTATATCGATACGATGCTTTGATTAAAAAAAATGAAAATCAGTTTTGTTTCTAATGGATGGTTTTTTTTTTTTAGGAATAGAAATTTCAATTTAATATTAAGTTTCTAATGCTGTCCGATTAAAAAAATGAACAATTTCTGGTCTTTCCGAAGAATTTTTGGTCATATGCAATTGTTAAGATGTGTGTTTTTTGTAAGACAGAGAAAATGAGTAAGGCCCATCTACTTTCTTACTCGGGCCTCGACTCTTAACTTACAACAGAATGATGATTTGTGTACTCTTTAGTGGAGGGCCAGAGAAACCATGTCCCGATCACACGGACTTTTATTTTGGTGCTTCTAGCTTTGTTAAATTCTTATCCTTAAAACATTTAACTTGTTTTAAACTATTTTTAAGGCCTTTGGGTCGTCTTTGTTTTTGCTAATGCCTGGTCTTTTCGCTTTGTAATTTTAATTTGTTTATATGTTTTTTTTGTTTCTACGGTAAGTGGCCATGTTTGTAGGGATTGAGTTCCAATAAAGTCATGGGTAACAACAACAGCATTTGTTGAAATATTATTAATATCAGCAGAATTTATATATTTTCAGGGTTTTTTTATATTGAATATGGCATTACAAATAAAAAAAAAAAAAAAAATAAAAAACACGAAAGATGAGTGAGTTATTCATATTTTTTATTTTTCTGATTTACCAGCGTAACTGCAGATTTTTTTTTCTGTTGTTAAAAATTAATTAAACAGCAGCCCCAATAAAGCATTTTTTATATTTCAAATTCTAATAAGGAAGTTGAGTGGTTTTTAAAGTACCGTAACTATTCCGTTATTGGAATAATGGGAAAAAATAAATAAATAACAGGTTGGGCCTATATACAGGTTATCCATAAAATTTAGAATTTAATCTAAAAGTATAGAATTCCAAGCGATTTTCTTTTCTTGAAGAATCTCATCGTCCCTTTCAAATAAAATTTTCCTTTCCTTTCATCAGACGATTTTTTTAGAACAATTTTGCATTATTTTACTACTTCATGAAAGAAATTTAAATAATATTTTTTATAAAAAAAGTTCGTGAAAGAAATGGAAAAAAAATTAACCATTAAGAAACGTTGAAAGTGGTCAAGGATTAAAAAATAATGATAAACAAATAAATAAAATAGATTAAGGAAACGAAACACTCCGCCCCCAAAAACAATGCCCATAATTTTACGGGTAATAAATATCTATGTGATATGCATTTTAAATGACAAAGGCACTACTGTCGTATTTTCGACTGACTATTTCTTTTCTAATTACTAATTTTCATCTCCGTATTTGCTATATTAGCTAGGCTCTTTAGTGTATAAAGATACAAAAGTCCATGCAATTTGCGTTTTAGACATTTTTGACGTTGAAGACATTTTTGTTACGAGTTTCTAGATATAATTTGTTATAAGCTAAACATTAATGTAACAATCCTTCCCATTTTATTTGTTTAAAGTAGAAATGTTTACCCATAATACAGGTAAGAATGCTAACAACATTTCTTGTGTTATAGAATATTTTCTAATTTTAAAAGCAAGTAGCAATCGAGTGTAGTTAATAAAAAAGATATTTACCAATGATATTTAAGAAAACAATAATCTTAAAACACGCAGTAGTACTTTCGTATACGTTTGCTTTGGAATACGACCAACTTGATATATGTGCTAAAAAAGTTTTGCAGAGAAGTACTACCCCAACAAACCCCTAAGAAACCTGACTAGTATTGTACGGAATAACCAATAATGTTACATTTCAGAATCATCCTGAGAAGAAGGCATAAACAAAGTTTCGTTTGACAAATTTTCACTAAACTGCAAATTTTCAACCAGATGGTCCAAGTAGAGAAAAGAGAAAAGTTAAAATTAAATGGTAAGGCTGTAATTCAAATGTATCCTCCAATAATACAATCAGTAGTAAAGAGAATTGCTTGGTTTGCTGTTAAAGCAGTAAGTATT
This sequence comes from Caerostris darwini, assembly GCA_021605075.1. NCBI lineage: Eukaryota > Metazoa > Arthropoda > Arachnida > Araneae > Araneidae > Caerostris > Caerostris darwini. The sequence goes on from BPLQ01001246.1 coordinate 133,768, forward strand.
GCGAAATTTTTCTTAGTACTGAGGCTGATAAAAGGGCATCTTGCATTAGCAATGAAAGATCTCATAGAAAATATTCTGTTATTAAGAAAAAATAAAGTTTAATATATAACATCTTTGTATATAAAATGTACCATTTTCATTTGCTTGTCGTAAGCTATTCTAACACATCACTCAATAAGTCTCTGGTCTGACACATATATGGAAACACTATTAGTAGACCCATATAATTTCTGGATAGTAGTATCCTTCAAACGATACATGTCAATACTTCATGACATTCTGATAATTAGTTTACAGGTTATAATGGTTTAATGGAACCCAATTTTGTAATTTTAAAAACAATGGACAAAAAAGAATTTCGTGTGTTGATAGCGTTATGGAGACTAAATACCAATGAAATCAACTATTATTGACCGGTATGCTGAATTTAAACAAATGTCGGACAAACGGCGATGGCGCTGAATGCTCTGGTCGCCCAAATTAGGCAGTTGTTTCTGGAAACATAAAAAAAGTCAGCAAAACAGGTTTAAAAGACCATAAAGTGAAGTTGGATGAGATAACTGACACCTTAAAAATATCAGAAGGTAGTGTGTTTACAATTTTACACGAAAATTTGAGCATGATTAAGTTGCTTTCGAAGTGGGTGCCGCGTTTTCTCAACCGGACCGAAAACAACTACGCGCCGACAACTCAGAGCGCTGTTTGAAGCTGTTCCACCGAGATAAAAACGATTTATTGCATTGGTATGTGACAATAGATGAAACATGGTTCCACTACTACACACCTGAATTAAAAAGATCGTCAGCTGAGTGGGCAGCAGCCGGTAAATGTCGTCCAAAGCGACTAAAAACTCAAAAATCAGTTGGCAAGGTTATGGATATGGCATCCGTATTTTGGGAAGCGCAAAGTATTTTGTTTCAACTATCTTGAGAAAGATAAAACTATCAGTAGCGAATATTACATAGCGTTATTGGATCGATTGAATGTAGAAATCAAGAAAAAGTGATGTCAGTGATGTGCCGTGTCACAATCAATGAAAACGATGGTTAAATTAAATGAATTAGGCTTCGAATTGCTTCCTTACCTACCGGAATCTCCAGATCTAGAAAACTAGCGACTACTGGCTTTTTGCAGAAATCAAAAAGATGCTACAGGGAAATAAATTTAGCTCAAATGAAGAGGCGATTATCGAAATTGAGGTCTATTTTGAGAGCAAAGATAAATCGTTTTAGAAAAAAGGCATTGAAAAGTTAAAGGTATGTTGAAATGAATGTTCACTATATAAAGAGAATATGTTGAAGAATAAAGTCAAATTTCTAAAAAAAAAAAAATTTGTTTTTATTAGCTAGACCGGAGACTTATTGCGTGATGTGTTATATCACTGTTATTTTTATAGGATATACGTATATTTTTGTAAAAAAATTTAGAATATAAGAATCCCTTTTAAGTTAGTATAAATACAATTTCATGTTGAAGATTAAGGAAGTCATGGTTAAGATTAAGGAAATATACCAAGAAACTGTAGTCTTAATACATACAGTTTTCCATAAATCGATAATTTTGATTTATCGATTTATGCATCATCCAGTCCATCTTTTTACTCATCCGTTGAAAACTAATTCGATAAAAAATTAACCAGAATTAACCTTCATACAATTCTGTGTATTGACTTACAGATTTCTATATACCGAATAGACCCTCTTCCTAGGATACAACAACAGAGCTGCGAAATTGCCTTTCGTTTCCAATGCATAGCGACTCAATTCGTGACAGCACCTTGCATTCGGTAACGGCCATTACCATAGAAATCTGGCACCTTCCCCCCCGTTCCGGATTTAGGCTCCCGTGGGCGGGATTTGGGAAAAGTGGGAAAAGGATCAAGTGGTCCCGCGCACGGGCTCCGCGTCGGCCAATGGGCTTCGAGAATCGATTGCGGCCCACCCCGCCAGAGAGGATCAAGGGCCTATCCCTGGGAAAATTGAATTTCCTTGGCGTGTCGCAGAGGACCACTTTAAGAGAATCTTTCCCCCCCCGCTTAAGCACATAATTTATCAATGGGTCCCTTTTTTGCATGGGGCAGTGGGGGGGGGGGTCTAGCTCCGGGAGAGTGAATAGGAACGAAAATATTCTATTCGGATATTTGTATGTGCAAGACAGTGTAAAACATTGAATTTGTATACCTATTTTATTTTGAAAAGTTAGACATTCATTTTGTTATTGCAATAATTTTCTGCCTATAATTTGCAATTCCGTATAACTAATAAACGTAATTTTCAGCATGAAGAATAATCATCAGATCTCGCATAATCATCAGACAATTGGCATTTTTTTCTTAGACGTACCATAAGGCAGACATATTTTATTTTGTAACCCACCAAACACGACTGTTTCAGGACCAAAGAGAGCTTCCAATGCTACAATTATATAGAAAGAAATCTCTCATAAACTTAAGATGGTAGAAACAAGAAAAATACGTGTTTAGAGACCATTCTTCTTCTTCATTGGCACAAACAGTCCCATGACCTACTGGTAGATTTCGAGACACGAGATGTGGAATAGAAATAGGGTTGTCAGCCCTACTCTCTACAGTTATATTAGCCCGGGAACTACGGTTTAAAGTGCACTTAATGTCATGGTTTAGAGCTCCTGTATTTTCGTGTTGTATTGGGGAAAATAAAGGAAACCTCTACAAGGAAATTTCCTTCCCCCGCGCACACTTCACTCCCGTACCTAGGACTATGTAGCTTCCTACCAGTTACAAAGGGTGAGGGTGGAACATCAATGCGCCTCGTGTGTACGACGAACAGCCCACCGACATTTGTTGATTGGTTTGGTTTGGTTTTTCGCTCTACGGTCATCTTGTGCCCATGTTAGGCTAAACAGACCGGAACCTACAGTTTAAAGTGGATTCCGAACCACTACAAACATCCATGGCACCGCCGGGACTCGAACCTGAAACCTGTGGTACTGACCGCCAGAGCGCTAGTCACTCGGCCAACAGGCCCCCCGACATTTGTTGAAGGAAGAATAATGCCTTTTAAAAGTAAATGTCTTGTATTTGCGTGTTGTATTGGAGAAAATCCAGGAAACCTCCCCCCCTAGGCAATTTAAAAAAGTTTCTTATTTTTTTCAAGGTAAACAACACCAGTATACGTATGAGCAATTTTTGAATAACAACGATTGAGTTATCTTGTGCTTTATAATATATTTTTTTATTACTTAATGAACTTAAAAAATAAACATAGGCGCTATTACTGTATCGGATTTCAGTGTTACAATGCGAACAGTAACTGACAATTATTCCTATTTTAACTCAATTATTTTTTATTTTACGTATTAAAAATATGTTCTGTGAAGGTGGTCTATCATCCACATGTTATTGTTTTTGCCCAGTTCCCTTTGTCAAAATTAAGAACCCTTGCTTTAAATCATGGGTTCGTGGGCATGGAAAACGTACTATTAGCTGTTATAACATTGGCAACTTTATAAGCGATTACCAATAACAAGTAATTTCTGTTATCGAAAAGTTTCATTCAAGAGAAACATAGTCTGGTTCAAAAGATAAAAAAAACTCTGGACAAAATAGCTTTGGCAAATTTTTAGTGGGGGCCTGATGGCCGAGTGACTCGCACGAGCTCCTTGTCTAATATGACTGTAGAGCGTTAGGCTACTGGCTGATAATCTTGCCCCGTAAAAAAGAAAGCATCTCTCAAAATCTGCCAGTAGACAAATGGCTTTTGGCCCACCATAGAGCTATTACACCAATAAAGAAAAAAATTTCATTAATAAAATTTGAGTTATCCTATTCAATTTAATGCATTTCGCGCGTTAAAAATATGTTCCATTAAAGTGATCTGTCGCTTACATTTTCATCATCATCAGTGACACAACAGCCCTATGGAGGGCCAATGCCGTCTGCCTATTGGTAGATTTCGAAAGAGGAGATGCTTTATTTTTTACTGGGTAAAGTTGTCAACCTTACGCTCTACAGTCATATTAGACAGGGACCTACGGTTTGAAGTGGATTCCGAACCACTACAAATATCCACGGCACAACTGGAACTCGAACCCGAAATCTTGGTACTATCATTCGGCCATCAGGCAACAAGCAATTAAAGCCACTGCTTGCATTTTATTGGAAGGAAAATAACTCTTGCTTTAAACCATGGTTTCGTGGACTTTCTTTCAGCAGTCTGCAGGCAAGAAGAAATATTCGGAAATATACGATACTTAACGCTTTCAATCTTTACGCTCATTAACAGAAATTCTAATATGAGTAGAAATAATAAAAAAATTTTATAAAAAAAAGTTAAAAGTTAAAGTTTTTCAATTTCTCAATAAAATTCTTTCTGCTAGCCTTCGCTCTATTCTAACATATGATTGTCCGGTACTTACGTATTAACGCTACCTTGGAGACAGACTTAGCGGTTTTTAAGTGTCGCCAATCTAACAACTACAGATTTGGCGGTTTTTAAGTGGAGCCAATCTAACAGCTGCAGATTTGCTGAGGTTTGACGCCATTTTGTAGTGCTACGAAAATGCGTATTTGGGATTTGCCAGCAACAGAACAAGATGCAATTTTATTTTTTCAGGAGCGAAATATTTTGCCAAAACAACGAAAATGTCCCATTTCCTATGACATGAAACTTTATTTTGGTAAACGTAAGTTTTGGAAATGCAATTTCAGTCAGTGAGCTTATCGTGTGGGACTTAGAAAAGACAACTGGTTTGAGGGAAATAGAATTCCATTTTGTACAGCTTTGAGATTCATGTACTGCTGGTGCGAGGAGTTGACGTCGAATTTTGAAAGCGTTTTGATTTTAAATGAAGTGTTCTATATATTTTATTATTTGGAACAAAAATTTTAAGTGTAGATTGGCGCCACTTAAAAACCCCCAAATCTGTAGCTGCGGTTGGCGCGTATGCTCTTTATTGGTGCAACTGTCGCCAAGGTATCGTTAATACGTAATTACCGATTGCAAAACATTACTTTACGTCAAATCATCTCAGCAAAATGGCATATGAGAAATACTGAAATTCAGCAAGATCACATTACTTTTTTTTCTAGAGATTTTTTAAGTCCATGTCTTTAAGCAATTCTTTAGTACACGAAAATACTGCATTTCTGGAGATTAATACTTTAGTGTCTAATATTTCTTTAAAAAGATAGCCTAGAATTTTATTATAGTCATTTTTCTTCTATTTTCATAAATTTTTCTATTTTTATTCAGTTTGATTGTTAAATTTTATTTAAAATTTTCCCAATATTCTGGGCAATATCCAAAACAAATTGTTTTTATAGATCCTGTTATATCAAAGATGGGGCCCCACGAAAAAAAAAAAAAAAAAAAAAAAAACTAGAAAACTAAGTTAACCAATCAAATTTTAGTAAAATTAAATTGTTTGTTATTAAAAAAAATTACAACAAAAGAATGTATTTAAGTGATAATAATAATATGTATACACTTGTTCAGAAAACAATATTTAAAAATTAAATAAAAATATGTATTTTTTTTCGTGCTATAAGGGAAAATTAAGTATTTAAAAAAAAAAAAAATATGAATATTAAAACCACTAAGAAATAGTATTTGAAAAATAAGTCCTACTTAGGAAAAAGTACTCACCCTTCGACGAAGATTCACTTTTTTTTTATCTTGAAATAGGCTTGAAATATTTTAAAACTTTCATAGCGAAAAAATTAAGTTTCTTTTAAAAATTAAGTTTATGGTATAATAGAAATGAATAAAAACTAGTTGAACTCAATTTGCATTTATTTACAAGAATAAAGAACAATGTTTGTCATGTTTTTCTGCCATTTCAGTAATACATATGAGGGAACTAGGGAATGATTTCTAGTTGCCATTCTAAACTACTCAACTAAAACATTAATATCCACGATTAAAGATTTAGTTTGTCGTTCTGTGCACATTGTCGTTTAGTGTCATTTTGTGCGCACTCTATAGGCTAATTCGACCGGGACCTACAATTTAACGCGGATTCCGAATCACTCACAAACATCCATGCCACCGCCGAACCTGAAGTCTGTGATACCAAAACAGAGAGCTGGCCAGTTGTCCATCAGGACGCACACATTGAAGAAACATTGCTGAAGAAAACTTCTGGGTTTATGATTGATATTGTCTAAAAATTTTATATATATATTTGTCGAATTTGTATTGTTTATATATATTTTTTCAAAAATTTGTTATTGCTTGTAGAAAAGCACAAAAAATATTATAAAATGAAAATGTATTAGAGATTTATTTTTGTAATGAAATTTAAATTTGTCATGAAATATTTTTAACAAAATTTTCACTCATTTTTAAATATAGTTTTAAATTAATAAGTTGAATTTTAAACTATTTTATTCATTATATTTGTTATTCAGTTAACAACTAAATAAAAAGAAATTTGGTAAATAGCGTACTAAAGTGTCTTTATACATTAGAATTGCTTGATTTAAAAACAAACGAATTTCCCAACAAATGTTGATTAATGTTATTCTTTATAAATTAGACCATGAAAAGCATCATAAACTGTACGAAATGACACTAAATCCACAAAATTTCCAGACAATGAAGACTTCATTACATTTTTATTGAAAAGATGCTAAATATTAGAAAGCTTAAATGCATCTTGTAATCATGAAAAACGCAAAGTTAATGTCTTCAACCCAAAGCGAAATCACTTCATGCTAAAATTTATGAGTATCCTGCAAGCAACCACCGATTCTATTTCGATGCAAAAATTTTAATCCTATGAATGTTGATGAAACAAAAACTGAAGTGACAAAAGTCATGGGATACCTCTTAATATCGTGTCGGCCCTCCTTTCGCCCGGCGAAGTGCAGCAACTCGACGTGGCATGAACTCAACAAGTCGTTGGAAGTCTTCTGCAGGAATATTGAGCCATGCTGTCTCGATAGACGTCCATAATTGTGAAAGCGTTGATGGTGCAGGATTTTGGACACGAACAGACCTCTCGATGATGTCCCATAAATGCTCGATGGGATTCATGTTGGGCGATCTAGGTGGCCAGATCATTCGTTGGAATTGTCCAGAATGTTCTTCAAACCAATCGCGAACAGTTGTGGCCCGGTGACGTGGCGCATTGTCATCCATAAAAATCCCATCGTTGTTTGGGTACATGAAGTCCATGAATGGCTGCAAGTGATCTCCAAGTAGCTGAACATAAGCATTTCCAGTCAATGTTCGGTCCAGTCGCACCAGAGGACCAAGTCCATGCCATGAAAAAACAGCCCACACCATTACGGAGCCACCACCAGCTTGAACAGTGCCTTGCTGACAGTTTGGGTCCATGGCTTTGTGGGGTCTGCGCCACACTCGAATCCTACCATCAGCTCTTACCAACTGAAATCGTGACTCATCAGACCAGGCCACGGTTTTCCATTCATCTAGGGACCAACCGATATGCTCAAATGCCCACGAGAGTCGCTGCAAGCGATGTCGTTCTGTCAGTAAAGGCACTCGAGTCGGTCTTCTGCTGGAATAGCCGAAGAAAGCCAAATTTCTCCGCACAGTTCTAACAGACAAACCCCTTGTACGTCCCACATTGATTTCTGCGGTTATTTGACGCAGTGTTGCTTGTCTGTTAGAATTTACGACTCTTTGCAGACGTCGCCGGTCTCGGTCGTTAAGTGCAGGCGGTCGACCACTGCGCTGTCTATGGTGGGATGTTTTGCCTGAAATTTCATACTCTCGACACACTCTTGACACAGTGGATCTGGGAATGTTGAATTCCCTAACGATTTCCGAAATGGCATGACCCATGCGTCTAGCTCCAACTAACATTCCGCGTTCAAAGTCTGTTAATTCCCGTCGTGCGGTCATCATCACGTCAAAACCTCTTCACATGAATAACTTGAACCGAAATGAAAGCTCTATGAAAGCACTGCGCATTTATACCTGTTCTACGCGATGCTACTGCCATCTGAAAATTTGCATATTGCTATCCCATGACTTTTGTCACTTCAGTGTATAATCTAGTAAAAGGGAAAGAAAAAAAACTTTGTCTTAACTGCCTTAGCCCTTCCCATTAGATTGCTATTTGTAAAAATCAATGGAATTATACATTGCGTTGTAATCATCATAATAATCTTTTGTGCAAATGAGTGCACCGTAGATCTACCTCCTCGTGGTGTACTCTGAGCAATGTCAGATATGGCAAAATTATCTACAATACATCTTCAATTTGGCTCTCAGTGTCAGAGAGTTCTGTAGTGGATCCAATGTAGATTGTCCCAAAACCAAACAGATGATAATTAAAATGACTCTTAGGTGCTCCTTCTTTGAGGATGTTGCTGCTAGAAACAGTCACAAGTCCTGATATGATGCTATTCATGATATCTCTGAATGACCTAGAGAAAAATTGGTGGCACTGCTACGACTTTTCTGTGGTCACAATTGTCTTCGCAAGCACCTTCACTGTATTAAACTGGCTCCCGATCCTCTCTGTCTTTTTTGTGATAACCTGGAAGAAATGGATATGCCTCGCCTTGCTTCCTGTTCTGCACTACCTCCTGTGTCTTTATGGAAGCGTGTTTGGATTGACAGACTTAAGTGGATGGATTAACTGGTTAACTTTGTTTCTATCTTATTATTTGAATTTATTTTTTTATAATATCTGTTGTCCAGTAAACTTACCATTGGAAACAAAAAATCTTTGTTCAAAGATCCCAGTAGAAATGCTGATAATCAAGTTTCAATGAGCGAACTCTACCGAACATGAAGGTACTAGTTAATTTGACCAGCTTGGATGTAGTGCCTGCTTCTAACCTAAGCAAATGTTAATAGTACATGATGATGAGTCACTTAAAAACAGACATAAAGGGAAGCAAAAATTCATTCGTTCTAGTTTTTGTTCGAACGGCGAAACGAGTTTCAAATGAGTTACATTAAGGTACTGGAATGCAGTTACAAAAATGGTCCTCTAACAATTCATTATTTCTACCAGATCCAAATAATCAAATTAAAAGTTTTTCTTTTCCACCTTAAGTGAGATTGAGGCGGTTGGATTTTTGTGGAGAAATCCTTCTCATTCAAAGTATCTGGTAGTGGCATGGATGTTTTGTTAATTGTTCGGAATCCACGTTAAACAATATGTCCCGGTCTGATTAGCCTAAAGTGTGCAAAAAATGGCCGTAGAGCGACAAACCAAACCATTCAAAGTATCTTTCAAAGAAGAGTGCAATCACAAAGAAATCGATGCTGTCCACCCTTACATGACATTTTGATCATCTAGCACTGATAGAACCAATGATAACAAAGGCCATCCAGCGCCAATGGCAATTAAAATTGGATTGAAGTGATCTATTGCCTTCAAACTTAATTTTAAAGTTCTAAATATTCCTTTATTACTACCTTGCTATTTATAAATTATTTAAATATCCTCGTTATTGCTTGATAGAAAACTGTTGGAATAGAAAACTTAATAGAAAACTGTTGGAATTACATGTTTTTTCCGATGCTTTAGAAAGCATCTGCGGTACTGCCTTTTACATTCTTTGCATCCATTCTAATGGGAAGATTTCTTTAAATTTGGAACAAAGTAGCACCTTTGATGAATGTCACCATGCCATGTTTAGAACTTTGCTGAGCAGTCCTTCTTCTCGCTAAGAACGACGAATCCTACCAACCAGAATTCGAAGAATCCTTTACTGATCAAGTATTAACTTTAGTACAGAACTATTGAGTCTCTGAATATTGTTAATAATTGTTCTTCATTCTCTAAATTACAGAGAGCAGTAACAATTTCTAGAACGATTTACAGAAAATGTAGGAAACCCATCACATCGAATTACTGAAACATTGACGAGCAGTGAACTTTCACATTCCTTGTTATGCGCATTAAAAATATTCAAAGAACTTCTATCATCAATGAAATTCAGTGCATAGAAAAGGGAAATCATCTTCAGAACTGAAACCATTTAACTTGAATCGGCTTAGCGGGCGACTGAGAAACTTGAACTTCTTGATGGATCAGAGATATCTTTTGATAAATTATAATTGTATCCATATATAATTCCCCATAATTTTACCATTGTACTCATTAATCATTATCATATCTTGTATTTCCATGCAGATGCTGAAACAACTCTAGCGATCACTAGAAATTTTGGATACCATCCGTGAGAAATATAGCTAGGAAAATTATTAGGAACTGCATCACCTGTAGAAAAGTAAGTACAAATGGTTAACAACGATTGATGGTAGACTTCCCTATTGTTAGAGTACTGCTGGTAGAGTTTTCAACCACGTTGGGGTTTATTACTGCGAACTTTTCTATTTGAAGACCCTTCGCGGAAAATTAAACCAAGTTAGAAAGGTTTATATAACTCTTTATTTGCTTCAGCATTAAAGCCGTCCATTTGCAGATTGTAAGTGACTTAACTACTGAAGCACTTCTTGGATGTTTAAAACGGTTTATAGCTAGAAGAGGACACCTATCTGAGATCCACAGTGATAATGACCCTTACGCAAAATTATTATATAATCATTTAAGAGCAAAAGCAAATAAGATATAGAAAACTATTTGTCTAAAGGAAGTATTAAATGGAATTTTATTCTTTTGAAGTGTAAAGGAGGCTGAAATTAAGTGCTATAAGTGTCATTTGAAAAAAATAATAGTGACAATAATAGTAATTGGGGAGAGTGGGGCTAAACGGCCGAGTGACCAGCTCTCTGGCTCTCGGTACCACATGTTTCGGATTCGATACCCGGCGGTGCCATGGATGTTTGTAGTGGTTCAGAATCCACTTTAAACAGTAGGTCCCGGTCTAATAGGATCGTAGAGCGTTGCGGATGTATTGTTACACCGCATCCGTGGCTTATCTTCAAGCTACACGCACCTCCAGACTAGTGCTAAGAGAGTAACGTCTGTGCAACGCTTGCCTTAAGGCATCCGCGACAAATGTCTAAGTGTTTGCCAGCTGCATTAGGAAAAAAAAAAAATAGTAATTGGTAACAATACTTGAAGTCATAAGTAATTTTTAATGCTTGTCGTACAGATTGAGGAAGTTCTTAACTCTCGATCACTTTGTCTTGTTTTGAGTGATTTAAATGAAATATCTCTTATTTCTGTCCATTTTCTAATTGGATCATCTTTGGTCGCTATGTCTAATTCATATTACTCTTAAGTTCCCATGAATCTATTAAGCCGATGGCAATTAATACAAAAAAAATGACCTAACATTTTTGGCATTGATGGTCATTCAAATACTTGAATCGTTTACAATAAAAACAAAGACCAAGTTCTAGTGAAGCCTTTAGAAAGTGAAGGTAATTTAACATGAAATTTTTCCACAATAGAAGTTCACCTGGACAATAAGCCAATATCGTTAGAGTGGGAACTCATAAGGATAACGATGGTACTTAAAAAACTATAACTAAAATTGCTGATTTATAGCACGTAAATCATTTATTTTTAATTCAGAATTGCATTGTGTATTGATTTTTGTATTGCACTTTGACATGTTATTGTAGTACTGTATTCTTTCATTGTAAGTGTATTGTATAATCTTCTGTTTTAATTTTCATGCAACTTTTCGAATATTTTTGCCGTTGCAAGGCAGTACAAATGTTAAAGTGATGGCAATCGTCGTGTCATACGTTCTTCTTTATATCAATAGTTATATCGCTTAGATTCATGTGCGGTTGCAAGCTCGGCTCTCTCTTATGGTTAGTTTGTCGCTCTACGGTCATTTTTTGCGCACTTCGGCTTAATTAGACCGGGACCTACAGCTTGACCCACTAGCAAATATCCATGCCACGGCCAGGATTTGAACCTGAAACTTGTGGTACCAAAGGAAAACGCGCTGGCCAATTGTCCATCAGGCCACCCTCAATAGGTTGGGAACTGACATTATTTCATAATAGAATAAAAGCATTTTTTAATAGCCTGTTCTTTAGAAATTATTTACATAAAGTCCAAACAAAGTTTTTAACATACGTTATTAAAAAA